>JAOVVB010000016.1:17500346-17510827 GCA_028570985.1 Heterobranchus longifilis | reverse complement strand
CTTGCACAAACTGTTCCAGAACAGCTGACCTTCATGTCGTCTGTTGTTGTTGTTGTTGCTGCTTAATTACCTAATGCAATATGCGTTATTTTATAGTTTTTAAAAATAACACCGTATCGTGCTGGAATGTAGAAAGTAAATTCAGATTGTCTCCAAACTTTTGGCTGGTACTGTATGTGTTTGAGGGGGAAAATGTTGCATTATTTTTATAATTCTACAGGTGATCTGTTTTAAATTATTCATGCATTGGCAGGCAGTACAGCCAACATGTATGCTATGAGCAAAGTATTTGCAAAATCAGTTTAGAATTGTAACAAAATCTGGTGGAAAAAAAATTGAGTCTGAATATTTCTAAAATCGTGACAGACGATCCAGACGTTTACAGGCTCTTAATACAAATCAAATCAGCACCTAGGTATCACGATATCATATTGGGTGGTCCCTGATGATTCCAGATACAGATAGGCCAGCACAGTGGCTTAGTGGTTAGCACTGTCACCTTGCACCTTCAGGGTCTGGGTTCGATTCCCGCCTCAGGTCTGTGTGCATGGAGTTTGCATGTTCTCCCTGTGCTCGGTGGGTTTCCCCAGGTATTCCCAAATAACAATCGGGCATCAAACTAGCAACCCGACCACTTGAGTAACTGCCATAAAATGACGGATATAACTCCGGGAAGGGGAGTAAGCCCAATTTCATGGATGGCAGGTGAACAGACTAAAATAGGAATTGCACAAAGGGAAGATAATTTTTTGTTATTAGAATTAATTAAGGCCTGAACTTCCCTGAAATCTGAGTTACTCTAAATGATAAACAGTGAACATTAACTGGAAACCTGCAGATTGCATCATTCCCCGCTCCAGTAACATAATTTATTTTCTTTGCAGAAAAATTTCTGTAATGGATGATCTGCAAATTTTGTGAGCAATCTTGTTTTTTCTGCTGTATCCTGAGGGTTAAACTAACACAAACTGTGCCCAAATAGTAAATAAAGGAAATTAATCAAAATAGTATAAAATATTTTTGTTGCTTTCATGCTGTATAATAAATTTTTTTTGAACAAATTCTGATATTTTACATTTTTGCTACTCTTCCTGCAGACATGAACATCAGGTGCACATTAAATAGCATCAGATCTGCTTACTGTTTACTCAGGACGAATCCAGCAAGGAAGTTCTCCTCCACACTTGTAAGCATAACCTCCTTTCCTTTCGTAATATTTAATAATTCTTTAAAATTCTGGAATTTACTGAATTTGTGTTTTCTTTCAGTACACTATGGCTTCTGTTAAACACAAGAATGCAAAAAGGATTGAAGGACTAGAGAAAAATATATGGTGAGATTTATTGACAGATTTGTGAGATGTACAATAGTCTTGGTATCAGACTCCCCCCCCCCCCCTTTTTTTTTTTGTTGCAAAATATTATGTTGTTATAGATTGTATGTTGTAAAGTCTTGCTGAAAGCTTTGCTTCAGTTTGAGATGATATGCACACTGGAGCCATCACATTGCCTGCATTTATCCTTCTCTTAATTCTACCCAGTCTCCCTGCCACTACAGCTCAGGAGCACACTGAAGAATAACACTTCATTGATGAAGATCAAGCTTGCCTTTTTATGTGTTTATATGTATTTTACTTAAGAGGTGCTTCCATCTGTCCACTTAATTATAAAGGAATGGTTGATTGTAAGATAAGTAATTGTAAGATATTTGTCCTTCCCACATCTCTTCCAGGGTCTCCTGAAGCTCTGTTAGTATAAACATTGGATTCCTTGTCACTAGGGCTGCAGAATTTGATAAAAGCTAAAAAAAAACAACAATACACATTTGACACATTGCGATAGATGTAACTCCATCTAAGCTAACAGCAAATCATTATCTCATTAAGAGGATACTTATCCCCAATATTTATTTTCCATTCAAAATTATAAAACATAAACAAATACCTAAGGTATTGGTAAATTCTACATAAATTCCTGACTAGGTATAGATTACCAGTAATAAATTGCAGCATTTTGCGAATTAACTGATTGCACAGGTTTTTATTGTAATTTATATTCTTATGCGATTAATTGTGGTCTAGCCCGGTTACTAAGTTTGGATTAATAGCCAGTTCTAGAAAACTACTCGTCTTTCTCTTTTTTGGAGCCTGTTTCTTTGGGACCTTCCAAAGCTTTAGAAAAGGTTTTATATATTTGCTCAGGTGTATGTCTCCATACAATTTTATTGTAGTCCTATTTAATCTATTTGAAATTAAAACCAAAATATAATAATATATGCAAAGACTGAATACAATTGAATACAGTACCAGTCAAAAGTCTTGACACAAGTTTGGATTTATTTTTTGCATTCTATGATAATTCTGGATTTTTTTTGCAAAACCTATTAAAACAAGACCAAAACTTATCTCTGCTGCAGAGGAGAAGTTCATTTAGAGTTAACAGCCTCAAAAATCACTAACAACACCTCGGGTTAGAGCTGTTATGAAGGCTTTACAGAGCATAAGGAGTAGATGCGAAGTAATATCAAAGGAGAGTATTATATATTTGATTGCCTATGATTACTGCATATTCTGTATTGTTTTTGAAATCAGGAAAGATCATGGGATTAGAAGGTGTGTTGGAGTTTTTGACTGGTAGTGTGCATACTGAATCCCATGTATGTTGAGTGCCTTGAACCTATAGTAATTTTACAACTTCTATTTCTGTGTTTTTTTTTGCAGGATTGAACTTACATCTGTAGCAGCAGATCCTTCCATCGTAAATCTCGGTCAAGGTTACCCAGATATCCCCCCTCCAGCTTATGTAAAGAATGGTCTCGCTCAAGCTGCAATGGTGGACCGGCTCAACCAGTACACACGTGGCTTTGTATGACACTCCTGATCAGTCTTTTCCAGCTTGTGTAATGTCTTTTCAAGTCATGATTTTCTTGCACAGTAAATTCTTTTCATTGTTGTACTAGATTAACTGAGAACAAAATTCTATGCTTTAGAATAATTGATTAGTTCTAATAATTTTCCTGCATTAGCTTTGCAAAAAGCATAACACAGTGGTGGTTCTCTGACATTCTTGCGATTTGAAATCACAACATTTTCATGATGTGTGTGAATATGGAAGTTGCATTTTACGCATACTAACCAACGCAGCTAATGTACATTTGGATCATTAAAAGTAACATCCACTAGATGGCACATAAGGGCTAAAACCTCCGGCTGTCCATTGCAGTCTGTATAGAATGAGTGAGTTTCCATTTTTGTCTCACCCAGGTATTTAAGAATGAACTTTGAAACACATGATTAAAATGATGGCTTTACATTAAAAGGTTTTTATTTATCTAGAAGACTGTTAAATAGTCTTAAATAGACTTAAATAGGCTTAAATCAAAACAAATTAAGATACAGAGCTTAATTCGTTATAAGTGTTAATACCAAGAAACGGTCTAGTATAGTTCAGAGGAATGCAAATTTTATGTTAGCACTTTTTACTAAAATGTGTTTGAGGTATTTTTAGTAATTTAAATGGACATTAAAAATCAGTTTAAAACTTTCTTAAAATACTATTGTTACAGTTTGCAAGCAACATTATATATTGTGATTAGATTTATAGAGCCATTATAGATTAAATGTCTTTAAGTATATGATAGACTCCTAGTGCTGATGAACACAGGATATGTGTGTGGAAAGCTTGGGTATGTACACTTGAAAACATGTATAAACCTGACTTACTCACTCAGTCATTCGCTATTCCACTTATCATGTAACCTGTCAGAAAAACAATAGGCTACATTATACTTTGGAACGATTAAATATTAATTTTAAGTTCATACACTTGTACTAATAAAAAAATCAGTTTTAAATAATGACCCAAAGAAAACAACACTACAGGAGCGTCTGACCAATCATGCTGTGTGTGTGTATGCTTTCTGTCATTTTAACAGGGTCACCCAACTCTGGTAAAAGCCCTGTCTCAGGTGTACAGTAAGGTGTACAGCCGTCAAATTGACCCTTTTAAAGAGATCCTGGTGACAGTGGGAGCCTATGGCTCTTTATTCAGCAGCTTTCAGGGACTTGTGGAGGAGGGAGACGAGGTAAATCAACTCAATTCAGCTTAGCAATTCATCCAAAGGTCCACTGCTCCCTCTTGTGGATATTACTGTGCTTTTTCTTGTTGTCCTCCTGCAGGTTATAATAATTGAACCCTTCTACGACTGCTATGTTCCTATGGTTAAGATGGCAGGAGCCCAACCAGTTTTAATACCACTTCGTCTTGTGAGTTTCCCTCCTCAGCTCTTTAACTGGACATGTATTCGAAATTGTATACAAACAATTAATATGTATTCACAATATCTTTATAGAAGTCCGGTAAGAAGACAGACGTCAGCAGTGCAGACTGGGTTCTCGATCAGGATGAACTTGCCAGGAAATTTACTTCCAAAACAAAGGCCATCGTTATTAACACCCCTAATAACCCCACCGGCAAGGTGAGGCTAATTCTTCACTGAGAAGTTCATTTTTAAACACGTTTCCTGCTCTAGCTCATTGTGTTGATAAACAGGTGTTTAACAGGAGTGAGCTGCAGGCTATCGCAGATCTCTGCATCAAGCATGACACACTGTGCTTCAGTGACGAGGTGTACGAATGGATCATATACAAGGGGCACGAGCATGTGAAGATAGGTACGCCAGCATCTCAGTTAAACTTTCACAGTACACTCGTGGAACTCGGCTCTAGTGCTGTGTCCATTCTGAAGAAGCACATGTATAGAGAAAATAATAGAAAGTGATGGGTTTAGTTAAACATGGCCACATCCCATTTACTAAGCTGGAATAATGCTGGATTAATATTTGAGGAATAACATATAATGAGGTATTATTAGAAGATAAGATGTAATGTTACCATCACAGCGTTGATTATTTTTCTAGTACGGCATGCCGTGAACCTTTGATTCCTCATATACTGTGTAGATTAGATCCCGAAACAGCTCGGACAATGTGAATAAATGTGAATGTGATTCAGGAGTTGTATTCTTTGTGTCATGCTTTTGTGTATAGCGACTCTTCCTGGCATGTGGGAACGAACCATTACGATCGGCAGTGCAGGAAAAACATTCAGTGTGACGGGTTGGAAGGTAATTACCAAAAATCAAATCAATTTAAAGTAATAAAAAAACAACTGTCATCTTTAACGCTCCTTCTTTTTCTCACTTTGTTCCAGCTGGGTTGGTCAATAGGGCCTGAGCACTTGATCAAACACCTCCAAACTGTCATGCAGAACACTCTGTACACCTGTCCAACACCATTACAGGTATGTGTTACACAGTGTTACTTCTGTCATTTTGTAAACTGCACCTTGGTTAAGGCATTTGTAGTAAGTGCACTACTCCAGCAGTAATAGAGATGTTATGATGTTGCGCTATTGAGCCTCAGAGCAATGCTGGCAGACATTAGCACTGTATTCACTCACTCACACATCGTCTATCCCGCTTTATCCTGTATAGAGGGTGGCGGGAGCTTATCCCAGGAAACTTAGGGCACAAGGCAGGGTACACCCTGGACAGGGTGCCAACTCATCACGGGGCACAAACACATACACACACTACAGACAATTTGGGAACGCCAGTTAGCCTAATCTGCATGTCTTTGGACTGTGTGAGGAAACCGGAGAACCAGAAGGAAACCCACCAAGCACGAGGAGAACATGCAAACTCCATGCACACAGACGGGAATCGAACCCGGACCCTGGAGGTGCAAGGCGACCGTGCCACCCGCACTGCATTCAGTTCAGTTAAATTCATTTCACTTTTATTTATATAGCACTTTTATCAATGGTCAGTTTTACAGAATCAAAATGAATTGACCAAATGACCAAAAAATATGGAAATGAGTTTGAAAAGTGTGAGGAACTATGTATAAATCATAATCATCAGATTGTCCCTGATATGCAAGTCAAGGGCGATGGCGGGAACAAAAAAACTTCCTGAGATTGTAATAGGAAGAAACCTTGAGAGGAACCAAACTCAACAGGGAAGCCATCCTCATTTGGGTGATAACAGGAGGCAGGTATTGATCTGCAGTCACACTGTATGTTAGAAGGCTAGAAGTTCATATGAAATATGAGTTAATAT
This sequence comes from Heterobranchus longifilis, assembly GCA_028570985.1. Lineage (NCBI taxonomy): Eukaryota > Metazoa > Chordata > Actinopteri > Siluriformes > Clariidae > Heterobranchus > Heterobranchus longifilis. Next base: position 17,504,708 of record JAOVVB010000016.1, on the reverse strand, counting down.
GAAATTATCGCAATCTGATCCAATACCTGATTTGCGTAACAGTCACCTCTTTTGCATTGAAAGTTATCAAATTTGCCTCATTTAAATCCAAAGGAAACATGGAATGATTAAAGATACTGGGCGAAAATACAGCCCTGAACTATAGTGACAGGTATTTGGAGACGGTGAAATGCATAGTTCTTTTACCTACACATTCTTTTCTTGAGCAGACACACTTCCTCATAATAATTGTGGGTGAAATATGGCTGTATTTAACAGTTTTTCTTCTGTCTTGGCAAATAGGAGGCAGTTGCGCGTGGACTCCTGCTTGACTGTGAGCGAATGGGACAGCCTGACTGCTATTTCTCTGCCCTATCTGAGGAGCTGCAGGGAAAGAGAGACCGCATGGCGGCCATTTTGAAGCAGACGGGGATGTGTCCTGTAGTTCCTGAAGGAGGCTACTTCATGCTCGCCGATGTCACAGCTCTCAGTGAGCAAATATTTTGATGGAATAATGAATCTAATGTATGTTGAGAGGCAGTTTATAACATCCTTCCTTATGTCTTGTCTTCTCCTCCTGTGTAGATCAGGATCTTTCAGGCATGAATGACGACGAGGCGTATGACTACAAGTTTGTCAAGTGGATGATAAAGGAGAAGGTATGAAAGAAGTATTAATACTGTGTTATATTAATTCTTAAATACAAATTTATTCTTAAATATTATTCTCTTGTAGAAATTGGCAGCCATTCCTGTAACAGCGTTCTGCGGTGATGACTCCAAAAAGCACTTTGAGAAATACATCCGGCTGTGTTTTATTAAGGTAATGATTTATATATCAAAGCAATACATGGACTATCACTGTACAACATTTTACTCTTATCGTAAATACAGTCATGCTCTGTAGGGATGGGAATCACCAGTGAGCAGCCGACATGATATTATTACGATACCTAGGTGCATATTTTTTGCACTAGGTGGAAATTTTATAAATATCCCTATTCGATATTACACTATTTCCAATTTTGTTACAATTTTAAGACTTTTTTTCTTTTTTTAAAAAGGGTTCAAAGTTGCTATAAACACAAAAGGTACCTTTATTCTGCAGCTTCACAACTGAATTGAACATGAGTAATTAAACATAGCCCATTCCTTATATTAGTTTTCTCACTTAAAAAGTTAATTTTAAACAATATAAAATTACTTCATATATAAAATTATGAGGTGATAAGTTGTGAACACGCAGGCATGCATGGTTTCTAACGCATATGTTTTGAGACTACTTGGCACTCGTGATGTTTTGAGACTGGCGTGAGTGTGTATTGAATAGGTTCCGAGAGTAATTTGCTGGCAGTGTTTTGAGAAAAAGGCACAACATTTAATAATGTGACGTCATAAAATGTGTTTCTAATGCACCGCTCAGAAGCTTGTGCACTCACCAGAGAGTCAGTTATGTCCGAGGCTGGTCTGTTATGGCTGATCAAGCTGAAAACCAGCTAACCCGGTCACTGGTTGTTCGACAAGTGCATGTCTATTATAAATGTTTAAAAAAAAATAAAAATAAAAATTGAGTCAATGTGGCAATACATGAATCAGCACACAAATTTAAGTCCAGTTGATTAATGTCACATGTAATTGGAGCCCATTTTCACATATCTAAACCAACCAATTTCCTTTCTTTTCTGCAGCAAGACAGTACGCTGGATGCTGCTGAGGTCATTCTAAAGAACTGGAACAAAGCCTGACCCTGGGTATCACAGTGACAATGTATTAGCCTACTCGCCTCAGACCCACATTACCTCTGATGAACACGTACAGTGTGCGTCAACTGACCTTATGTTATGGCTACAGTATCTGGAGTAAATCCTGTCAGATAGAACATTTACAGTTCAAACATAACATTACGACCACTCGCCTAATATTGACCAGATCCCCCTTTGAAACCCGTCAAGGCATGGACTTCCCAAGACCTCTGAAGGGGTGCTATGGTATCTGACACCAAGCTGTCAATAGTAGATCCTTTAAGTCCTACACGTTGCATGGTGGGGCCTCCAGGTATCAGGATTGTTTAACCATCAATTCCTGCCTCAGATGCTTGATTGGATTGAGATCTAGAGAATTTAGCCAAGTGAACACCTCAAACTTGGGTTCCCCCAAACCATTCTTGAACCATTTTTGTGTGGCAGGGCACATTATCTTGTTGAAATAGGCCACTCCCATCAGGGAGTACCATTTCCATGTGATTGGTCTTCAACAGTGTTTAGGTACAGTAGGCATTACATCTCAAAGTAACATCCACGTAATTGGCAGGACCCAAGGTTTCCCAGCAGAACATTGCCCAAAGTGTCACCCTGTCTCTGCCAGCCTGGCTACTTCCTACAGTGTATCCTGGTGCCATTTCTCCCCCAGGAAAGTGACGCGCACACACCCCGCCATCCACATGATGTAAAAGAAAACATGCCATTGTTCTTGCATTGCTCCATTGGCCATTGTCGGCACTTTTGGTTGTGGACACGGGTCAGCATGGGCACCCTGACCGCTCTGAAGATACACAGCTCCATACGCAACAAACTGTCATCTTTATTTCGGAACCAGCATTAACTTTGTCAGCAGTTTAAGGTACAGTAGCTCTTCTGTTGGATTAGACTGCACGGGTACGCCTTTTGCATCAGTGAGCCTTGGCCAACCATGACCCTGTCACCGGTTCACCGATTTTCTTTCCTTGAATTACTTTTGGTATGTCCTGACGACTGCACGGCAGGATCGTCTCACAAGAGCTGCAGTCTTGTAGTTGCTCTGACCCAGTTGTCTAGGCATTACAATTTGGCCATTGTCGAAGTCGCCCAAATCCTTATGCTTGCACATTTTTTTATGCTACCAACACACCAACGTCATGGACAAGTGAAAATTTTCACTTGCTGGCTAATATATTCCACTAACGTGCAGGTGCCATTGTAACAAGATGGTCAATGTTAATTCACGTCACCCCTCAGTGGTCATAATGTTATGGCTGATCAGCGAATGTTACTTATGCTAAAGGATTGGGAGACTGGAGGAAGCAGAGATAGATAGGTAAAACATGGTAAATAATAGTAGGCAGTGATACAACAGTGTTTACCTATGTGAGCATAATCAGACATCTGCATAGTAGAAATGTATTATTAGATCAGTTGTGATTGCCTGTGGACTCTCAACCCTTGATTAGGGTCAAAAACAGTTGTACAAGCCCTTGGCCCATGAGGCTCCTTTACTAACATACAACAGCAATGAACGTTTTCCTGTGTGAAGCAAATGTGGACTACCATTTACTGTCAGTAAATTTGTGGTTTGGGGACTGAATACAGTTTGATCTAATTAATTATCTTCCCATTGGTCTGTCGCTCATTTCTAGGATTAAGTGAAATGTCATGTATAATACAGATTCGCATATATCAAAGCAGTAGATTTTCACACAACATTATTCAGCAATTCTTGAGTAACGTCTGTGAATAGAGTTACATTTGGCTACAACGTTGGCTGAGGCAAGGGCAGTGATTGATGAACACAGGATGTTAAAAAGTAAAATGTCAGTCTTGCTTAAGAAAAGGTTGAGTCAAGTCAACTATTGTCTTTATGCAATATGATGGCCATGATCCTTCTTTCTCGATCACTCTTTGATTACTTGAGACTTGGAATATGCCTGTGCTTTAGGGAAGAAAAATTCTTTAGGTTATCACATCTATGTGTACTGAATGTCCAGGTTATCAGCCATATTTATTTTATTATTACATAATGTTGCTGAGCCTAAACCTGACCAACTAAAGCAACCCCAGATCATAACACTGCCTGCAGTGGCTTGTACAGTAGACACTGCATGATGGGTGCATCACTCCATGTGCTTCCTTTCTTACCCTTCTGGAATAGAGTAAATTAACCCTCTGGAATAGAGTAAATTAACCCTCGAGTAATTTCACCTCTCTTTAGATTCCTTTTTGGCCAGACAGGGTATCACACGATGGGTCACTGTACAGAAAGTCATAAATATGCAATGGACTGCAAAACAAGCTAACAGCTCACTAGCCATTAGTCTTTCACCACTTCGAGCACCACTAAGAAACTGGGCATGTGAGCTCTTACATGCAAAAGTTTATTATGCCGCCCTTTAATAAAGCATAAGTAGAGGTTGACTAGCTTTGCCAGTATGTGGCAACTGGCAATTAACCAAAGTGGAAGAAAACAGGGTTTAGAAAAAGATCTACTCTAAATTTCAGTATTGAAAGTTCATATTATAACACATGAGGGATTTTTTTTCCCAATATTAGTCGTAGTTCCTCCCCGTCACTAGGGGGCTCCCACATTAAGGCTACTACTACCACTCAGTCGGGAGGGCGAAGACTATCCCGTG
>JAOVVB010000016.1:17488567-17500246 GCA_028570985.1 Heterobranchus longifilis | reverse complement strand
TCCGAACCGCGTGACGTCAGCCGACCGCATCTTTTCGAACTGCTTGCTCACGCACCATTAGGGGCGGAGTAACACACGGAGGAAAGCGCTAGCCGCCTCTTTCTGCGTGCCCGAGCTCACAGACGCCCCCAATTGGCTGTAGAACCGTGATTAATGTGGGAGCACAAGTACCTCTCATCCCTCCCCCCTGAGAGAGCTCGGCCAATCAGCTCTCTGTGCCTCTGGCTGTGAGAGGAAAACAGCATCACCCGGGGTTCGAACCAGCGATCCCCGGATGATAGGGCGAGCGCTTTACTACTGCGCCATTTGGAGGCCTTACATGAGGGATTAATGGTACCAGTCCTGCAACTGGAGAGTCGAACCTTGCTGTATTCTCATCTGTGAACACTTACCTGCATTAAAAGACATATTACCCATAAAACAACGATTCATTTCAGTCACTCTTACAGGTATTATGCTAATAGGTGTCCAGGTAATCAAGCATATAATACATACACAGCCTAAAATGGTCACCCAATCCAATGAATGTGCTCACTAAAAACACGGCCTATGGCACGTCTCAGTTTATTTACTTAGTGCATGCATTCCTCTACGGCTTTTACCAGGAGGAGACAAAGAGCAGACACCATTGTGGGTACAGAGTGTATTTGAAAAACATTTGGTGATACACAGAGTGAAATCATTGGCAAGAGTCCATAAGAGCTCGCTGTGCGTTAGCAGTCCATGGATTAGAAACAAATATCCAGGGATTTCATCCACCAGGAAGACCAGGTAAGGTCCAAACGTCCACTTCCTGACCTCCAAAACAGCATTGTTGCTCAGCACACAGAATCACAAACTGTGTGAAAACATCTTTTGCCAAGTATCATCAGGAAAGATCTGTCTTTCAAGAGTTACTCTATGATCATTTTAAAAAACAGACTAAAAATACAGGCTTTGGCATATCCATGTGCCAAAAATATACACTTTAGTGTTCTTTTTGATGAATATACATTTTTACATTCCATTTGTCAGGTTTATGATTGCTCCGTGATTTGAGCTGCCCTCTCCTTAATGATAACCATACAATTCATATATTAAAAAAAAAAAAAAGAACACGCACATATGCATACCATACAGCAGATCCAAGTTGCTAATTTCCTAAAAATATAATATAAAAACTATAAGTTACACTTTTTCAGTTATGATATGAATACATATTTAAGTGGAAATTAAGTCTGAAAACCACCAGAGATGAAAAGAAATAAAGACGTCTTTCATCTCGAGTCAAGACTGGTCTGTTGGGTGGTCTTGGCCAAGGCTTCCCCTAATTGCATAAAGAGCCGGATTGGCGGTGTGTGTTGGAGGTTTTCAGTACCTGATGCTGATTTTCTGGAAGCCCTCTATCTGTGATGAGTTTAAGGCACCATGGGGGAGGAAGACGCTAAATAAATATGCAAATCAAAAGAAAAAAAGTGTTGTAAAGTGGGGAATGTCTATGAGCTTCGCAAAACAAAGTCTTTGTAGTGTTTCACTTGGTGTTTTTTTTTTTTAATATGGCGAGCACATTATTAGCTTGAAGTGAAGTTTTGTAGTGAACAACCAGCAAAAGAGGACTTCATTGAAGAGGAGAACTTGTAAATAAAGACCACTTATGAGAAATCTCAGTGCTCTTGACTGGAAGAGAAAAAAAAAGGAGCTATGTTGGGCTACCTTAACTTTCCCAGCTGAATGTAGAAACTTGGTAAAAACTTTGTTAAAAGGGAGGGGGGGGAAAAGAAAAATACCAGCTGACACAGATAAGAGCAAGAGGGAAGTGGTCCTTACAGAGAGGTTCTCTGGTTCTGGCAGTGAGCCTTGTTTGTCCATTTGGTTCACAGTATTGAGTGTGTGTGGGCTGTTGATGGTCAGCTGGAGGAGCTAACACCAGTCAGCGATGTAGTCGAAGTCTGTGAAGAGCTCCTGTTCTGAGGCGTTAAGGATTCTGGGCTCACGTGGTGGGGTAAGGATCGGAGCCTCCGAGGTGAACTCATCATCAAAGTTACTAACATCCTCCCGTCCTTTAATGGTGGGCATGAACGGAGGCCGGATCTTCTTAGCTAACAGAGCAGACCAATCCATGTTCTGATGAAGAGAAGAAGGAGAAAATGAAATAAAATTAACAGATAAGGGACAAAAAAAACAAACAAAAAAAAAAACACGGAACAGTCAGCTGAAAAAAAAAAAAAGATGATTGAGAAGACAGAAGAGCCTGATATAAACAGGAAAAAGGAAAAAAAAAAAGGACATGTTAGAACAAAAACTGAACTGGATAGACTGAGAGGGATGCAAGCCAGAGCTAAGACACAAAGGAAACACCAGGGAATAATAATAATGATGAATAAAAATAATAATAGATGATGTGGAGATCAATAGAATAGATAGAGTGCATAACTGGAAACAGAAATTGTCTTTCATCTTTAGCTATACTACAACATGCCACAGAAAAAATTATATTAATAATCCATCAGAAAACAGAAGAAGCAGAGGGAGAGAAAGCAAGAAATTGCAAAACAATGGAATTTCAGTGATGCCGAATTAAAGATTCTATGAAAGACATAGTAGTGCTGCACAATTAATTTGAGAAAAAAGAAAAAAAAAGAAAAAGGAAATCGCATTGTGGACTTGCGCAATTAATTAATCAATCACAAAAGGCTGTATTCATGTAGTTTTTCAATACAAAGTCAAGAATACGTTATTTTTTTTTAATAATATCGAGTTGATAGATAAATACTGGCAAACATCCACTTAAAGAGATCAGTCGTCAGCTTATTTGTTGTTAGCCTAGATGAATAAGTTTAAATACACAACGGTACATTTATTAGTTAAATATTGCTGTTAAAATACTGTATGTGTCAATAATCAATGTGATTAAAAAAAAATTTTTTTTTATGAAATCGTGCAGTGCTATTACACAGATTTCTGCAAATTAAAGCTCCTTTTTGGTACAGGTAGTTGTGTGAACTCCCAGGTAGGTTTGTATTTGTTTAGTTCAAAATTCAAATTAGGCTGACGATACAGAATCTCACCGATAAGTTTCACTGAACTTATATTTTAATCCGAATTTGCTGTTTACAATTGGGATTTGATTTTTTACTGTAGGCTACTGCAGCACAAACGCCAACCAAACATAATCCTGGTGCATTAATTAACTAAAACATTAACCATAATCATAATCATTTTTCATGTTGTTAAAACCTGGTTGCTTTATATATTAGCTGTAATATTTACAATAGTGTACAGCTCGTATATGATTCGGAGTCTGTTTTCATCTGCTGTCTGTAGTGTTTGTGTGTTTAATGACATGAAGAAATTGCAATTCAAACTGAGCGTACTCTAAAAAATGGATGCTTCTTCACTTCTTCAGCGTCCCGCTCTCCTGCGCCGAGGCGTCGCTCGGGATTTCTTCTCAAGAGCTACAAACAGATGAATAGAACAGGACACAGACATGAGTATTTAAACATCCACAACATTTTCTATATGCGAAATTTGTCTCAGTTGATGAAGAAGAAGTGGGCTGCGGTTATACGGGAACATACTCGTCTCATTATGGAGATGGCCTCTGTGGAGAGGAATCGTGGGTACCGGACTTCATCGTTGACGATACTGTCAAACACCTCCTCTTCGTCATCGCCTGGAAATGGAGACTGCAGGCAGAGAAAAGAACAAAACCAAGTGTCAGGAATATAATTTTGCTGTGATCTGTAAAATGTATATACTGAAAAATAATACAGAGAGAGACTCGCACAGTCTCCTTTATAAGAAATTAATTTTAAGAAGCAGCTTAGACTGACTACTAGCGTTGGGTGAGGATGGGCTACCAAATTTTAGCATATTATTTACTAATATATTTAATAATATATAATATTGCTTTTAAAATACCTGTTTCTGATTGGCTAGTGTTTCGAATTGAGCAATTTCTTACATAAGCTTACATAAGATGTAAATAGGGTATTTTAGTAGATGCATATGGAAATAAATTATTTTAATATACAGTCCCAGTCAAAAGTTTGGATTTATTTTCTCCATTCTAGAACAATACCAGATTTCTTCAAAACTATGAAATTACTCATGCGATTAGGTAATTAAACAACAGTCAGTTGTTATTTTAAGACATCGTCAGCTGTTTTGGACTATTTCTTGCAAGAATCAAATAATATTGTTGCAGAATATTGCAAAAACATTGTGAAGTCCACTTGCAAAACCCATCAAGCAACATGATGAAACTGGCTCTCACAAAGACTAAGGAAAGCAAGACCAAAACGTATCTCTGCTGCAAAGATGTTTATTTAGAGTTACCAGGCTCAAAAATCACCAATTTACAGCACCTCAGATTAGAGCTGTTATGAAGGCTTTACACAACGTAAGTAGCAGACACGTCTGAATATCAACTGTTCAAAGGAGATTATTGCATATTTTGGACGGCTTCACCATTGTTTTACAATATAGAAAGAAATAAAAAACAAAAAGACCATGGAGTTCGAAGGTGTGTCCAAACTTTTGACTGTATAGACTGTATACATTCATCTCATTCCAATTTTTGACTTTCAAATAAAAATCTCCATTAAGTCTTTTCGAAAGCTCAGTAAATCACAGTTTGTAGGTAAATATTTCAGCGACATTCTCACCTCTCCAACCAACATCTCGAAGATAAGCACACCCAAACCCCACCAGTCTACAGCCCGTGTGTATGAAGTTTCCGTCAGGACCTCAGGAGCCAGGAACTCAGGAGTGCCACAGAATGTACTTGTGCGATCTCTAAAGCCCATCCCTAAAGACAGTGAGAAACAAACAGCCGGAAACACTGTCAGTATAACGGAGTGTCAGTTGATTGAGGATTGATCCACTAGCCAGCTTTGTGACATGCTACACAAGTGAGTGTGGCTTCTTCAGTTTTATTTGTCCTCTGGAGAAAAAGTAATATTGCTAAGGCCAAATCACAGCCATGACGATGTTCAGTATAACTGCACTCGTGTGTGCTATAAGTTACCCGAGACATTATAATTAATTATGGGCTTTATTTGACAATACATTTAGCGCTTGAATTTCAGGTGCCAAAATAAATCAGAGGACAGAAAGCAGAAGAATTACCTTCTTTGCAGAGCCCAAAGTCAGCAATCTTTACATATCCTTCAGTATCCAGCAACAGGTTATCCAGCTTCAAGTCCCTGGAGGAATCAAATTGCATGAGTCTCTGTTCAGAGGCAAAGTGTTGAGATTGTGTTTGAATGAAACATACCTGTATACAATTTTATGCTCGTGCAGAAACTGCAGGCCCAAGACCACACAGGCAGCATAGAAACTGTAAAAAGACAATAAAAAAGGGGGCGGGGACAGCATATTAGTAGATAATATATTCTTTATTATTATTATTATTATTATTATGAGTAATGACCATGGTACACTGGCCAATTTTTGCAAGCAGCACTGCCAGGGACTGTAGCCAAACATGAACTAGTGCAAATTGATAATCACTTATCTAAGAAAATGAATTCTCAATCAGGCAATTGAGATAAAAAAAACAAAAAAAAAACAGTTTAGCTAACAGAAAAAGCTGAAGGCATTTTAACTGATGAGTCTTGTGGAAACGTTTAATAGATGCCTAGCTGGCATCCAAAAAAAAAAGTACTGGACATCTTAAAAACACTGAAGACTGTAAATCTGAAAGCATAGTCTACATAAAGAAATGTGAATTGCAAAAAATATATAATAATAAAAGGAATTACAATAATAGAAGAAAAAGAAATGTCCCAGCTAACAAATTAATGGGAAAAATCCAGACTGTTAGCTGTAGTAAAATTGTGTGTCCTTTAGAAGGTGGTCACTGCAAATTAATACAAAGTTCTTCTGACTGATCACCTTCATCCTCTGATGAAATATTTCTTTCCTTATGGGAGTGCTTTCTTCCAGGACGATTCTGTAGTTTATGAGTATGAAAATGTTATGAATCATGTGCTATGGTGATTATAATCCCGGTCCCAACACAACTGATTTTGGACCAGAGTGTTAGACAGTGCTCTCCTCCAACAACCAAAACATCACTCTGGGAATATATTTTGGACAAATGAAGTTCATTTATTTAGTTCTGTTTCAAAAACTTGGAGGATTCTGTTCTGGTAGTTCACCAAGACTCCATAATATATTAATATAACTGTATAATATATTATCCAAATGCTTTCCAGTTGTCTGGTACACTTCCAGAAAAAAAAATGGCAAACTGTGATCAAAACTATATTTGCAAAATGTTATAATGTTAAATGCAGTCTGAGGTATACAGTATAATTATGTGTTGGCCATGTGTTTTGAAAGGAATCGGGGTGAAAAAGTTTACCAGCATGTGTTAGCTTAGCTTGTGTAAAATAAAAGAATAGAAACTACACTGCCTGGCCAGAAAAACCTTTCATTTAAGAAGGGTCAAATTATTGGTCTGCATCAAGCAAAGAAAACTTTAATGGAAATAAATTTACTGGAACAGTTTTAAGAACCATCCAATGCATTATTAAAACCTGGAAGGATAGTGATGAACCGTCAACTTTGAAAAAGAAAGTGCTCAGAAAGTGAGTTCCCTTAATTAGAGATCACTTGAAGTTGCATCGGGAAAAAAAAAAAAGAAAGCAGAAATCGCAGCCACGTTTAATAGTGAAAGTAAGCATTTCCACACATGCAGTGATGAGAACTTACAGAACTGGGACAAAACACTGTGTGAAAACCACTTGTTAATGAGAAAAATTAAAACAAGGTTCAGTTTGCTAGGGAGCATAAAGATTGGACTGTGGAGCAATAAGTCATGTGGTCTGATTGATTCCAGATTGACCCTAGACCAGAGCGATGGGCGTGTCGGGGTAAGAAGGAAAGCGCATGAAGCGTTTAGGCATACTGCACACTGTACAAGGCTCCGGAGGAAGTGGTACGACCTGGGTTGGCTTCAGTTGGTCAGGTCTAGGCTCGGCAACGTTATGCGGCAATAAAAGTAAATCAGCTGAAGACATGAATGTACTGAATGAACAAAGTTATCACATCAATTGAGTTTTTCGTCCCTGATGGCATCGGTATATTGCAGAACTTAAACATTTGGCAAGAACTATTCACACTTCTCACAAAAACCTTTCCTGATCATATACAGGTCTGAAAACGGGTAGTTTTAGGTTCCATACTTTCATTTAATAGTGGATGTGGTCACTTACACTGCACGTGGCTCTGTGAACACGTCGGCATGGATGTGCATCATCAAGTCCCCTCCTGCTGCGTACTCCATTACAAAACACACATGCTCCTTGGTCTGGAAACAAGCAAAGAGATTGACCAGGAACGGATGCCTGACGCTGTTCACTGTCTCGAAGATCCTCTTCTCACACATCAGGCTGGAGAACAAAATGCACCATGTCATTATGAGCGTGGAAAACTGGCACAGAGAAGCCATTTAAATCAGACTATCCAACATACAAGAACCGCATGCACTTCATTCACTTAAAACCCGACAGATTTATATACTGCAGTGTTTTGGATATAGATTAGATCAGGTATCTAAAGAACGTCCATCAGTGGACATTTGCCAAGTTTTTTTTTCTGGGTAATAAAATTGCAGATTAAACTAATTATACATGCCGTTTTGTTTTTTTTTTTTTAAATTGTGAAATTTCCTGATTGGTCATGCTTACCTGTCAACTTCATCACGAGCAACAATATCCCCTTTCTTCAGTGCTTTGATAGCAAACATTTCCCCAGTGTTCTTGTATTCTGCCAGTAACACCTATTAAATAATTAAAAAGACTTGATTGATGCAATGAAGCTCAAACACAAACCTAACATAAATAATTCTTTATACTACCACTCAGGTAGCTTAAATAGCTCTTGCCTTTCCAAAGTGTCCACGGCCAAGAACAGCCACACAAGAAAAGTCTCTGAGATTAAACTGAACATCTGGGTCTTCCCTTTAAAAAAAAACAAAAAAAAAAAACAACATAATTATACTTGGTGTATTTCAAATGTCAAATCTTGGGGTCCTGATAAAATGAAGATGTCTCAATCTTAATGTATGTGTCCAGGAGAACAGATGAATATTGCACCTTGGCTCGATATGGCATTGCTCTGTAAGCTCTAGATTAGGCTGCTGAATTTCATCTTCAACCGGACTTTCATATTCCTGCTTGGACACTGTACTGTTCCGGCTGTCGTTCAGGAAGTCGAACGTGGATAATGCATCCTGCGTGTAAAAACCATTTAAGATCAAGTCTTAAATTTACACATTCCATTCACATCAACAAAAAAACAAAAAGAAACAGCATCACACACTGTAAAGTTTCATGTATTTGAACTAGTACTTCAGCACAAGCAGATACATAACTGACTGAATTAATGCATCTTCTGCTGTGCTTTTAACGTTGTATTTTGGGCTGTATTTAGGATACCTATAACAACATTTCAAACAGTTCATTACCTGGACCTCATTTCTGTCAAAGGTTTTTTCTTGTGTTGGTGTTTCTTCCTCCTCTTCTTCTTCTAGCTCAGCAGCAGGGGTGGGGTGGCGTTTCGGAGGAGGAGTGGCGCCTTTGTCGAAGTCTAATTTGGTCACGGTCGGATCACTGAGAGAAAAGGTCAAAACACAACACCGCTGACAACGTGCCAGTTTCCGTTTTAGTCCTGGCCCCCGGCCATGTTTGGGTCTGGAGTGTTTCTAGCCAAACCAGACGCCTCACTGAAGGACATCTCATTACAGCATTCAAGTGCAGATAAAGAGGGGGACTTTAATCAAATGGACATTTAAACAGAAACCGTGTTACTACAGTATATTTTACCCACAGCAACTGAGAAGACTTTAGTTCAATAGCCTCTCTCTTTATTTAAAATTATGCATAATAATACAATCAGAAAATCAGATGTTTGTTTTATGGGGTATATGTGACCACATGTCAGTGGGAGAATTTAAATTTTGTATCTGGCCGTAAACCAAAAAAATTATAGATATGTGCCTAAAAGCCTATTTTACTTTGTTAATAATCAATATAACTTTTTTTTTGTTTTAAAGCACTGTACTATGCAGCAGCAAGTTACATAAACACATCAGTTGTGATGTAGGATGGAAACAATTCACAAAACTTTACTGCCAGATAAACAAGAGCAAAGTGTTTTGCTTGAACTTGTCATGCGATTTTGTTAAGCAGCCATCTGACCTTTGCCCATGCTTCTGCAAATGGATGGGAAATGAAGATTCAACCACAGTGGTTAGAGTTATGTGTGAGTGTCCAGAAGGTTGAGGGTTCAAATCCCAGGACAGCCGGAAAACCACAGGTCAGCCCTTCATTCTAGTCTCATAACCCTCAACTGCATGCTTGTGTGGCAACCCATTTCACATTTCAAAAATATGACATAGCATGACTATATCTGGAAGTCTAACAAGCTTCAAGGCTGCTAGACAAAAAAGTTTATTGGGACATCTTTCCTCCAGACATATGGTCAGCTAATTAAAATTCCTTTTAAAGAAACACTAAAAACAATGTGGCTAGAAGTCTGAGATATTTTAAAAATAATAGCAAGCACTATAACGATACGGCTAATATTTTGCATGAATGAAAAAAAAATAAAAAATTGTTGAACCATGCACCAACGCAGCTACAGTATGAGTCAGGACCTAACAAATGTTGACAAACGTAGTGCGTGTACCTGGACAGAGATGGAGAATCCGGATGGCCGAGGATTCCCGTTTCGGGGCTCAGCGCTGATCCGAGCTCAGCCACCTGCGGACTGAAGGAATTGTTGACGGATGGGATTGCTCTTCTCATCAAACGCCCCCATGTGGCGATATTAATGTTCATTTGAGGTGCACGCAGGAATGTTTTACCTGGAGAAAGAAACGTAAAAAAGATATATCACACCATTAAACAACACTGATTACATCACATATAAAGCAAACCACTGTAATCTTCAATTAATCTAATCTGTGTAAATAACGGTCACTGAACGTTCAAAGGTTAGGGTTCTACAGTACTAATCACTGCACGATTCTAATGTCATACTATATCTCACGGTTATCACTGGATAAAAACAATCTCTAAATAAAAAGCCACCACTGGAAACTAAAAGGAACCTCAAGTTACTTAATTAATTCCTGAGAGAAGGGCATATCAGGGTAAGAAGGGAAGCACATGAAGCGATGCACCCATCATGCATAGTGCCCACTGTACATGTCTCTGGAGGCAAGTGTTATGATCTGGGGTTGCATCAGTTCGTCAGATTTCGTCATGTGGCAATAAAATTAAGTCACTTGACTACCTGACAGGAAGCATGAGGAATCATTTTTACATTGGAATTAGCCACCATGTTGACACGCGATAATTAAAACTGAAGGCAATGAAACAACATTTTAGCGTGTAAAACCGTTTTTTCCCCACCAGGCAGTGTATTTATGACAATGAGCCTACCTTGTTGTTTTGAGAAGATTTTCTTTTGCCTTTGTAGTTTTGGTCGCCTCTCGATGACTGGATTGAAAAATGTGACCTGGGTGGAAAATGAATAAGTAAGTAAACACAAACAGTACATATTTTGTAATGCCTGTCATGAGGCGAGACAGAGAGAACGAGAGAGTGTTTGAGTGTGTGTGTGTGTGTGTGTGTGTGTGACAAACATGAGCACCTCTGCAAAGAGAGTTCCTTGAGGCTCCAGGTAGAGGCACATGCCATGACGCTGATTGTCCAGGAAGTCCTCCAGCCTCAGGAACTTGACGGCACACAGAGAGCGCCAGTCCCTCCAGTACACGGAGATCTCCAGCTCACGAGACTGAACAGAAAATAATAATAATAATAATAAACAACTCTCAGTATAAAACATTAGCACATAGTTCTGTGTAGGTTTGAAAAGTAGTTACTGCTATTTAGCAGGTACAGTGTACAGGTGTATTGCTCTTTATTGCTTCTTTGGGTGTATCTTTATATACTGTTTAGACATGTAGATTTAAAAACTAATAGATTAACATTATATATTTTCAGAAAAAAATGAGTAATAGGCTAAATTATTTTAGAAATAAACTGTAAGGACCTATATCCAGTAAAAGGCTTTTGTTGCTCACGTGCAAACTGTTGTACAATGATATGACAAACATTTCTGGACAGACACCTCTAACTCAGATAAATGAGAATATATATATTTTTAAAAAATCTCTATATAAAGGAGTGAGTATTACTTTGAGATGTCAGTCAAGAAATCATTATCTAGACTCACAGGGGTTTATAAATAAATCTGTACACACTTGGTCATCCAACTCACAACTGCTGCAATTCCATGCAGAAATAATCGTGTAAGCATGACTAACATATATGCACTGGTAACAAACAGCGAAACGGTCATGCAACACATGAACCAAGTTAACACCATGCTACACCATATGACCAAATGCACAATGACACCTGACTATCACAACCCATGTGCGCCCATTCCAAAACCATGGGCATTAACATGGAGGGGGATTTGTGCTTATCCAGTTCATCCTGAAGGTGTTCAGTAAGGTTGGGGTCATGGCTCAGGCCACTCAAGGTCTTCTACGCCTACCGTAAACAGGTTCAGGTCTTTTTAGTTCCAGTACAGGAAAAAAGGAATGCTACGGTATAGAGAGACAGTCTATCTAAAACTTTGTGGCAACAGTTTGGAGAAAAATCACATTTGCATTTC
>JAOVVB010000016.1:17440212-17453517 GCA_028570985.1 Heterobranchus longifilis | reverse complement strand
TAAAGTACATTTAATGTTTGTGGAATGCCCCAAAACAAGTTCCTGTTATCACCAATGTTTAAACAGCTATAATCAATAATTTTCTCATCATCCTCTCAAAAAGCAGATTTTCATGTTACCAGGAAACTCCAAATTGTAAGGGACTGATACTGAAACCTTGTTTAATTTTTTACACACATTTTACTTCTGCTTATTATTATAAAATTTCTGCCACATTCAATTTAATTCAATTAAATTTTATTTGTATAATAGTCATTGTCGCAAAGCAGCATTACACAAGCAAAAGAAAATTATGGAAATTTTTATGAAGTGTCAGAAAATGTGTATGAATCAAAATGATCAGATTGACCCCATACAAATCTGTGAGTAAATTGTTATTATATAAGATGTCACTTTATTATAACAAGTACAGTAGATTAATTATAAACCTGTAAGCCATAATGTATAGACAATAATTAACAACACCTTCTGACCAATCAGATTCAAGTATTGCATGACGCTGTGCATAAATGTCAGTATATTATATTTAAATGTTCCAACTATCTTTATCAGTGGATTTGGACATGCTTTCGTACTGAAGCCAAATGTCATTTAAAGTATAAAACTCTTTTCCCCCCTTTTCTCCTACATGTAAATGCATAAATTCTCTGTTTCTGAAGCAGATGGCAATCATCATGTTTATAAAGCAGATCAGGGTGTGAACTTGGATGCTGACACATTCATGAGTTCAAGTCCGTACAGACGTCACCTGAGCTTTGTTACATGATCAAGGCCAAGTTGAACCAGTGAACAGCAATGAATATTTAGGGGAATTCAGTGAAGAGGAGACAAACCGCTATACGTATGAAACTGCTCTTCAAGGCCTTTCCCAGGAAAACCTTTTTCATGTAATTTATTGAACACGCACATATTATGTCTATTAAGATGGTATTAGTTTTACAAGAAGTGTGGATGTAATTCTATCCTTTATTGGTGGCATTCGGTATTTTAATTTCTTTATGAATCAGGAATGACAGCTTTTTTCCCTCTCTCCCCACCCTAGTCCATTTATTTTCCTTCTTATTTTTTCCAAAATCAAGGGTGGTCTGTTAATTTTAGCTCCATCCCGATAGACATCTGTGTAATATTGTAGGCAGGGACACTTTCTTGTGGCTCTGTGCTACAGCTACAGTATATGCTGTTTCTGAGAACATATCTAAACAATTTCAAACACTGACAATCATTGTCTTTCATGAGAACCTATTCATGGTTGGAGTATTTTATAAATTTTAGTTTAAATACAGCATCCAGAAACGAAACCTCCCAGACTTCCACTTGTCCCATGTTAAGATATTTAAATCTACAAAACATGTATGACAGATATTAAGAGACATGCAGCGACTTGCAGGAATTTTATTACAATCCTGTCTCATCATACAATCATACAATATGTTCTTCCACTTTTAAATAACCTTCTATACCTCCTATACAACATTGTGCACATTTTACTTGATTTATTTTTGTCTAGGAAAAATGTCAAAGTTGATTCCTCCTAAAAGCTGCAAGGCCACACTTGCTATTACATCAGAAATGTTGAATCCTCCAGCTCGGCACTGTGATAACTGCAAATAATGCTAAATAGTAACTTTTTGTTTAGTATTTGCTTAGTTTAAATTTTACCAAAAGGATGTTGTGAATATACAGATATAAAGTCCACATCAAATGTATATTTCCCCATGCAAACTAAGACAATCTAAAAGCATAAAAAGTGGTACTGAGTCTGATGCCTGCACAAAGCAAATTATTTGTCATCATTATGTCTTTTGTAATTTTTTAATAAATAATACAGGGACATAAGGTGGCATAAAACCTTATGGTTACATCAGCCATTTCCATATATATAGATATATATAAAGATTAACAGATGGTATAAATCCCAGGGGATCTGGCTTATTTATTTGGCTTGTTTTTATTACTTAAAATGTATTTATTTATTTGATATTTAATCCTAATATGAAATAAACAGTAATTTCAAATCTAATTCCAAAATGTAATTCTCACTCACTCACTCACTCACTCACTCATTATCTATACATCTTTATCCTGTATAGAGAGTCACGGGGAGAGCTGCAGCCTATCCCAGGAGACTAATGGCATGAGGCAGAGTACACCCTGGACATTCCATCGCAGGGCACATACACACACACACACACACACACACACACACACACACACACACACACACACACACACACTCATTTATCCACTATGAGCCAATTTAGGAACACTAATTAGCCTAATCTGTATGTCTTTGGGCTGTGGGAGGAAACCGGAGTACCTGGAGGAAATCCACAAAGCACGGGGAGAACATGCAAACTCCATGCACACAGACCTGAGGCTGGAGTCGAACCTGGACCCTGGAGGTGTAAGGCGACAGTGCTAACCACTAAAGCACCGTGCCGCCTAAAATGTAATACTATTTTTAAAAAATATATTTATCGTAAATGACTTCTCGCATTCTGCATACAGTACCTTCACGGCACACCAGGGAGCCGTGGCCCATACTTTGGAAAAAGCTGAACTACATAATCTCTGGTGGAGAAATAAAGAAGCTATTTACAGTGACTTGGCTTACAAAATGTTTGGCTTAAAGAAAAGTGTAAATTTTGATTTTTAAGGTTTCACAGTAACATGATAATGAAAAAATATATATATATGCCAATGTAATCCAGAATCCAGTTTTGAGCTCTTTATAAAAAAACAAAAAAAACAAAACAAAACTTATTCCTGGTGTGTTGAGCTCTGTATGTGAGGCATATCATTTTGGGACTAAAGCACCAAAAGCTGCACTTATTTGTATTCACACAAAACAGAGTTATATTGTATAAAGTTAAGTAACATTTCAATTTCAGTAAGTTCGAAAAATTGAATGGTGTGAACTGAGAATTCGGTCCTTGTTCACTCTTTGCCTATAGAGGGTGCAGTTGCCCAGTAAATCACTAAGTTTCTAATTTGACATTTAGTTTTAGAAAGACTTAAAGAAATAATAACAACTTTAAAACACTGTCTCTAAAATTCTAAAATTCTTATTTTTTAAATTATAAATAAATTTCCAACAGGCTCCCGCAAACCCCAGAATTTTTATTGTTACAAGTCACAGTATTCTGCAGTGGATTCCTGCTAATGGAGAGTCAGTTTCTGTACAAGTATCTGAGAGAATCTGAGGGGTTTTTATCTTCTACCCCCCCAAAACATGGCCACACTCACACCAGCCATATGGCACACACAGACTGCCTGGGCCTCCAACGGCAGCTCGGCATGCCTAACATCTTGCTGGACACATAATTAATTTGCCCCGGCGTCTGCCATTTATTTCCCAACCTACATTTCGTTAATTGGACGGAGGAGGTTAAAATCAGATGATGTCTCTGGATAAAGTGAGGCATCGCTAATTTGTGTTGCGCTGGCTCGAGGGGTAAAAAAAGCCACGGCGGGTCTTCAGGCCGCTTGAGGGAGGCTGTTGCCATTGAATAAGGGAAAGTGTCATTTGTACAAGCGCGCTTTGTGTTAACATGGATCTCCAGTGCTCGCAGATGTTCATAGCCTTGATTAATGCACTAATGAGTGCAGGGATTATGGGGCTAATGACATGGAAGGCATTAATGCCTCACTGGACAGATCGGAGGTTGTATTTGATGATGGACACCTCAGGGAGACAAGAGGACAGACCACAGGCATGGCATCCAGAGTATTCTCACCTCCTAGGCTTGACAACCTTTGGGTGACCTTCGTGTGGACCTCCAACTTATTAATGAGGAGTTTAACTATAGAAGAAATCTATGTAAAATGCAAGTAATAGATGTAAATCAATGAAGATGTATATTATTATTATTATTATTATTATTATTATTAACAAAATATTGAAAACAATGCAACTAAGTTTCATAAAGAACACTGGATCAGATAACACAGGATAAAGCAGAAAAAAAATTATACACCATTTATCCAATGGTATTAAAAGTAATGTAAGAAATAATCAAAAGTGGTCAGAGCTAATCAGAGCACTCATATGCATCTCCCTAAATGAGATGATCTTATTTGCAATTTAGTGTTTCATATTTTATTCCAAACTCATGCAAATGCCAGACTGTATGTTCAATACACCAGTAACTAAACCTAATTAAATGAAACCTAATTAAATGTACGTTTTTCAGTTTCAATGTCTTAGAATACTAAATTAACCCGAGAAGCAATTATCCATAAATGATTGATTATATTACAGTACAAAACATTCCAGTAGAACTTCAGCAGTGCTCTTCTTGAGTAAATGCTAATTTTTTACTGTCCTTCTTTTCTAATTAGGAAGGTAAGGAGCAATCTTTTATTTTAAGGGTGATAAAAGAGAAGGCTGATTGACACCATAATATAGTGAGAACTATCTCTCAGGTGTTTAGAGGTTCATTTCCTGCTGAACCTGTTTGTTTTATCTGGAGTTTGCTGTAATTGTCCTATCACGGTATCTTTATTAATATCTTGTGTAACTTGTGTCGAGGATTCCGCAGTTGAGATATTATTATCTGTTTTGTCACATCAAACAGACAGACTGGTTCCAGTTCAAAAGGGATGTGAGAGAGAGAGCGAGAGATTTTTTAAATCTGATGTCTGTTCTCTCTCTCTCTCTCTCTCTCTCTCTCTCACACTGTGACTCATGGTACTGAATCGCACTTGGGCGAATGGCATCTGAGAACTCACACATTGAGCCCGTTCTCATCGCCCATCTGTTGTTTTTTTCATTTGTTGTCTTTCTGATTATGGAGATGCAGGGGGCGGGAGGCGCCTTGTACCACATGCATAATTCTGCCTCATTTCTGCTGCAATTATGACTAATGATGATTTCAGCTCTTAATCATAGAAACGGAATAAATATAAAACGACGAGTGATTAAAAAGACATAACTTTTTCATTGCAAAAGCGATTAGTGGAAGATCAGAAGGAGCCAAAACCTAATGAGGAGAAGGGCACTAGCGGCCATCTCGCAAACTGAGCGGGTCTGGAACACTGTGGTGTGTTGGACGCTCACACACTCCAGCAGGCACGCTTTCTCTTCCGGCTCCTTATGGCTTGACTGGCCTTAGAAAGACCATGGAGCAGAAATGTCCTCTGTGCTCATCCTCCCACATCTAGCTCGGTTTACTCAGATTATTAACCTAATCAGTATAATTAACTGTTACACACAAACCTAATTAGGAGTGTAACAGAGTATATAAATCTGTGATCTTTACTTTTCAGATAGAAGTTGTAAAAGGTTATTAAATAAATCATCATATAAATTTGATCTGATCAAGGAATAACATTAAGCGACTAAATTAGTGCAAGGAGAGAAAGAAAAAGAGAGAAGGAGACTTATGTGCATGTGTGTGACTACTACAAGGCAATTTGAAGTGAGTCTATTTTGTTAATTTATTTGAATACAGTAACTTTGATATCCACCGTCTCTGCTTACAAACATGTTGATTTCTCTCTTCCTATTTTAATACCTGAAATGTTTCCTTTAACCCCAGTGGGGTAGGAATAAATCCTGCAATAGTGTAATTAGTTCAACACTGTAACTGTTAATCCGTTACCATAAGAGCTAATTTAGAGTTGTAAGAAAGAGTTACCGTCAGCATTGGGAAGAAAGAGAGGGGAAATTGAATGATTAAGAAGATAATTCTTTTTGTCAAAACAGACCTGCAGAAGATCAGCGACTGAATTTTTTGATAGTTGCCCACAAATGATATGGCAATTGTTTACTTTGATTTCCCTTGTCACAAAACAGCTTTAGAGTTAGTCTGAATCTGAACACCTTGGCAAAAGTTGCAAGAAAAAAAATTATCAAAAGAAAAAAAAAAACGTGTTCCTTTGAAAGCCATGCATAGGAGAATTATAACAATAACACTGACAACAATCGAGTATGTTAGATTTGGTCTGACTTCACAACAATGACCGCTATTGCACTTTTAACTATTTCTAATTTATTATACAAATTGACTCATGAACATAAATAACCTAATAGTCAATTTTTCTTTATGTTTTTATGCATTTATGTTATACTGTTTTTATATCTAAGTGAATTGGTGACTGGAGGAATGCATATTTGCTTTTTTCAAGCTACATGTTGGTTAGGTTTATTTAAACTCCAACCAATACAAAGTCACACACAAGCAGACTGAGGGGCATGTTTTACCCTCAGACACACAGATCTTCAGTCAACACATTTTTGAATAAAGCAAGGGAAATTGCAAACAGTTTATAAACTATATATATTGTTCTGTAAACATGCCAAGATATTATGGCAAAATGGTTTTGGTTACCTCACAAATTTGGTTGATTTTGCAGAATGCTATAACTCCATCTCAGTTGTGTTTGGCATCATTTAAGTATGCAATTTAAAATTAATAACTTGTTGACCGAGTTTTTATTTAAAAAGTATAGCAAACTCATGCTTTGTGTTCTTGCAGTGAATTAATGGGAACAAATTGGAACAAGGAAACAAAGTGTTGTCTTGTTAAACAGAAAAACCTTTTCATTTACAAAGATTGTTGATGATTGTTTGCGACACTGGCCACTGGCGCTACAGTATATAAATAAAACTGAATTGAATGATCACCTGGTTACATCCCTGTTTTATGTGCCACATTTGTGTCTCCCATCCAAGGAGTAGCCTGGTCCAAGTGGAAATCTGAGGAAATCATGACCTGTTATTATGTTATAGAGATTGCACAATTGACATTTTTAACCTGTCATGTTACTTGAATTGGTTTAATACAATACAGCAATCAATGCCAAGTATGTTCTGGGGAAATAGGAAGCTCTATAGCTATAATAACTCACCATTCACAATGTTTATACACATCTATATAGGGAAATAATGAAATAAATTCTAGGATATGTTAAATATGAATGGGTTATATTTAGAGAAGATTTGAAAATGCATTTTACAGGTAAAAAGGTCCCGTCCCTGGTCGTTGTTTCTCTTATTGTCTATACCACTTTATTCTGTGTATAGGGTCATGGGGCCCTAGAGCCTATCCCAGGAGACTTAGGGCACAGGGTGCCGATCACAGGGCACACATTCACTCACATGATTATTCAAACACCACGGGCAATTTGGGAACACCAATTAGCCTATTCTGCATGTTTTTGGACCATGGGAGAAAACGAGAGTACCTGGAGGAAACCTACCAAGCATGGGGAGAACATGCAAACTCCATGCACACAGACCCAAGGGCATGCAATCATAACCCATCTTAACCAATTACAGTCTGTTCGTTTCTGTTCCTTCATAATTTTTGTATGAACAAGGGTGTAACAAAAAACAAACAAACAAACAAACAAAAAAACAGACTCATACACGGGACTCGGTTTTGCCCGGAGAGGGAAGAGTTAAAAGCAGTGACACGGCAGGAAGTCGGAGAAGTTGCTCCGCGTGCCCGTCCGGTGCGGACCGCACATGCGCATTGCCTCACACAGACGCGCGCGCTCGCCCGAACGCCACAGCGGTCCCCGACGTTGTTAATCACGCGCTTCCCGCCTCGCGCCTCCGCCGCTCCCCTCACGCGCTGATTTGCAAGAGCAGATTAATCAGAGCGCGAGGCTCTTGATGAAATTTTGCTGTTATTGTGCCTAATTTTAGCAACTTCTTTTATTATCTTCATTATTCATTTATGTGAAAAAGAGAGGGCGGGGGAGTGTGTTTGTGTGTTTGTTTGTTGTGTTTATTTTTTTGGTGGGACCAAATGTCTCTTCAAGGGTATAAATGACTGACAGATTTGACCTTGTGAGGTCCCATAAAACTTTTATTTAAGAAACTGAACAGAACCAGAAGGTTTTGTGTTGGATACACACATTAAGGTTAGGGTTAGCAAAGCATTAATTAGCGACATTAATAATATATGTCAGTGGAAGGTTCCCAAAAGGATAGAAATACAATCTTGTGTGTGTGTGTGTGTGTGTGTGTCTGGAGAAGGGGTGGATCCTGACATGCATGTGCATGTGTCAACTTTTGCAGATTACTTCATTTGTTCAACCAGTATATTTGAAAATTTTATTAACTGAATATTAACCACCTTTCATTTTAGTTGTATGTTCAGGCTCGGGTTTCATATTGGTTTCTCGTGCAGCTGATCTTATGTGGCTGGTCTTTGCCAGACAGCACAGCCAAATAAACCCTGAACCCTTCAAGCAGCGAGCGATGCAAGCTCAATGTAATGAGCAGAAATTGAATTCAAGTTTGCTCGGAATTGACTTCAATTAAGGGGTGCCTTAATGATAAATTAATCTTTTCTTCTTTTGTAGGCATTTGTTTTTCAAAGGCCTTCTTTGGCAGCTGCACACAGAAGAGACTCAATAAAGAATCCCAACCGAAGCGAGATCCGTGAGATGATAGCAAAATTAAAGCTTTTGTAGTTAACACGCTCGGATAAAATTGGATGTAGGCTAAGCACACATTCTAATTTCCATTTATTGTATCGTGTTTTCTTGCACGTGGATAAACTGACAGTTTAAATATTGTCAGGCGTGGCAGATAGTGTTAATCCGTTTTAACGAACTCCTAATTAAACATATATTTCAGGGCTTAAAAGTGTGTGAAATCCAAAGGCTCGGGGAGAAATTGGATTGGGGGATTGCTTCATAACACTTTTTTTTTTCAGACTGCAGAAATGTGTCATTGACTCTTTTGATTAGCTCACCATGTCCTAAGCATGGAGCACATTATTCCTTGATTGGCACTGAGAGACCCTGGGGAGGGAATTGAGTGAACGAGTGTAGTGCACAGGCTCTGTGGCATTTTGGGGTTGGAATGTGGAGCCTTTTCTTGTTCTTTGTGCATTCGGTGCCCTTTATGGCCGCTGTAGGGGGCAGACGTGCAACCCGTGTGACTCCTCATGCCAGGAAACAGGGATCCTGGCAATGTTGTCTGTAATCTATCATCAATGGAGTGTTATCATGGAATTGATGTGTTCAGGTTTAAAGCTTCTTAGGTTTATTTCTTCTTTAATATATTTTTTTGTCATCGACAGTGCAATGCATACTCCGTTTGTTTATTAGTGTTTTGGCATTTTTAAATATAAATGGCATTACATTTAATCTGCTCTTTGCGACAGTATTTTCCCTTGTAACACAATGTATACAGAGTCAGCTACACACTTCAGGAAAGGAAAAATAGTATGATATATATTATATTAACATTATATTAATAATATTTATAATATTATTATCATATATATCAATAAGTCTAGTATTCAAATATTTATACAAGTTTTCCTTTTATTGATGTGTGTATAAATTTTTTTGGCTGACTATGATTTTTTTGGCGGAGAGAACCAAATGTGGCAGTATTAGTTGTCCCATCCTTTAAATGTATTTGTCTCTTTTATATAGGATTTTAAAAGGAAAGGAACCCAGCTAATAAAAAAAATCTATATTTATTGATTGATTTATTTATTTATACTGTATACTACTGTATTTATTTATAGTGTCCCCTGTTCTTGCAGTTTTGGATGCTCTGCAGTTCCTTAATTGGTAAAGTGTTATCAGTTTATTTTGCTTTCATTCATAATCACCTGGATTCACCATCAGTTCATACCTATATTTTTATACCTACAGTATAATAGAAATTTCTTCTGTTAATCAAGTTGCATGCTTTTAATCTTAATTATTTTATGTGGATTTTATAACATAGCTGCTATCACTGGTGTGCTCATAGGAGTGTTTTTAAAGTGTTTGTGCATTTCTTGTGTGGGGTAGTGTGGGGTTTTCTAACCTTTTGAGGTTTTTTTTTTGTGTGTACAGACTAAACTTTACAAAATTTTCCAAACATTTCTGTGTATGTGTAGATGGGGGCCTAAGGCTTTTAATTTGATAATTCCAATTAAAGGAGATCAACACAAATAAAAATATGAACTTTTTCATATTTGTTTAAATAACTTGTTAAAATGTGAAAAAATAGAAAACATTTGGCAATTCATATATAGTACTTTTGTAAACTTGAGATCTGGATTTAAAGGCTTGCCTCGGAAATGTGCACAAAATAATTATCTCAGCTGCCTTGTGAGATAATTCAGATTATAATTTAAAAAACACCATTTATTACAGTCAACATAATAAGCATGGTACTTTATACTTTTATTTGTAGCTCACTTTAGGCATAAATAAAACAACAGAGAGGCAATTTGTAATGACTTAGAAGAAATTTTTAGGGAGATAAAGTGTTGTTTAAGATGACATAAGGTTATCATATCATTGCTGAAAGTGCTACTGTGACTGGTTTTGAATGGGGTTTTGGCAGGCAGCTCCTCAGTACTGCAAGCCGTACCGACCTACTTTTTGCCCATAGTGACCAACAGTTATGTAATTAATGGTTATTAGAACTCCTGTGATGCAAAGTGGTATATATAGTTAAACATCCCAGTGTTGTTAATGTTTATTATTACCACTCACAGAATGCATCTCATCCAATCAGATCACTAGCTCATAACTGTTGTATAATATTGCTTAACATGCTGTCTATCTACTTAACTATCTATAAGTTATTATCATTTCAGTGTCTGCTGAATTCCAACACATCATTCTGCTTTAAGAGGTACTGATAAGGTGATCACCTGAATCAAATCTTATTTAAAGCAAAAAAAGCAACAAAAAAAAAAAAAACACTGCTGTGACTATCACTCTCATCTTGCAGTGTGACCAGCTGTGTTGTAAAAACAGTACTCATAGAAAAGGATTTTAATCATTTCAATCATTTCAATCATTGTCAAGGCCAAAAAGATGAAAAGAAAAAAAAATCAAGAAGGGTTTAATCTTGGCTTTACTGGCATAGGGATACAGTGAGTGTCAGGTTCTTTCCATCCCTAAAATTGCAAAGATGGCAGTACACAAGAACAAGGTCATGCAGCAGACACTAGGGACAACAAAGCTACAGAGTGGCAGAGGATGAAAACAAATCTCTACTGACAGGGATGACCACAAACCCATTCAAATGTTACTTAACAACCGTAGAATGACATCAAGTGACCTTCAAACATAGTGGCAAAATGAAGCTGAGGTGAAATGCATGGCAAGGACAGTTTGAATCAGGCTCTTGGAGGTGGGGCTGAAATCATGCAAAACCAGAAACAAGCCCTTCACCAATGAGAAGCAAAGAAGAGTCAGGCTGAGGTCTGCAAAAGACCACAGTAATTGCACCATTGAGAACTAGTGTAAGGTCATGACTTCTCTGGTGGGTCCAGTTTTTTTATAGTTAGACAGAGAGCTGGAGAGGCCTACAAGCCACAGTGTCTCACACCGACTGTGAAATGTGGAGGGAAAATCAGTGATAATCTGTGGATCGTCACAGCAAATCAGGCAGATTTGCCTTTGTGAAGGTTGCATGAATCAAGCCATGTACAGTACCACATTATCCTGGAAGGGCATTTGCTTGGGACCGCCAGATCAAGACCCTGTCATGCCAGCCCAATCTCCAGATCTAAACACCAAAATGTGAAAGCCTGGTGGAGAGCATGACAAGACACATGGAGGCTGTGATTGCAAATCAGGGTTATTCTACAAAATACTGATTTCTAAACACTCATTCACTAATTCTATATACCACTTATCCTGTTTCAGGTCATGGGGGGCAGGAGCCTATCCCAGGAGACTCCACATGTGAGGCGGGATAGACCCTGGACGGGGTGCCAATCCAACACAGGGCACACCAGCACATCCTCACTCACTAAGAGGAATTTGGAAATGCCTAATTAGCCTTCCGTTTCCTGTCTTTGGACTGTTGGAGGAAACTAGTGCATGTGGAGGAAACCCACCAAGCATGTGGAGAACATGCAAACTCCATGTACACAGACAACACACAAGAGGCAGGACTCAAATCCTCAATGCTGAAGGAGCAAGGCCACAATACAAACCACTATGCCACCGTGACACCTTAATTAAACCAATAGTACCATAACTTTTCTTTCCTTTTCATTCATGATCTGAAAAAACACTGCATCATTTTAAAATAAAATAATAAAAAAGATTTAAATAAAAGCTGTAAATAGTTATATTTTAATTTAGAATTTGGGAGAAATGCTGTCAGTAGTTGTTTCTCTCTCTCTCTCTCTCTCTCTCACACACACACACACACACACACGCACACACACAGTGCTGTGAAATTTATATTATTATTATTATTATTAAAATGTAAATTATTTTTTAATATTACACAAAGATAACATGAGTAAATACAAAATGCAGTTTTTAAATGATAATTTTATTTATTAAGGGAAAAAAGGTGTCCAACCCCACCGCCCCCTTGCTAAATAATGAATGAACTCTGATTATCCACATTTTTTAGAAAGCTAAAGTTAAATTTCACTTAAATTACACCTAGGCCTGAATACTGCCAGACCTGTTGAATCAAGAAATGACTTAAATAGAACCTGTCTGACATAGTGAAGCACTCCAAAGGATCTCAAAGAGCAACACGTCATGCCACAATCTAAAAAGATTAGAAATATATGTATGTGTGTGTGTGTGTGTGTGTGTGTAATTCAAACGAATTCTTGTAGTTGGAGTCAGACTTTTGAACCCAGTGAAGAGGCCATGCACTTGCCGAAACTCCATGAAGCCTCAGGACATATAAACCATGTCTTAATGAGTCTGTGTGTCGCTACAGTAATTATAATGACTTAATGTCAAGTTGCTGTCAACTGTCAGTTTGGACTTTCAAAAGGGTCTAGTGCTGTTCCGGACAAGTGCAAGCAGGAAATTGGTCATTTGTGGAAAACTCCAAAACACCGCTCTCAACTGTACATTCACCGCAGGAAAATGAGCTGCAGTTATTTCCTCGTGTAAGCAAGCCAGGGAAGTGATTATTTATTTGAATACGGTGTATCATACCCCTGTAATTATGTGACATGACGAGGTGGGACTGCACTATTTGTGCTCTCTCTATCGATGAGTGGCCAGACTAATGAATTCCATGAATCATAGGTTAAATATATATGTATATTTGAGCCATGTGAAATAAACTCCGAATTACAGTGTTTCCAGACTACACAGCTCAGTAGTGGTGAGTTAGCTGTGTAAACAGAAAGGGACAAGAGACAAAAAGAAATAAAGACTTTTGGAATGTTTGTTATATAACAGATGATTAGTGATAGTAATGGAGTGCATCCTGACAGAACACATGGTTTAGTCTCACCAGTCCCACGGGTTTAGTATGTCTCTCACTCTTCATCTCTCTCAGTGACACACACACACACACACACACACACACACATGCACACACACACAGAAAATCCCCCAACA
>JAOVVB010000016.1:17382943-17414200 GCA_028570985.1 Heterobranchus longifilis | reverse complement strand
ACTAAAGTTGGCTCTTAGTGGGAGGCAATCCAGGCTACTTGACAATAGGGAGAATGCTCTTCTATCCTGCCACATTGGATCCATTTTTGGTTATTTATAAGAGGGCTTGAAACCTCAACATGCACAAATTTTGCTTCGAAGATTACCCAAAGTATATTACATTTGGATAT
The DNA here is from genome assembly GCA_028570985.1 of Heterobranchus longifilis. Classification (NCBI taxonomy): domain Eukaryota; kingdom Metazoa; phylum Chordata; class Actinopteri; order Siluriformes; family Clariidae; genus Heterobranchus; species Heterobranchus longifilis. The sequence goes on along the minus strand of JAOVVB010000016.1, from coordinate 17,414,030 downwards.
AAAAGCCAAATAAAATCAGATCGTTTCATGAAAATCCTTATACATGTTCTGAGAAGGGGTCAAAGCATCAGTGGTCCTCATCAGCTGTATAAGATATAGTATGCATTTTTCTTAAATATGATTCTTAGATTTTAAAGGCTGGTTACTCCCCTCAAAAAATGACAGAAGAAAATGGCTTGTTAAGTTTCCATTCCAGGGAAACTTCAGTGAAAAACACTACTGCTTGTCTAAAAGCAACAACTATTTGTTCTTGATTTAACTTGTTATAACTAAAATATAAAAATTCATGAATATGACCATGTACTGTACATGGTCTCCATTTTCTCATCAGCTAAGGTTGAAGCCCAAGCCCTGCAAAGCGGCCACTCACTGTTGGGCCCTGGAGCAAGGACCTTAACCTTATCTGATCATGGCTGACCCTGGGCTGTAAAGTATATGCGACAAAGGTTTCTTTTCGTGTCCATTTTACAGATGACTACTTGCCTAAAGATCTTTCTGTGAGGAAATCAGTCCTAGCAAGTTACTAATTAAACCATTTTAGACACATTTATCAGATTTACAGCTGCAACCGAATTGATTGTCACTTGATCAGCGAGGCAAAGATATTTCCTATGTGTGGTGGCAGAGGGTGTATTTAACACTAAGAAAATCTGACTACGCCACCCTAGGAATTTAACCCAGAGACAAAAAGATACCACTCATTTTAGATATAAAGCACACAATTACTTCAAGAGTAGGCAGGAGACGTGAATCAGATATAAAACTACAGTGTTTAATGAGACACAATTGCTTAAAAACACACTAAAAACAAGATAAATCAAAAATACTCTCTTCAAAAAAACCCAAAACAAACAAGTCTGGTTCGCTGTAATTTTATAAAACTGAGGGAATGACTGATGGAAACACTGTTGGTTGAGGGAAGCATTTCAATATCTTTTTTGTAAGCATAAGGTAGCTTCATTTTTTGACCTTCAGTCTGCATAGAGAACCCCATAGTTGTTAAATGGAAACACAAGGTTTGAACAAGAAACTTTATAACTAGATGGATGTTCAAACTTTTGCACATCCTACAATTGCTTTTGCTAGCTGTACCCACATTTTTGCAGTATTGTCCAGAGGTATTTCAGAATAAAAATGAACATCCAAGAAGAAGGTAAATATAAGTTTTGTACATGCCTCCAAATGCATGAAGAGCACTGACTCTGAGTGAATGTTACTCTGGCTCTACTGACTACTGTGCATTCTGCCTTCTTCGCTTATCGAATCTCTACTGTCCTGCTGTTCTGGTGTGGACACCCTGTCATATTTCCACAAGCATATGATCATCACTAATATCACTAGGACTTGAGTCTACAGCTAAAAGGACAGATCTGCTTTTCCATTAAGAACTGTTCCATGAACCTTTTGTATCTTGTAGTCAGTGGGAGTCGAAAAGTGCTCTTTTGAACCAGAAATGCAATGTGGCATTGTCTGCTTTAATCATTTGACTCCATTATGACATGCCATACAAATCCGAAAGGGTTATGGAAGAGAAGAGCGGGGTGTTTAGATGGCAAGCTAGTCAAGGCTTTCGGGACTGAACTGTTTGTGCTTGGAGGAGATAATATGGGGAAGTAAACAGAAAGGCTAATCAAACTTCAAGACGCTCAATCAGAATGTTTAGTGCTTAGTTTTGATTATCCTTGATTAGAACTGTGCAATCAAAAGGACAACAAAATGACAAACTCAACCCACAATAGTTTCCTTGCCATTTGCCAGTGCACAGAGATTTGGCGTCAAACCTCAGTCTGTGATTGAAATGATAATGATTGCTTTGAAGACTGGAAGATAGCAGCGGGTCTTTCTCATCACAGAGAGGCACAGATATACTTTCTGGTCATTGTCTATTTTCAAGCCTTTGCGACACACATGTCAAAATAACCTAAGCTCTCACAACAACAAAACCCTTTTGTTGTTCTTTGTGTAATTTACTGCTGCAGCGGTGGATGACTTTTGGCAGCAGTGTGTTATTGCTCTTGCACAAGTCAGTCAAATTGCTAGATGAGCAGCCAAATGTCTGTTCTTGTGGCCCTCTTGCTCCAGCAGCTTGTTCTCATTGTATGAACGCGCATCATCAATTTCAGGTAACAAAATTGTGGGAATTGTGTTTTGTGGGAGAACTCGGCAGAAGACGAGCGGCATTGTCACTGTGTCAGAAGCCATAAAAAGCTAATCAGACTCTCAGTGGCTGTGGCTTTGGCTCCTTTGACAGACTCATCAACTTCTGAATCACTGTGTTTTCCTCTTCAGTATCACCGTGCATGGATTCTACATGACAAGTACCTCATAAATGTACAAGAAAGCATGCACTCATCTCACCCTTCATCATCTAATAAACACTCTTCCTAGGATCATCTGAATATCACAGCTGAAAAATCTACTGTTATTACCAAAGAGTGCTAGTCCAAGATGTAATTCAATAATAAAGAGAACGACAGTTTGCACGCTGCTGGCTTTACGTGGGTAATGGAAACGCTGGAGTGGCAGACACTCCTATCCTTTCTGATGGAAGGATAACAGAATGAAAGGCTCTGTTTGTTTCATCACAGTCGTCTCTTTCAGATGCAGGCCAAGATGCTGGGTTAATGACCCATGAGAAATAAGCAAATGTTTAAGTAAATGCACTCACAAGGGGGGAAAAGGCTTTTACCAAGGCAGCATATCAATATTTTAAACGGTTCCCATTGCCGTCTTCTCCTAACTCGATTAGTTGTGTGATGTGTCCTGACAGCGCTGTTGTTAGCGATAGCCCATTAGCCGTGCCTGTCGTCCTGTTCTCCATTGGCACGCTGCAAAACACCCTTATATTTCATAATTTGTTTTGCTATCAGAGCTGATTTGTAAATGCGCAAATTCTAATTAGCAGCAGCTACTGTTTCTAATTAATTAAATATTAAACGGATCCTGCGGTGGACGCTTTTCTCCTCATTCCCCAGATGGAAGTTATGCGCTATGCAAATCACCCCCCCTCCTTTTAGGTTGTCAGCACTTTTAAAAGCACTGCATTCTTTGACAAAAAAAAAACGAAAAAAAAAAAAACAGCTTTCTTCCCCAGGTCATTTGTTTTGCATCTGCAGTGTTGTTTGAATTAATATTTATTAATCTCAGCTTCTCTGCTTTCCTTTTTTTATTTCAATAAAACCTTCACAGCCCATGCAACCGTTGCTTTGTTTAGCTTTATTAGAGTCATCTTAATCTCAGGCCTGGCTGGCTGGTTCAAAGGTGCCATCATTTGTTTTCTTAGGGACTTTAGTCACTTGAGCACTACAAATTTATTTATTTTTCTTTCTTTTGTCCAGCCAAGCAAGGCAAAAAGCTGACAGAATAGAAAAAAATGGCAAATGAAGAGAGAATCTGTATACGTTTAAACAATGATTTAACTGTAGACTTTTTAGGGTATTTGAGTTAAGATTTGCACACAGTGAAGTTTGATACAGAAGTCGAAAAGGTAGAAGTCATTGTCAATTCTAATATGCAGCAACTGATTTTATGAAGGGCTGTCCATACAGCAATATATGAATAAAGGAATTGTCTTATGTCATATTTTCACCCATCTATTGTCTATAATGCTCATCCTATGTAGAGTCGCGAGAGCATGGAGTCTATCCCAGGGAACTTATGGCACAAGGCAGGGTACACCAGGGTATGCCAATCAATCCGATGGCACAAGCATGCACACTCACACACCCAATCACACACACTATCTGCAATATGGAAATGCCAGTCAACCCACATTGCATGTCTTTGGACCAGAGTACCTGGAGGCAGCCTACCATCACTGGGAAAACATGCAAACTCCACATACACAGGAAGTGCAATTCAGGTTTATTGGGTTTAGTCTGTTGATACACAAAAGGAATTTGATTGCGATTGTTGGTGACCAGTACAGACAAATATAACAACAATTTTTACATTTTGTTTATAGACAAGACATTAGTACTAACAACACTAAGCCACCATGCCACCCTTATTATGCTTCATTTGCATTTATTTATTTACTTACTTACTTATTTAATACATTTATAGTTGTCTATCTCTTTGTGTTACATTGCATTATATTTGCCAACAAAAAAAATTCCACTGCTTAAGTGTTGATGAAGATTTTGTACATACTGCATAGGTTGCTTGAACTTGACAAAAGTGTCTTTATTCAAAAAAAGAGCAAAAACAATTACCTTATACAAGAGGTGTTCAAGTCAAACTGAGACGTCTGATTGTTCAAAATTAGAGGACACATTTATGAGAGTAAAAACTGCCTTTTTCCTAATGCATAACCATCAAGGTAGAAAGTTCTCTCAGTACAGTAACTCCCAGCCTAGTTCATGTAATGTGCAGGTGGTGTTTGTGAATAATTGTGTATACAGTACCCAGAGACAGATGCATTTCTTCCACAAGGTGGAGATAAGTTATCCGTCGATTTTCAAGAATCAGGCGTTCTTTGAATGTTTCACTAAATGTTCACGGGAACGACTACAGTGGGTTTTGAGTCCCCTTGGCCGGGATCGCCACGCCATTCGCCACGCTATACAGTACATTCTCATCACTGTGCTGGGCTTTAAGTCCTCTGTAAATGTCAATCATTTTTACACCTTCATTCACAAGAAATTTCATCACCAATCCCAGTTTGACTTGAACACCCCTCGCATATTAATAATACTGTTGGATAACATCCACTTCTGTTCTTTGAGTCTCCAGACGGTAGTTGCCAAGTCCAGTTCCAGCACCCTAATCTTTCCTTGACAGTCACTTGCCTTTGACTGGCCGTGATTTGAAGAGCTTTCAGATATTTCATTTGTATTGAAATGCCAGACATTTATCGAACGCCCACTTATCCCAAGTGAACTTCAGTCTAATTAAGTTTCAAGAACCACATCCATCAAGCTATTGAGGCAGTTAATTTGCTATTGCCTCCTGGATCCTTGCTCCCTTCCCAAGTGGCTGGAATTTGCGCGGGTGCCATCTCATTGCCATCGTACGCATCTCTACCCCTGCTGGGTTGCAGCTGGTATGGGAAACCAGAAAGAATGTTCAACCCGCATGCTATTAAACACGCTTCCAGAAAAGTCCTCCATTGTGAACAATTGTAAAAGAAAGTGCTTTTGAGCTTGTCTTTGTCTTTGTCCGACTCAGGGAAGAGAGGCATATTTTATTGCAATGATATTTTAAAGTCTTGGAGTTTGGACTCTAGGCATGATGTCATTTGTTTAATCAGGTCAAAGCTAGTGTGGTGGAATTACATCCATGGTGGGAAACCTGGAGTTCATTGTGTTTTTTTTTTTTTTACAAAAAGCTCAAAGAAAAAACACCATAATGTTCTTCAACTTCTCAAAAAAATCTCTGTTGATGGCAAGGTGCATGCAATAGGGATCAGTTAAAAGGCATCAATGATTCAAGTGCAATTTCAAACCTGTTAAAGTTGTCAGAGTTAGAGAGAAAACAACAGTTGTAGTTTATTTTCTATTTAGTTTAGCTTCTCACTGTACATAATTAAATGTAAGAAAAAGTAAAAAGGGCCTTTTAAAAATAAAAAAACATACATGTAAAAGACTTTCATTGGTCTTACTTCCAGCAACAGGAAAAACAAATGTAAAAAAAAACCTTTGCCAATTGCATGTAGAAATCACAAAAATCACCTGAGCATGTAGAACACAGAGCTGATCCCAATAAATAATTAAACAATTACATAAATACATATTTTACACATTTTTGCATACATATTATTATTATTATTATTATTATTATTATTATTATTATTTCTACTAATAATTTTGTTTATTGGTTCACATGTCCAGGTCTTACAGCATTTTTGCAGAGGGAGGGCAAAAAACACATTTTGTACAGGGTGATTCACTCAAAACAGGCCCAGCATATTCTATAATAACTCTCTCTAGGACTAAGCAATCTAAACGAAACAGTGTACATTGTGCTCTTCACTATATGGAGCAGCCATTGCACTATTTAACGCTATACCCCTTCACTTATCTAATCAGGATGGTGGCGTACGAGCAGCGCGTACTACTTCGTAGTGTAAACCTATTGGGTCATCAGTTTGTTTAAGCAATGTCAGAGTGAATTGAGAAAGAAATTGTGTGTAATGGTATATCTCCTTACGTGTAAACGTACATTTGAGTTCTGTTTTTGGCTTTTCACTTGGTAGAGATGTTTAAAATGGAAAAGTCTCGTCTGTCTTTATTGTTGGAAGAAATGTGGGAACGATATGTGGATGATGAACAGTCAGTTGCTGTGTTCTTTCTGTCATTTTATAGTCAACATGTTAAATTTACTTAACATTATGTGTTTTGAAGAGAAGAAACGCTTTGTTAGGATTTTGGCTCCTGCATGAAAGGAACTTATTAAAGCAACTTTTTTAATGCACCGATTGTAATTTGAAGTTGAAACTTGTTTGTTTACTACCTTGCTGTTTTGTGCATTCATGGTTCCAGAAATTATAGCCACATTGACTAATTTGTTTTGTTTTACATTGACGGGTGGAAATAACATTCCTATTGCAGGGAATCATTAGGGACATCTTTATGGTATTAACTTTTAAATAACACTTTAAGATTCAAGAGCTTGTTACTGACCTTTTTGTGAAAATGTGTACATTATTTACTAAGCAGTCCATCAGAATCTAGGAAGAGGGCTGTTTAATGAATGCACAGTTGCATTTCAAGGCAGTTGAGCCATCTGTTATTTGAAAAACTCTTTTATATTTTCATCTCACATCGCTTCTCTTGATTACCATTTGTTTGAGTACCTGGTTAAAAAAGTAATAATGCAGAATGTAATTTATGTACTTTTGTGAAAACAATACAAATAATCTTAATAATCCTCAGTGTTGGAAGGATACCAATGAGCTAATAAGGACCTAGGTGTATTTTAATTATAGTACACTGCATCTGTGTGGCAATTAAAAACATGGATATTAGCAGTAGGTAGTCTGAATGAAAAATTAGCTGTACCATCTAATTGGCAATCAATTTGGTATTCTCATCCTGTGTACGGATGAAAACGACTAATTTAATCACTTTTTCTGCAATTTTCACAGAGGTATCAGTGAGAACACATCTACATAATAATCAGCACAATTACTACTCTCTGTCCTTATTAAGCAAGTGAGCCTGATTATTGTGAAACTTTTCCTACAATAGAACTTTTCGTCGTACAGCTCATAAAATGTGTTCGGAGTCACAGACCACACTGTCATTGTTCCACGCTCTCAAGGCGAGATTAATTATTATTTTTTAATTACTCAAGCATGTGAGACAGTGATATAATCCATCAGGAACATAAGAGCATTTGTATAAACCCCTTTTGTACTAATCAAACAATAGAGATTCCTCTGATGATGAATCTTCTGAAACTCAGATAATTAGCTGGTGGAAAAAAAGAAAGGAAAAAAAACCAAAACAAAACAAACTCATTTGTTTGTTTTCCCTCCCTGTCTTTGGAGTTATGTCAGCTCTGCAAATAATTCTCCTTGCGTTGGTTTTCTCATATGCGCTGCAACGCTTCCAAACGTGCTAACAGGAGTTAGTTCACACCATCAGAACATGCTCTCATTAGTGCAATTATGCTTGTGTGCTTCATCTTTTTCCTTTTTTTTTCTTCTTCATTCTCCCTTTTCTGCCAGCCTATGCACCATTCTATTTTGCTGCATACAAACCCCCTCCCACCCCTCCACACTATTTGTCATGAAATCCCTCATTTGCTGGATCCCAAGGAAGGCAGATTATGCTTATTTTTCATTTGGACAGAGTGAGATGGAGCCAGGTGTTTGGCAGCAGCAGAGTGTTCAGGTGTAACCGGTTGGGCGATGGGACCTGACGAGCCAAGCCCGATGAAAGATGAGGCGTAGAAGATTTCGGGGAGCAGGACACCCCACTGCCTGCTCCCTCAAGAGCACCACCCGCCGATTAGGGAAAGAGAAAGGGGAAAAAACTTTCAGTGGTAATCTGCATCATACCGTGATCACTTGCCGCTGCCTTAATTAGCTTGTTTCAGTCTTGATGAAAGTGCTAGGCTTGCAGATGCCAATATGGCAGCTTCTCTTTGTGCTAAACTCATCACGAATGTTCTGGAACTTTCAGAGTCTCAGGGTGAAATCTGGAAACGTTTTCCCCAGTGTCTAGGTTTTTCACTCATGCAGGTTATTCATAATTGGCTAGTGAGACTCAAGGTGACCTTTACACGTCTTGTCTTGTTTCACCACTTATCCTGAACTGATGAAGGCTATCAGAAAAACATTTTTTTAAGACAGTATAATAACTTACTGCTACTGGATTATTCTACAGGTTACTGTAACTGTTGCTACTGTATGTCTACTTAGAACATATTTATTTACTAGGCATATATTTCCACCAAAAAGGGACTAATCCCATGTTGGGGAGCATTCAATCAAAGGAGAAAAATATGTTAAAGACGTTAACTCACAGTACAAGGAAGGAAGAAGAGGAAGAGAGAGAACTAAACACATACGGTAAACAGTGTTATTAATATAAGTTACAGAATATATTACAAAGTGAAGTTATAATATTTCCAGTAAAAGTGCAACTGATTTCAGGTTTATTTGTACAGAGCGTTCAGTAATAGCTGTTGTCACAAGGCAGCTTTGCTGAATGTAAACTGGATGGAGATTGATACCAGAACATACGATGCCAGAGTCTGCAGCACACCAAGAGGTACACTAAAGTTGTTCCTGCTACAGTACATACATTTTCATTAGTACATTTAAGGAAGCTAACTACAACTGAGAGTTAATCATACTTTTGCACAATTAAAAGCATGATTAAATCCCAGTTTTAACTTCCATAAGTGTACTCACGAAAAAAGTTGAACTATTTTAAGTATACACGTTAAACATTTAGCACATTATTTACATGTGTACATTTTTGTTTTAATTGTCATTAGATGCAAGTTGGCACAACATACAGTAGAAGCCTACTTTTACTGAGTTCTTGAGGTTGAAATTAAAGTAAGCAGCCAAACAGGCTAATAAATGTACACTAAATAAAAAAAAAAATTCAGACCCCCTGGCAATGCTTGACGGACTGCTTTGAAAAAAAAAAATGGAACTACAGGTGAGGTAAACATGCTTTAAAAAAGTTAACTGCTCGCTCTCTCTCTCTCCCTCTCTCTCTCTGTCTATACACATGTGCATCATATATATTTGAGTGCATATGCTGTATTACATTTCACATATTCCACAGTACATTGATTAGCAGCAGCACCACCAGATGAACTGATTATCAATTACTGTATATACTAGTAAACTGGTGATAGGATCATGGGGACCCAAGATTCGTTTATGCCTGTGGGAAGCAAAAGCCAACACATGTACTTATAGAGCTTTTCAGGCAAAGAGTTGTTCAAATTGCCCAGATCTCTAACTGATCGAGCATCCATGGCATGTACTGGACAAGCGAGTTTGATCCATGAGGGCATCACTTTCGAAAAGGTTCTGCTGCTAACGTCCTGGTTCCCGACACCACAGCACACCTTCAGAGATCATGTGGAGTCACAATTCGAGGGGTCAGAGCTGTTTGGGTGGCACACAGGGAACCTATAACCTAAGTGGTTTTAATTTTATTGGTTTAATGTTACGGCTGGTGAGTGAACTGATCTCTTTAAAATTACAGCATATGTCTTTTAACATATATTATGCACACATACAGTGAATAAAAAGGAGTTAACTTTTTATAGTATTTTTACATCTTCCTGGAGTTTCATGTTTTTCAAAGTGATCAATCAAGCATACAGTAGCCAATGGGTCTGCAGTTTTTTGCAATTAAAAAAAAATTAATTGTATTTGTACATTTATTGGTTGACTGGTTGACTGTTTAGTTTAATCTTAATATAGGACTCTAATAGTGCCAACTTTTGAAAAAGCCAACTAATGACAATTTTAAATAATCTGTGTGATTGGAAAATGATTTGATGAATACCCAAAATATTATTATAAACCTTAATATGCTAAATGTTTGAATAATGACTAAGCAGACTGAAATCATCTAGATAGACATGCGCTATAGGTATACACTTAGAGGAAGAGAGACGCGGAAATCAGAAAGAGCAAATTATATATACTGTATACAGTATAACACTACCATGTAACTGGCCTCAGAGGAGGGATGAGAGAAAGCTAGCTCTTTATTAATGCCATAAAAGCAATACTCTTTGATGTACTGGTTGATTTCTTGCTGCAGATAATATCTGGGCTACATCCTCTGGCACTGACAGGCTAAATCAGCATTACTATATTTGGCCATGCCGCAGAGTATGACTGAAATAGGGAATATGTATCTAATGACTAAGTCTCACAGCACTAATTGGACATTCTTATTCCCCTTTCCCTACAGAACTTCTGCGTCATTACTTCTGGGAGGAACACTATAGACATGGGTGTGTGTGTGTGTGTGTGTGTGTGTGATCTAACTGCTCGCTCAAGCAGTAAATTACCTATTGGACTTATCTTGATTAAAAGAAGTGTAATATCTGTAAGTTAAATGATATGAAGATTGGTGCCGAGGGGCTTCACAAATGAGAACAATGTCTCAGTGGAGATCTAGGACTTTTGTATCCAGTGCAATGATAGAAATTTCTGTAGCAAATGACAAGAACAAGGCCTCGAAACATTTCCCCTCCCCACCAGCAGAGGTCATATTGAATTCTGAGTGACTTCTGCCCACTCACTATATAAACAATTCATAGACATTGTTTCAATGCATAGTTTTGCCAGTCACTTGTGTTTGTGTAAGATTTTGGCCATGTTCGCTATACTTGCCTTGACCCTTGATGCATGGATTTGTTTATTAGGTAACCCTCTGGCTATAATACTGTTTGCCTTGTCCTTAAGCTACAGATTCTTAACCTGTGCCTCAGGCAAACATGATACAGAAGAAAAACGATCCTAATATTAAAAACTGCCAGTAATCAAGCTTCATCATAATCATCAACCTGCAGCCACTTGCTGAGTTGCTTGTGTGTGATCAGCAGCTATGTTTCTGAGTGGAAAGAAAAGAACGAATGGTTTTATTTTGCAGCGCTTTGAATAGCGGGTTGAATAACTGCCGACTTGTTTGGATGATGAATTTTAATTTTAAAAATTTTTTACGGTAATTTTATGTACTTTCGTCTTTTTTTTTTTTTTTTTTACATTCAATTGTATTTTTCGGGTTTTTTTATTTAGATGTGGTTTGTGATGCTGTTCTAGAACTATTCTAGAACTAGAACTACTCTAGAAATGACAAAATGACTTTTGTTTTTAGCATCTAGCTAGTGCTAAATCATTTACTACAGGAATCGGCCTAAGTTAGGAGGTGTGCGACTAATTAAAAATTTAGAAGTGGTTTGAACAATATTATGACTAAAGTTTAGTTTATGACTGTTATTTTTTCCATTACTTCTCCTTAATAAACATATGAGCGTTGTCCTCAAAGTAATGAAAATAAGTCAAAAGTTTGTCTTCATCAATCTGTGCACATAGGTAGTAACATTCTGTAGTACAGTGGGGTACCATCAAATGCAACAAAGGGAAATTTCAAAGAGGATTTGAGGGTTCAATAATAGTGCAAATGCATCTATGCAGACTATGTTGAGTGGTACCTTTGTATGAAGGAAGAGTTACTCTAACTACATATGCAATTTGAATAACCTATGTCAGTTAATAAATAAGCTAAACGTACTGTACTTTTGCATTACATTTGGTAGAGCCCTCGTACAATGCTACTTTTCAAAGCAATGTTGTTTGAGCTAAAAGTGGGATGATCTAAGCATTGCATTACATAAAATTTTATTACATCACCTTTGCTTCATACTGTAGATACAGTGCCAACTTTCCATATTGCATATGTATTGCTGGATGACTTTTAGGTAATATGTCTATTTTTTTTTGTATAAACTGCTGCTTTAAACATTCACATCTTTTCATGTGCAATGTTCATGAGACGGATTGGAGGGACATGCAGTAGTCTTTCGGGAAAAAATTAGAAGAAATTATATAATTTTTCCAGTCATTCAAGTTGGCTGATTAGGTTTTGGTTTAGGTAAACCAGCATTTGTGAGTGCATGGAAGGCATAATTGCTTGATATTCATGTACAACATACTGTTTGTTACAAATGCTTTGTTATTATTGCTATTATCACACCATCGCTCAACAGCATGCAATTAATCTGGCACATACAGCAGACTAATTAATAAAGCATGTTTAAGCGAACCGAAAACTCAGTACAACCATCAAAACTCTGTGACACATTAAGGTCACACTAGAGCTTAGTTTACTGGATTTATCCAAGAGTAAAATGAAATATGAGGTCATTGACGACTTGGAAAACACAACTAATGTGCTGCCACGCTCTAATTAATGGCTGACTAAAACCCTACCTCAGAGGAACCATGCTGGCTACTTCAGTGTTTCTGGGTGATCATATTCTCCTTAGAACACACACACACACGCACACACACACACACACACACACATACTGGTTTTTAAGTCTTAGAAGGACTTTGCCTCCCAAACCAGTTATATCATGGTTTATAGGAACCCACCTTTCCCTTTGTGCTACAGTGATGCTGAAAACATCAAAAAATCTATTAAAAATTTAGCAAGACATATTTCACTTCAGATTTCTTTTACACAAAATTAAACTCTTAATATTGAGACCTGACATTATGGGTGCATATGAGGACCTGCTGAGAAACTCCCGCCTACTTCAAAAAGCGTATTTATAAGGTCAAACCTGTTTTATGAGGACATCAGTTTAACAATACACAAAAAAGTCTGTACACTGTATTAGGAGAACAGGCATGTTTTACTGGAACTCCATCAAACACAAACACAAACATGAATGCATTATGCATTAACAAGACATTCATGATTTACCAGAACAATGGTTTCAGCAATAAACAGTAAATAATGGTTTCAAAACTGCAACTGTGTGTGAGAGATTACAACTGATTAAACAGTTCTCAACTGGCTCTTTTAAATAAGGAGCATCCCCTGAAAATCAAAACATTTTTCTTAGTCACACTGGGCTTTCCTTTTTAAAGTTATTCCCCTATTTCGAACAAAATCCCGTATATTTTGTGCTGTGCGGCCTGCCAGCACAGGATCCTCCGAAGTCTTGCACTGCACACACTCCGCCATTGTGGCAAGTTTTCCTGTGGTTATATGAGACTTAAAATACTTCATTACAGCCACCTCCTCACGTTTAGACCATGGTGTTCGTGTCCTCTGTCTAGAGTTTCCAGTATCTGCTGCAACGTTGCCCTGGGACACTGCTATACAAACAAAAACATTAATCTCAGAAAAAAGTGATTATGTGTGGTACGTATGGTCCGAATAGTGCACTGTCTAGCTACTGGATTAAAATCTCCAAAAAGCTCAGTCTTCCACTAACCTACACATAAATGTGGGTATACTTAAGAATGATGCACAAGCATTTGAATAGATTAGGATGTTTAAAACTGATTTTTGGTGAGCTAACTGCACAAAATACTAAAAACTGCATCAAACATTATGGGACATCGGCAGAGCACCCAAATAAATAAAAAAACCTATTAAACCTTAAAAATATGCACTCCACGCAACCATAGAAAGGAAACAAGGAAAAGTTGTATGATGACAACTTTGTTTAAGATAAATAATAGGTAAATAATACAGAAATATACTACAAAATAACAGCTTTATCCATTTTATTGATTGTTAAATTCAACTCAAAATATATTATCCAAGAACCTCTAGCCTTGTCCTCTTTTGGTGCCTGATCCTTCCGCATCCCTAGACATAAAGATAACCACATTATTCAGCATACACACATAGTGTGGACCTATGACAAAAAAACAATGGAGCATATAACAACAATGTTTGAAAAACCTACCGATCTGCACTGATGTACTTGTGCAAGTCTCCAAATTCTCACCTTCATCCCCATTCTCAGATTCACTTCCAGCACTGTCATCCGTGTTGATTTCATCTTAAAAGCAGAAATAAAATTGAACAGTACAGTAAGTTTTATTTGTATTGTAGGTCCCTAATTTGGCCTAATTTTAGCCTACACCTTGTCTACACAGGACACATTATGTACCACATTAAATCTCTTCACCATTTCACAATAAAGATGTATACAGTACCTTCAATTTCAATGTCATCAAGTGATTTGCCTTGAAGATCAGGAAGACAGCCTTTTTCCATAGCCATGAGAAGTTTAGATATCTTAGCTAGCTGTATTGTTGCTTCTGGGAGCCTGTAGTATTCACGGTGTACACGAATGTCGTGTCCCAAGAAGTCTGCAACTTGATCCAATTCATTGTTCTTTAGGTTAAGAATTTGTGAAAGAGTGGCCACATGTTTACGCAAATGGGTTGATTTAAGATGTTCTGGATTTTGAGCTCCACACTGCGATGCATAGTGTCTTAGACAGTCCTGGCCCCTGTAATGACTTTGGCAGTTGGGTCTGGCAAACAAGTAGACGTTGGTATCTAGTACCCTACATTCCTTTCTTTTACTGACCAAAAGTGTCAGTGCATCCACCATGTGTGGCGTAAGAAGGACAACAACTTTTCGTCCTCGCTTACCCCTGATCTCAAGCCTGCTGAAGTGGCTGCAAAGTTTTTGTTCAAATTTGGAAAGGCCTATTGCAACATCTTCATGAAGAAGAGTGTCATCTCTTTCTTGGAAGGTTTTAACCTGTATTTTTGAGACTTCACCAGCACGTCTTCGGTTAAAAAGTATTATTCTTGCAAGTGTGGTTTTAGCAAGCTCAGCATACAATTGAGGTGATGGAGCCTGCTTCAGGTTTTCAGATGATGCATCTGCAGTTGTCTCCAGGTGTTTGTGAAGAAGCTGAACATCGCGAGTAAATGGTAGTGTTAATGGCTTGTTGAATTTTGCTTCATTAAGCGTGCTTAAAGCATTGTGGGAGATGAACTCTGACCATTTGCTGCTATACAGTTTTTTGAATGTCTCAGTTGATTTGATTAGCTCTTCATCCTCTGCCATTAAAGCTCTACAATGGATAATTTCGCACACCTTTTGTAATGTGTGCCCCAATTTTAAGGCTAGGCTTGGTGTTTGGTAGCAGTTCATTTCTTCATCAAAGCCAGAAACGGTTTTGACAGCTTGAACAACACTTGAAAAGTTGGCAGGTTTTACAGCTTCCTCAAGGCTATGGATGGAAGACTCATTGCGCAGAGTTAATAAAAATCTTCCAATTTCACGAAGCTTCTGTCGAATATATTCATACTTAGTAGGGTCATTTCCATGTTTATTGAAAAAAGACTGTGCTAGTTGAAGAATGCAAAAGTCATTGCGTACTACAGAGGCAACCTCATCTTGCTTCATTACACTTAAGAGCTTCCAAACCCCTGGAGATATCTGGTGTGGAAATGTAGACTCTGCCATGGCTGCCAAACCCAAAACCCTGACCCTACCATGGTGTTCAATTAGATTTCCTGGCTTTAAAGAACATCTTTTTACATGTCGCCATAAGTCTTTACGGACAAACATCCCTTTGCAGTACATACAATGCACAAAGTCTTTGGTATCGCAAGTTCTGGCTGGTTTTCTTCTTACTTTAAGCATCCCAGTTCCTTTCTTTTCAACATCAGTGTTATGCTGATAATTGCCTTTGTTTCTAAGTTTCTCCAGCGATACTTTACGTTCTTTTGAATTCTTTGGAAAGGATAGTGCATTTGCAACTTCAATTTCTGTCATGTGTGTTTTTAGATGTCGCGAAATTTTTGACTGGGGTTTCCCACAAACATAACAGTAATTTTTGTTAGTTTTAGAACAGGAAATTGCAGACACCTGAATAGACTCATCAGGTCCAGTCACTTCATCCTCTGCCATCAGAGACTCATCACTTGCACCCAAGAGTTGCTGGTTCTTAGGTTTTTCAGTGACTGCTGTTGGCAGAGCTGAACAGTCTAATCCACTGCCTAATTCTGAAATTATTGATGTTCTGTGGGATTTTAAAATTTGGTTCACTTTGCACTGTCTAATGACCTCATCAGATTCTACATCAGTCAGCTGCTGCCCATAAAATAAACCAGCTTCTTCAGAAGATCCTTCTCTGGCCTCAACACACACTTTGCCCTTGCTTGCACCTTCAGGATTTAACTTTGTGACCTTAGAATAGATATCCTTTTGCTTCTTCGCATGCTCTTCTTGTAACTCTAATGAGCTGTCAGATTCATTCTCTGACTCTGAATCTGGTACATATTCTTCATCTGACTGTGACTCCTCATCAGACCTTACACCCTAGTACCAGAAAAAAGATCACCATGAACTACACTTACATGTAGTTACATGAATAAAGTCCAGCAAATAAAATATAATGGCACTCACCCATGATAGCAACTCGCTATCATTCTTTTGAATATTAGTGAAGCAGGACTTGTGCCAAAAACAAGAGCAAACTGCAAGAGAGAGAAAGAAAGAGAGAAGTAAATTTTCAAATAAGAAGTAAACTTTAAAAATAAGAAATATTGTAAATGTAGAATATTTACTTTAAATATACAAAACAAACACATCACAGTTGTCACCTTCACCTGTGGCACAACTACAAACATTATGAGAATCATTTTATTAAACATTTTAATACCTAATTTATCTCAAGACCAGGACCACTGGATACAATGAACCATTTAGATAAATGATATGATTTATAAATGAACTGCCATATTAAACACTGTAAGATTACTGTTACTGACCTTTGCATCTAAGACCAATCCATCTGAGTGAAACAACCGGTGCAACACATGCAGCACATTTGTTCATGCCAGAAACAGTTGCCGGAATAATTTCGTGTTTACAGTTCTGTAAAAAGAATAGAAAAATCAGTCATTTTATATCAAACTAGAACAAGCAAACAGTGGAGGCATGACCTGGTGAACTAATTCAATTTATTTGCCACTAGATGATATGCATTTTTGACTTTCACTGTGTGTGCACCCTCAACAAATGCTGGGGCAAAAAAATGGGAACAAATGTTTGTAATTCTAGTTAACACAGGTTTTCATAGCAGAACCCAGCTCTCAGAAAAAGCAAATGAAAAATTTAAAACAACTGAATATGCTACTCGCTGCTTACTTATTTGATATGTAAATTTATAAAAATATATATATATTTTTCACTTTTACATAATTGTATGACGTACAGATAATACCCAGAATTACCTAACATGAAAATGAGTGAGTTGGGTATTGGGACTATCCATTACAAAGAATTTCATAAAACCAAAAACTAATGTACTGTATACTGTAACTTACTTTTGCTGTCGTCTCACTTGGTTCTATTGTTTCTTGTTCCTCAGACCCAGACTGCTCATTCACAACTGCAATCTAAAACACACAATAAAATGCTAAAGGTTACACATGGAGCTAGCTAACACCACATTTTTGCTTGGATACAAGGGAATTTGTTTGTGTACTACTATTTAGATAAATTAATGCGCTACACTGTGGTTGTAGGTGGTAGGCACAAAAGTGGGTGTGTAATTCAAGATCCAAAAGCATGCAGCAAGCTTTTTTTTAGTAGATTATAAAATTTATATATTAGATTCTTGAAATTACTCACATTTCACAATGTCCAATTTCATTTTTGACATGTTTCGCTCTAACCTCCAACAGCTCTTTTGAATGTTTGGCTCAGGTATAGTTTACCATTACACTTGAGGTAATTTCTGATATCAATACAGTTTATCTAGGATGCAAAACCTGAAGACAGAAAACTAAAAGCTATAGTGCTTTCCTAACCAGGTTAGTGCCATAGATAGACTATGACTACGTATTATTTGATGAATAATTAATGTCAGTTCATTAGAAAATGTCAGTACATCAGAAAACAACCAAGATACCACTCTCTTAAAATAACACATTTTTTTAATGAAAGCATTTCCCCAAAGAAAATCTAGACATCTGCCAGTTTCTGTAACAGTAGCATGATGAGGGTACAAACACACTTCACAAAGTAAAATACTGACTCAGGTCAGTTACTCTACATATGCTTAATATAAATTTGGGATAATTGCACCTAATTGAGAATTGGTCTTTATATTATAGCTTAACAAAGTGAAGTCCCTCGAGACCACATTTCTGTCAGACACTACACACACAGCTGCTGATGTACATCAACAAACATTTCCACAAGGTCCCCTTAATATCCAGTGTACTGCTAAACCATGTGTGTGCCATACACAACCTGATAAACACTAACTCCACACAAATCATTACAGTCCTCATATAGCATGTGTTTGTCAATTACACTGACACACACTAGTTGTTCCTTTGGTAGAAGCAGCCTACAATATTGTTCCTAACTGTTCTCACTACACAGTGTTCCCATAAAACAGGTCTGTCATACACCACACCATACACAGGCTCATGATTTCAGAAAATGACCTTTTCTGGATCTTCAGTTGGAACCTCAGTCTCTGACTTGTCTGCTATCATTGTAGGGGATGTTGTAACCTCAGCGACAGTCCCAGGTTCATTCTAAAACAGAATTAGATATAGAGATTAGTTATAACCAAATAATCTGCTTAGCCTTCGAGTAAGAGATAAGTATAATTTGTCACTTGTCACAATGACAAATTATTTGCATTTTACAATAGTTACATATTTATTCACACAGCATATCCCAAAGGTATTCGACTCTTAAGCCACTCTTCATATTCATGAATGCCACTAAATTAGAAAACATGTCAAACCAATTCACATTTACTTTAAAGGGGAAAAAACACAAGTACAGTAAGACCTTTCTATAATGGACTAATGGGGGAGGGTGTCCGTAATAAGCAGTAGTCTGACCAAGAACAATTATTTTTAACCTATAGATAATTATATTACCCCAAATACACTTTTAATTAATTTGAAAAGATTTGTATTGATATTTTGTACAAAACCATTGTAAATAATTAGATGCAGCAACTGTCACTTATTAAACTAACAGACTATGGGTATTATAAGCGATATGCGCAGAATGGTGTGGGTACTGAGCACAGAAAGGAGACAAGCTAGGTCGCGAGTGAGTAAAACACATATAACCTCAGACCGGATGATTACTCATCAACCGGACTCTGTCCATTACCTATGATATCGCAATATATGATCGGAAGAATACCTCTTGACCGAATTTTGTCCGTTATAACCGAAATCCGTAATAACAGAGTCCGTTATAGAAAAGTCTTACTGCACCGTTTACACCAAAACAGTGCCCCCCAAAATAGATTGCTGTTTTAGAAAATTATAAATTAAAAAAATATAATAATCATAATTATACAAAAGTTAGTTGGACAGTTAGTAGTGGCATCACTGAAGATCACAGTTACAGTGATATTTAGTTTGTCATTTGTAGTTCTGCAAAAAAAAAAAAACCTCTTGCCAACATCTAGACATCAGCCAGTCTCTATAATAGTGGCAGACATCTCCACAAAGTTTCACCAAGCAAAACATTTAGTTTATACTCACTAAAGCATCAGTAAACTAACTCTTTCACCACTACGTCTAATAGATGCTCTATAGTGTTTAGGGCAGGGCTTTGTGTGTGTTAAGTGCACTGTATATAGTATACTGCTTATACCCATATAACGGACACTCAGCACTGTCAATGATGCCTGTTAAAACAGTGGTGAAGCTGATTAAGTTCTAGCTGCACACCATACACACTATAATGTCTGTGTGACTGCTGTACTGACAATAAACCAATCCCCCAGTCATATGTGCTGTGTGGTGCACCTATAACGGTACCTTAAAATTGAAGTATGAGGGTACAAACACACTTCACAAAGTAAAATACTGACTCAGGTCAGTTACTCTACATATGCTTAATATAAATTTGGGATAATTGCACCTAATTGAGAATTGGTCTTTATATTATAGCTTAACAAAGTGAAGTCCCTCGAGACCACATTTCTGTCAGACACTACACACACAGCTGCTGATGTACATCAACAAACATTTCCACAAGGTCCCCTTAATATCCAGTGTACTGCTAAACCATGTGTGTGCCATACACAACCTGATAAACACTAACTCCACACAAATCATTACAGTCCTCATATAGCATGTGTTTGTCAATTACACTGACACACACTAGTTGTTCCTTTGGTAGAAGCAGCCTACAATATTGTTCCTAACTGTTCTCACTACACAGTGTTCCCATAAAACAGGTCTGTCATACACCACACCATACACAGGCTCATGATTTCAGAAAATGACCTTTTCTGGATCTTCAGTTGGAACCTCAGTCTCTGACTTGTCTGCTATCATTGTAGGGGATGTTGTAACCTCAGCGACAGTCCCAGGTTCATTCTAAAACAGAATTAGATATAGAGATTAGTTATAACCAAATAATCTGCTTAAGCTTTGAATAAGAGAATTATAATTTGTCATGTAACTAGTTTATTAAAAAAAAAATTGAAATGTACTGTATATGTAAAATCAACAGATTCTTATTAATTGTTTTTTTTTGCTGTAAATTACTTGTTCTTTTTGTTTGATAGCTTCCAGGTTGACTGCTGTTGTGGGTGTAAGGGGGTCTGCCTCAGAAACAGCCTACAAAATTAGTTATTAAACAAGAGGGCATGCATGTATTACCAGATGTCAGTAAACCCGATCATAAACTTTGATTGACGTTCACTGTCCTCACCTCACTTGATGTAGCAGCACTCATTTCTTGTGGTTGCAGTTGGTGTTTTTTAGCCGCAGTCTGTAAAAAGTTGTTATAACAGCATATATATAACTTTGAGAATATAAACAAAGGAAAGTAGCAGGTAATGATTTATATGTTAATGATCTGCGTGTTTAAGCATGGTCTCAGTAACAGTGAAGAGTCACCTTCAATACCTTGCTTCTCCAAGGCCACTCAGAATCCCCATAGTTATATGTGATCTCTTCTCCAGGGTTGATGCTCCTAGTTGCAAATAGACACAGATGAGGCTTTCCCCTTACAGTGATTGTTTTCATTTTGCTGTTTGGGTTGATATTGTCATCATTGACAAGTCTCCCAAAAGAACCATCTTCTCTAGCAGCATCAATACTGAAGAATTAAATAAATTACAAGATTGGCTACAATATGCAATCAAACTATTGAAAAGTGAACACATTAGCATGACATTATATAAGGAACATTGCAATATTATACACATGCATGCATATATACATAGATAAACATACAATATATATATACATACCATAAGAGTTTTCCATTGAAACGGAATTCAAACATGAAAACTTTCAGAGCATCATGATATAATTTTAGTCTCCGATCACATTCCAGTTTGTTTATGAGTTGTCCTCTGTATTCCAAAAGAAAATCTCCTTTATTAAAGGGGACACAGCTGAATACTCCACGGCCTGGATGAGAGAACAGATCTTTAAGGCCAGTGTTTTCCGATCCTGCCCCTAACATTAGTTTGGTGTTTTCATTATCAATATTCTTATTGACCCTTATTAGTTTAATGAAAACAAAGAATGACTTTGTCAAATCTTACCTTTATCTGAATTTATATACTTCACATCAAATCCATCTTTGTCTTTGCCAGCTGTTGTAAAATCTTCAGCCTCCTTTTGGGGATTTGCTTTCCCTCTCCTCAGCTTCCTTTCAGTCATCTTGCTTAAAGAAGTTGCTGTTTCCCAGGCAGAAGTCATCCTTGTTAAAGTTTACTTGAAGAATTCTCTCCTTATGTTAAAGTTGTACCATATTTAGTCTGTATATAAGCTGTGGTTCAGTAAAGCACCCTTTCTCTAACACACTGATCTCTCAGCATGAGGGAAAGATGGGCTTTAAACTCTACGAGATTTGGCGAAATGAACTTTTCTGGTGTAACAGGACCGAGCAGATACACACCACCCTCAATTAAACTATCATGTACTAATTGGGATTACCGAGTTAATTATTTAACGAATTAAACACAGTGCTCATTCATGTTCTAGAAGACTTCAGGGAGTGATATATTTACAGAGTGGTGGTAGTAGAGGTGTATGTAGAGAGTGTTCATCTCTCCATCACAGTCTCTCTCTCTCTCTCTCTCCGATTTAAATCTCCGCTCCTCGCGCTACCGTGTGCGCACGCGCGCGCGCTAACCGGAAGCGGACACTAACAGTAGGCCAGAACTGGAAGCTGTAGCTAAATTCAGTGAATAAAATCGTAAAACCGGCTCCAAAATAAATAACATAACAGTTAAACCCAATAAGTAGATGAACAATCCCCATGTTCAGTGCTATAAACCGGCCATGCAGCCGGTGCAGGCGCAAATACATCACTCAATCTACAAACCATATACTCACACGGTGCTCGGGATGACATGGTCTACAGATCAGCGGTACTGCGCACTATAGCACCGACTCTCATTAGCAAGTGCAGCCATGCTAACTTATCGGAGTTTCCCGAACATTTTAATTAAACCGAATGTATAATAATGATGATGATCCAGTACATCTTAATTAAACCAAAATGTATTTACACCTCACCTTATTCATTAAAACACATTTGCGTAGTTTTTTTTTTATATATATGCCTAAACATACGATAATTAGTAGGATTGACAACTAATTGAATTTTAATCCCAATTAGACAGAATTTCAATAAAATACTTCTCAGAATATTAATAAAAAACTTAACTTTTACAACATCAATATTGCAATATATGTCATAAATCAATCCAATTTTATTTAGAAAACTTATGCTCATACCTGATTTTAAAGATCTCTGTGATATGTATTATGGGATGTTGACTGTGATGACGCATGGCAAAAAGAGAAACTCCGCCCATAAGAAGGATTACGTAGCACGAATGACATAGATCTCAGCCAATCGGAGCACTAATTTGGCTATCCAGCGGTAGCCAATCAGGAGCCTCAAAATTTAACGCTAGCGTTAAGCGTATGCAATACCGACACCCAGCTACAGGGGGCGCTATACTAAATTCCAGGTTAACACAGTGTTAAGGCACTCTCAAGGTTTTGTGGTGTAAAAGGACTTCAAGAGAAAATTTGACTGGGAGTTCCTCTGATATAGATAAATGCAGCTACATATCAGGAATTATGAGGACACCGGTCCTGTCCTCATAATCCCAAATGTCCCGATAATGTCGGTACGTAATCAGGTCAAAAGTCCCGGTAAACCATAAAAACCAACGCACACACACACACACACACACACACACACACACACACACACATACACACACGCGTTTCTTTCTAAGATACCTGCACTGATTTTTCTCTCTATATAAGCTGCTTCAGGAGTTGCTCTGATCTATTGGCTGCCATTTGTCAGGGAACAAAAACCTTTAGGTTTATTTTTTTCCCCGCTACTTCTCCTTGAATTCATTATACTGGGCCACACTAATGTGCCTTTGTCTGCTCTTTCTCAGTACAAATGCTCCCTGCATTATTGTGTAAGCGTCCCGAATTGAAACATCAGTCTGGTGAAATATTGACTTTAATATCTCATTTGAAAAATTCATGAAACCTTTGATGTTAAATCCATACTCAATTTAGCAAAATGCCACTAAAATATGCAAGGCTGGAGAAGGAGGTTGGAGGAAAGTAGAAAGCATTATTGTCTGTGTTTCTGTAGAGAAATTACATTTTATGGTCGTTACACCGATCCTTACTGTGTTTTCTTTTTTTCCCCCCTCTGTCATTTTGGGAGAAGAGGGGGTGGGTATAGTAGAGGAGGCGACCCATTAGAGGCAAAATGAAAAGAGCTATTGATTGGTCTCTTATTCCTCCATTCTTTGCCTCATTTCCTAAATGCACAGTAATAAGGGCTTAGCCATGGTGACACACAATAAGCCTTAATGAATGAAAGTTTAGGGAATTAGTGAGTGTGATGATTCACATATGTCCCTATAAGTGTTAGCCTTGCTTTTTGTTTTGCTGTTTAAAATTTCAGCCTCTTTCATTCTTTATCAAGAATGTGCCCACCCCTAATAGCATGTAAAGCAATCATGACAATATATGATGATTTCTACTTACAAAGAAGAGCTGCTCTTTTCCACACGAATGGGAAAGGCGGGGTTTGCGAGGGGATTCAGATGTTTTAAGTAGCACTGCACTACAATTCAATTTCTTGAGGCTAATTATGATCAAACATGGCCTTTTGAAATGAAGGGTTATGGCAGGTAGCAATGAGGAAGCTTTTAGCAAATGGAATTTTGCTAAGAGGAGAGAGAGAGAGAGTGAGAGAGGGAGAGTGTGTGAAAGGGAAAAGGCTGAGAGTGAGTGAGAGGGGCCTGTGAAATGAAACGACAGCCAGACGAATGTCATAAAACCCACTTGCGTGCTAACAGAGCTGCATTCGTGTATGGTAAGCACTTTAGCCTGGCCTATGGATCAAACAGAAGAGAGAAATAGAAGAAAAAACACATTAAACCGCAACAACACATGAAGAACTACAGCTTCTCTCTCTCTTTCTTGTTCGCTTGCACAGTCACCCAATACAGTCCTGCTCTCCCCTCCACCTCCCTTCTCGTCCCAAAACAAAGAGACATTCTTCCCCGTTTTTGCCGACAGTCCTTCCCTTTGTGTGCGCTTGATTAGTAAGGGATACTATGGCACACATCTGAACAGGTCCGACGACTGAGAAGTGGCACGCCTGTCCTATTAAAACTCATTCCTCAAGAGATGGCTATCAAAGCCAAACACATGCTATCTAGTACCTCAGCTCAAGCTGGGAAGAAGAATTTTACACAACGAAATGAAATAAGAACAACCCCAAGCTCAGGCAAAAGCAGTGGCCTTAATTTCCTTCAGCTGCCCAAAATCCCCACTGATGATCTCAGCGTTTAAAAGAAGGTTGCAGAGGTTGGCTTTAGCATTTAAGTAAATCATGGGAATTATAAGAACAAAACAGTTCACACTGGATCTAAGGAGAAGCAGGAAACTCTGCACGTGTTCCAAATGATTATATGCCCAAGGGACAAGGGGGTAGGGGGTGTAGAGTCGTACGAGGAAAAGAATTGAAACCAGACCCATTTAGGACGTCTGTTAACCAGGAATGCTTCTTTTGTCCACATTTGCCTTGACTTACCTTCTGGCTTCTTTCCACCTGACTTGTTGGGTCAACGTGGCTAGAGCCTATAGTGCTAATATGTTATTTCTGCAGGAGTGTCCAAAAAAAAAAGGCCGTCCACTGTGTAAGAGAATGCCACATTTAAATATTTATATAAGTTATCTGCAGCACTGGCTCAAAGCGGAATATTGGATGTTCTTACAATAGTAAGTGCGCTGTTCCAATTTAGACTTCAGACTGCTCGCATGGCTGAGGCACGAGTTGTTCGCTAATTAGTCATAGCCACAAGCTCTGTTGTCATAGCTTACATTCTGACAAACCAGATAAGATTATTTATATACTGTACATGTAGTGGCCTGGAAAAACCCATAGGATGGCACTGTGGTACATTTTGAAACTTATACTTGAACTAAACAAAGGCTTTGTAACAAAAACAATGTAGATTTTTAAAATTTACTTTCTCAAGTTTAGTAAAATAATATATAACTATGTTCTATGATAAGTAAATAAGGAGCTGGTTTCTCATATTCAGTTGCTATTTAATTGCTAGCTTGTTAGTTAAGTGTGCTTTCCTCACACATAAAAGTCAAGCTTTGATCAAGTTATAGGTATATTAAGTTATAGGAGATATAAATCCGATTGATTTAGAAGGGTTATATATCAGCTGTCAGTGATGCACATATAACATTGCTTACACTGTAGAGATGTAATAAGTAATATATACAGTATGGAAGGTTTCAATGCTAAGCACTAATGGGTACTTGAGCCTTCAGCTATTATTTCAGGTCCTATATAAGACTGAACAATGATGATGATGATGATGATGATGATCCTGTTGGTTAAATGTAGTGATTGACATTTATCTCAAAGGAATAAAAATATTGACATTGCTCATGCTTATAATCACAGAGATTACATCATACACTTATAATCTTAAAAAAAAATGTCATCAATGTCATTTTCATATTGGACAAATGCGAAGATGCGAAGGGTTAGTCTTGGTCATTGCAAATATTGGAAACATTCTCTCTCTCACTCGCTCTCGCTCTCATTCTGTGTCTTTTAATGTGTTTAGTAAAGCAATCAGTCTAAATATACAATATAATAATTAGCATAAAGAAAGTTTTAGGTCTAATAACTTGTCTAAATGTCATAGTATTCAGCGATGTAATAAAAAGTAAACTTTAAAGTGCTTTACTTTAAAGAATCTTTTTGTCAGTGTAGACTTTTAGAGGTGAGCCAGGGTGACTCCACTAATGCAATTTCAATATGACTTATTTAATTTAGCCTTAAGCAAATTTCAGTTTTAAAAGACTATATTTAACAGTATGGATGCTATTTTAAATGTCTCCCTATTTCCTGGAGAATTTTACAAGCTTTTAGAAGTGCCCTGTAGTCTTACAATGACAATGTAGGCAGGGTTTTTAGTGTACCCAAAGCAGTATTTCAATCAAAAGTATAAGTTACACAGTGTTCCTCTTCCCCAAATTTGGTTGAATAGCCATTGCACATTATACTTTCCCAAAGGTTGCATCCTTATTTATCCTTATTCATCCTTACAATTAACTGTTTTTTTTTATTTTATTTTGTTTCAATTCCTGGAGAACAACACCAGAAGAGAAAGAAAAAATCAAATAGTTGCTACAACTTTTGCAACAACTGCAATGAAGGGTTCACATTAGCAACTGTATAGTCATGTTTTACTCTTAGTATCATATCTGGTAACATTTATTCTTGCATACTGTATTTTCTTGTGTATTTCCTACGCAAAAGGCTTGCTAATCTATTTACTATTTTAAAATTGCCAGTTTAACTTTAAAAACACACGTGTCATAATCAAAACATTTTTATAGCTGTCTCAGGAAAGCTGTAATATGGCAAAATCAATGGTCAGGATTCCAAGCCATAGATTTACAGGGAGATTCAGGTGCTTGGGCAGGAGGCATGGGTACTTTGGCCTTGGTGCAAACCATTTCCAAAACCATTTCTGTTTTACAAGCCCAGGCATATACTCTAAGAAAGTACCCTTGATGTAACATTATCCTGCATAAATTCTGGAAAGAGCAGCACCAGATAGAAGAAGACGGCTAGTAATTGAAATAACTGGATTTTGCAAGTTCTAATTTGTCTGCCTGAACAGAGGACTGCTTCTGCTGTCAGCACTTCAAGAAATCCCTGGTCAAATGGTCAGAATCTTTATGGGTCAGAGTAAAAACAGGTAAAAGATACATAACACTTTCAATTACATTTGTAACTTCATCCAGACCTACTGTTTGCAATATGGACAGAAAAATAACTGCCCCCAACACAACATGCTGTAATGGAGGAATCATGGGAATGTGTAATCAGTAGAGAGATTTAGAATTACCATTGAAATAACCTTTGTGGCAACAACTGGTGTAATTGAAAAAAAGACAATTGCTGCTCAGTAATATTCTGACAGTATATGAGTCAATTGTTGTCTACTTAGACCATGCAGTTTTGGCCTAGCAGGAACCTGCAGTATTTTTTTTTTTTCAGTCATTGCACATTTTACAGCAAGACGTTCTAATATCTTTGAGATTTAACTGGACATAATCCATTTAGCAAGGCTCAAGCTGTGGCTGGTGTAATATACTGTATTAGCTTTTCTTTCCCCTCTTCTTTCTGTGATCGCATCTCCCCAAGGCCATTGCACCCGACATCAACCTCTAAATAAAAAAAGAAGCCAGAACTGGAGCACTTACAACACATGGCCTTCAAATCCAGAAACACCATTCCTAGCACATGCTATGACCAAGTAAGTCCTAATAGTAATGTCAGTGTTCGTCCTTGTTTCAACTGAGATCATCGCCCAGGTAATGTAGTGTTGTATGTGCAGATACGGGTATATTGGAAAACTGGCCTTAACTGGCCCCTGTGGTGTTTTGAGTGTGTTAAAGTGTACATGAAACATACACTGGTAACTTTTAAAGCTTTCATATTATTACCCTGCAGCAGTTCTCAGACTTTAATCTGGTTCACCTGCACATAGTTAGACGCACTGTTATAGGAGATGCTAATTTCACACGCTTTTCTCCCCAGGACATATTATTAGCTATTTTCCCTGTATTGTCTCATTTGCAAAAGGGGTTTGATCAGTTTCTTTTTTACCTCCAGCCACCTATTTGCATAATTACTGCTCTGAATTGCAGCTATTTTTTTTTAAAGCAGACGAATGGCAAACGCCAGCGCTCAATGAAGAAAAAAATGGGCGTGGAAGAAAAGTTTTTAATCAAATGAGAGCTGATCAAAAGTAAAATTCTAATCCGTTTTATACCATTTAGCATGACTGCCCTCATCATGCAGGCGTGAAAAATTTTGCAGACTGGTAAATGGGTTTTAACTGTTCTTAGATTATATTTGCTTACTTCTACAGTTGCAATAGAACATTACGATAAACAACAAACTATTAATAAAAACTAAAGTTAAATTCTCTCTCTCTCTCTCTCTCTCTCTCTCTCTCTCTTTTTCTCTCTATCTATCTCTCTCTCCTACTTTCACTGCTTTGGCTGACTCTCAGCAGGCACTTTCACATCAGCTGTCAGTTTCATGGCCCAATGACTCAATCAGAGCGAAGGATCAGCTCTTTCTGGACTCAGAGGGTGGGACGTTCAGCACCTGCTTGCTTCTAAAATGAAATGGGAGAAAAAAGGTGTCGCATATCAAAGGCTTCTTCATTTGCCAAAGTACATTACGGCTCCTGGGGGTGTGTCTTCTGAACAGCAATGAAACACCAAATGCAAACACATTCAGCCAATGATATGATCAGGTTTAATGCCCCTACTTCTTCTGCAGAATATTTAGTTGATATTTTAACCCAACAGCCAAACAAATACAAACCCCACGCCTTGACTTTTGTGTTTTCCCAGAAGATCCATTCCAAACTCATGGGCGCACATCCCCAAAACCACCGAAGTGGAAGACTCTTTC
Source organism: Heterobranchus longifilis (assembly GCA_028570985.1). Lineage (NCBI taxonomy): Eukaryota > Metazoa > Chordata > Actinopteri > Siluriformes > Clariidae > Heterobranchus > Heterobranchus longifilis. The sequence goes on along the minus strand of JAOVVB010000016.1, from coordinate 17,385,021 downwards.
TCATAGATGAAGCAAAACAAATATTACAATATAAAAAGTCATCAGATAAATATTGTGCAAGCAAGTGAGGGCACACACATAAAACATTTATGAATACATAAGTTCGTTTAAGTGGAATTTTATTGTCATTTTAACCATATGCTGAAACAATGTTCCCTGAGAACGAGTGTGTGTATAGAAACGAACACAAAAGTACACATTACTCTAAACTTAAATAAACTTTAACGAGACTGCGGCATAGCAGTAGAACACAGCGGCCACTCCAGATACAAAATGGTTTAAGTTTGACTTCTTCATTTGGTTCATCTTGTACATGAACATTGGAACAACCAGTGTTCGTGTATATCGCACCCAAACCCTGCTACACTGCAGACATAATACAAAAATTAACCTCTGAGATGATCTGGAGAAGCTATATACAGTCGACTTGCTGGAGAACCAGGCCTCCAGACCTTAAACTTCACATAATGCTGAGGACTGGAGGAAGGAACATCGCATGTGGTGTGCAATGAAGCCAAAGCATGGCAAGCGGGCAGAGGTCTGTGCTAGGCTAACAGCTACCACTAGCAGACCAGCTCTCGCCACCCTAACCACCATAGATGCAAACCTTTTTTTTTACCATGGAAAATCACCACTGTGCTTATAGTCACAGTATACTGTACATGCGACCAGCGTTAATGCTAAGGAAGTGCTCTGTAAACTCTATGAGGCTGTAAGGGAAACAGCTTCCTGAATTCCATCAACATGTGGACACACACATTCCTAATATGAGTAACTTAGATGTTTGTGCAAATTTTCCAAATTTACGGTGAGGAGGTGAGTGTAAGTTTGTAAATTATTAGATAAACTTACAAGGAAAGTAACATCTCCAGTGCTATTACTTAGCATAGAATTTCTAATTACACTGTTAAAACTCCAACTAGATAAACGTTGAATGAATTAATCTTGTATTGCTGGTCCAACTTCTTACAGTGAAATTTGTTAAGGCAACAGGTAACATTGTGTTCTTGATAACTTTGAAGACACAGACTGAATCAACAAAAAAAATCAAGATGAGCAGCAATTTAACTTCACTTAGCTGCAATCATGTGATTTATAAGATCCCCACCCCTCCCCTCTTCTGGACTGACGCCTTCAAAAGGTGAAGATGGCCATTTTGTGGACTCTTTATTCTGGGTATTTTTTTTTATATAAAATATGTTTCAGTAAGCCTACAGGTTACTTTAGACAGTTAACATTATATACGTATAACAGTATATACGAGTGTGTTTACGCTTATTGTTATACTGAGGCACCCTGACATTCCTGAGGTGAGCTTAGTTAATGTTAGGCTTCATATTACCACACTGTACAGCAGTTAGCAAGATGAACTTTCATTACCGTATCTATCTGTTTATTTGTTTACATGATCTGTCTGTCTGTCTGTTGCCTTGACTTTTGCCCAGCACCAGCGTCCACCCCAGCACACATGGCTGCGAGAGCACTTAACTAACGAAAGTTTGAGTAGTGGCACTTTAGTACTCAGTAAGTTAAAGGGATATTATCATAAAAATTGCCGTTAGTTTGGCTTCAGAGATGCTACGAGTGTTATATCAGTTAACATATTTGTATGAAAACCAAATTGAGTAGATTACCAGGTTAATTTACAACATCATTCCAAACATGTAGTTACTCTTGAGGATACGAAAGTAAAACCCTTGAAAATATCAAACCCTTTTAAATATGAAATAATGCTGGGCCTCCGAGTGGCGCAGTGTTAAAGTGGTTGCCCTATCATCCGGAGATCGCGAGTTCGATTCCTGGTTGGCCGAGCTCTCTCAGAGGGGAGGGATGAGAGGTATTTGGTGCTCCCTCATTAATCACGGCTCTACAGCCAATCAGGGGCGTCCGTGAGCTCACGCAAGTGGCAGGAGCGAATAGCACTGTCCTCCGAGTGTGTTATGCCGCCCCCAACGGTGCGTGAGCGAGCACTTCGAAAAGATACGGTCGGCTGGTGATAGTCCACCTGATAGTCTTCGGCCCTCCCGACTGAGTGGTAGTAGTAGCCTTAATGTGGGAGCCCCCTAGTGACGGAGAGG
>JAOVVB010000016.1:17355823-17367099 GCA_028570985.1 Heterobranchus longifilis | reverse complement strand
AGTGGACAAGTTATTTAATTAATTTAATTAAAAACTCATATATTCTACATTCATTACACATAAAGTGAAATATTTTAACTTCCCTTTCTTTTATTTTATTTTGATCATTAGTGCTTACAGCTCATGAATATAAAAAAAATCCAGTATCTTAAACAGATACTGCATCTCTCAGTCTAGTTCCCAATCATGGGGAAGATTGTTTAAGAGTTGTCCAAAAGACAATCATTGACACCTTCAACAAGGTCATGAAAAGACTAGCTGTTCACAGAGTGCTGTACCAAAGCATATTCATGGAGAATTGACTGGAAGGTAGAAAAAGATGCACATGCAACAGGGATGACTACAACCTTAAGAATATTATCAAGCAAAGCCAAGTTAAGAACTTAGGACAGCTTCTCATGGAGTGGACTGAGGCTAGGGTCAGTGCATCAAGATCGCCATGCCCAAAAGTCTTCCAGAAATGAGGCACAACTGTTTCATTCCTATTATCAAGCCACCCCTGAACCAGAGACAATATCAGAAATGTCTTACCTGGGCTAAGGAGAAAAACAACTGAACCATTATGCTCCAAAGTTCTCTTTTCAGATGAAAATTTTTTTTGCAATTCATTTGGAAATTAAGGTCCTGGGGTCTGAAGGACCAGTGAAGAGGTACAGAACTAAGAAGTCCAAAGTCAATGCAGCCATCTTTCAGGAGATTTTAAAGCATTTCAAGCTTTATGGACATGCCATTTTGCTTTTCCAGCAGGACCTAGCACCTGCCCACAGTGCTAAAACTACTACTAACTATATATTATTTTGCTGACTATATTATTGTTTGTTGGCCAGCAAACTCACCTGACTTGAACCCCATAGAGACAATACACATAAAATTAAGGCTGCTATCGAAGCAACCTTGTCTTCAATAATACCTCAGCAGTGCCACTGGCTGATTGCCAGATGTGGGTGAAGTACACAAACTCAATACTCAAGTGAAAGGACAAGTACTTGCCTAAAAATGCACTCCATTACAAGTAGAAGTACCACTTCATTTTTTACTCAAATAGAAATACTAAGTATGTGCTTTAAAATGTATTTTAAGTATACACATTCAAGTACTCCACAAAGAAACAGATTTTTCTGGATATCTGTCTTAGTTTATCTGATTTAGTGATAAACAGTATTTTAAAGCATTTTAAACACAATTGAAGTTGATGCTCTTGATAACATGAATGTATGAGTCTGAAAGAGATTAGTTTTCTGCGGAAATCTAAGATGTTTGTCATTATTTTTACTATAATAAAAGCATAAACTAACAATAACAATATTAATAATAATAATTATAATAATAATGATTATTAAAGATTAATAGATGAGTGACTTTGGTAAAAAATAAAATATTTCACCTTCTAAAATTTTGTGCTGTAGAAAAAATCTACCAATAGAAATGTTTTTTTTTCTTTTCTTACAAAGGCAGATGATTAAACAATAACTGTGATTATTAAGTTACTGAAGCTAATATAAAGGAGGTCTTGGACATGATGTCATGACTTGCTGATAGCAACAAGATTTGATATTAATTAAATGAATAGAAAGCAGCATTGTTAGAATCTTTTATTCTGTAGTATGCAGAATATACTGTAACATACAGAATACAATAAGATTAAAGGACGCGGCAAACCTTTATAGACTTCTTAAAAAAAGGAGGTTATTCTTGGTGTGAAACAAAAAACAATGATTAAGAGCTTAAAGTTTTTTTTTTGCACAGCATGTTAAATATTTAGTTAGACGATTTCTAACCTTACCTTAACAAGAGTGTCCATTTGGGATGCTTGAAAAAGAGCCAAAAGAATCTGCAGCCAAGGGGCCAAGTGGGTGAAATCCGCTGCTCAAATATCGCCAACTAGTATTGGTGCACTAACCTCAGTGGTGTCATAATGAACTGCCGGCCATTTATGGCACAGGTACAGGTTTTTCATCAAAAAATGTACTGAGTAGAAGTAAAAGTATCACATACGGAAACTTAGGTCTTCTCAAGTACATTACGCAATGTCTCACTGATGCAGTAATTCATGGAGCCCAGACCAAGCATTTAGTGCATAAATTAACATATTTTTCATCCTATTGATATATTTTGAGATACTGTTTTTTTTTGTTCATATTTATGAGCAATAAAAGGCTTGAAAATAGGTCCCTGTATGTGTACTAAATCTAGAATGTATGAGAGTTTCACTTTTTATATACAATTACAAACACCTTTTTCATGATATATGCACTGTCCATGTCAGGGATAAATATTTTACAGTATTGTACATTTATGTAAATGTACAATACCATTTAGGGATGGAAAGTAGTAAAGATTTAGACATACTGTAGATATTAAAAGATGAGTTTAAAGCCTTGGTCAAAAAATCGACTGTTGGTCCCTCAAGGCTTTTATTCTTCCCTACTGGCTTAATTGTAAGCATCTTTAGATAAAACTGTCTGCTACATGAATTGGCAGAAATGTGGTTTACACTACTCTTTCTAGTTTCTGTTTTAGAGCAATTGTCTGTTTTTGATATCAGCTACAAATTTGTTTAACAATGTCTTCCTGACCCCTGTTAAACTTCCATCCAACTCTCTCTGGCCAACTGTATGATCAATTTTGTTGTTATTGAAAGAGTCTCGTTGCAGACCTAACGGTAATGCAATCATTGTAAATTGAATTAAATAAAGGTTGTGCCGTGGACGCAGCAGTTGGATCACAGGGAAGTTACTCTAGTAGAACCTTTAGCGGAGTGTCATCAGGTATGCTAGTTTAAGTTAGCTACTGTAGTATCATATTAGCCTGTAATATGTACTGTATAACATCACTATTTCTTATCATTAAGGAGTATCACTGGATCCTTCTCCAACTACAAAGCATTAGCCTACATATGCAGCAGAGTCATGTCTGGAGTCTGTCGAGCACTGTGTTTATGTGTGCCCAACAATGTGACAATTTAGGTGTGGTCTTGAAAGGGGGCTTAAATTTCAACATTTTTGTTATGATAATATAATACAAGATGCTCAAATGCTGAAGAACAGCAGGTACAGAATATAAATTATGCAGTGGGTTGGGAATAAAATGGACACTGGTGTGAAAATACATGGCTGTTTGGAATTAGTTTATGACATGCAACATTACAGAAATTAACGCCTACTGATGTTCATTCTTTGTTCTTTTTGTTGTTGTTTTTTCCTGGGTCTAGGGGGCATGAAAGGGCACCGAGGCCTGCTGCTCTGGGCCGGGGGACATTGCTGATAACCTAAAACTTTCATCAGCACTGCTCTTTCTTTCCACCAGGGTCCTATTACCATGTGTGCTCTGTTCGGTGCAATCTCACGCCTCACTTAAGGAGTTGCTGCAATAAATATTTATATGTATTAAAAAGAGATATGCCACATCAAGGCCATTAAAGATGACGCCATATGCGGCTTTCTAAAGCATGCATGCACATAGGTATCATCCCATTTGTCAAGCTAGGCGAGCTAATTATCTCCTAGCAGGCGATATTTTCTTCTTCCTGTGCATTTCACTTCCCTGCATTAGGACATGCGTGGTCAGGCTGGCCCCAAATATATCCACCATGCTCATGAATGCATTAAAACATTTCAGGGTGGCAGTAATATTATTAAGATTAAGGACAGGGTGAATACACAGACCTCAAAACTCCTTCTGATCCCTCTGCCACTGCATTTAGCAAGCAAAAGAAGGAAGACTGATGATTATTGATGCTATTAGCCAAAAAGGATGATTCATTTAGCTAATGTAGCTCTCTCTATAATAAAAGCTGCTGTTAGCTTAGATTTTTTTTTATGTGACTACTAGTGATTGGCTTTGTGTGTATGCAGTGGCAGCACAGTGGAAAAGTTCTGTTTCTTTCTCACTGTGAGAATCAGCAGCAGCAGTAGATCATACCCAAAGTTGGAAGTCCTTTAGTGTCGGAGACATGTGAGCTCATTAGCAGCAGGCAAATAAACACTGTGGTGTCTGTCTGCTAACTTAATAAAGTCTTAATAGCTTTTTGGATATGAGATTAATTAACTCCGAGCCCTTCCATAATTACTTATACAGGAAATAATGCTCTAATTTCAGCCCCAATAGTGAGACCATTTTTATCACACAGCTTAAATTTTGTGATCAGAGTTTATTGTTTGAAACATAATCTAGGATGTGGTGTAATTTAAGTAATTGGAGAGTGGCACAGATTGCGTATATTGGATTTCAAATAAAGTAATGGCAATCAGGTTGAAGCAAAATGTCAACTTTTAATTAAGGGTATCTATTTTGGGGAAACCTTATATAGCCTTTTTTTAATATAGCCTAAATTACATAAGATCAAAAGTAATTGGATTAATTAAGATAATCCTGAGTTAAATTGTCATGTGTTTAGTACCTAATTGCAAGTTAATGATTGCCTGAAGTTTGTGACCCATAAACATCACCAGATGCTGCCGATCTGCTCTGCAATGGGTGTAACACCATCCATTTTTAGATCCTGTTTGTTTTCTGGGCTAAACGAGATCAGGTTCGGTGATTGACATAGTAACACTGAAGAACACTCAGGTGAAAAATATAGCAGTATATTTCAGGTTATTGTTGTACAGTATGCATGCAGGAAAAGATGCACTCCGACGACGATCTAAACCAGTCTACTCGCTTTTACAAAATAGTGATGAAGTAGGCGTAAGGGAGAAAGATTTCAGTTTATTTGTTTGCATCCAGCATCCAACATACACATCCATGCACATATTTTCATGAAATTAGTCAAATAAAAGATACCATACCGTGCAAAAGTCGTTTCTTAACTTAATTAAATTTAATTATAATGATTAAATTAAACAAAATGGAAACAAATATTTTACTGAGACAATTTCAATGCAAAAATTGGTTGTTTATGTAACGACCTCAGTAGTAACCTCATTTCCCCTCTCGTCTGGTCCAACCACTCAGCACTCAGCATCACCAGTATACTAATCACAGATCTGATCATCTGTCATCATCTGCATGTGTTTCTCACTGGTTCCTGCCTTAAATTAGATGTTTTTTATGCTTGAATGATTCATAGGTCACTGTGTGGCATAAAAACATTCCTCTGAAACTGGTCAGGTACGGAGACGGGATTGAAAATGAAGATTGTCTGGCACTTTGGAAGCAAAATATGTCTAAATGATGGGTGGCTCAAGATCTTTGCACAGTACTGTAGATTTTACCTCTTCAGAGGTTCTTTACATATATTTTTCATATGAATATATGGTTTTCAATAAAAAAATAAAAAACAAATAGTAAGGGTTTTTTCAGCTTGTACATCAAGCTCTTTAGAGGTAGCTTGGCAGGTAAGACATTGGACTGCTGAACAGAAGATCCCCAGTTTAAGCTAGTTTAAGCCTTTTACAGCTGAGCTTCACCTAATCGGCCAATGTTCATGGTCCTTTAACAGCTCAGTTACAATTTAGTGTCAAGAACCTGCCACTAAAAATATGGGTATCTCCAGGAAAGAGAGTATTTGTTGCCCAATGTATGTTACCCATTAGCTTTAGGGGTTTCCTTGGACATACTGAAAGTTCATTCTTCAGTTGTGATTGCTTAGTTCTGGCAAGGGTTGTGGGACCTGGAGCCTATCCTGGGAGCAGGGCATGAAGCAGGAACACACTGTGGATAGACATAACCTGAAAAACATACTAGTACAAGTTATTCAAATCATGATGAAGCAAAGGTGCAACAGAGGATTTAGCTAAAAAAGAATGCACACTTGTAGGAAAGCACTAACCCCTCTTTTTGTCATACATGCAAGCACAGGCAATTTTGCTTACTTTATTACTTTATTTTACCATGAAGACGGTTCTGGCCTCAACTGATGTTGACAGCTGTTTCTCTGAGGACTAGACTTGGTTGCAGTTGCTTGATAGTTCAGGACCGGAATTTCCTACGAGTCTACCTGAGCCTCCAATAACTACCTGGACTCCATATTAACATCAATTAACATCAACTGTTTTACTGAACTGCCTGCCACCTAACACACAGTATGAATGCAGATCAATTCCGGCTTTCTGTTTCACCCAAATGAGAATTGGTGATTCCCTGTTGAGTCTGGTTCCTCTCAAGGTTTCTTCCGATTGCCATCTCAGGGAGTTTTTCTTTGCCACTATCGCCCTCGGCTTGCTCACCAGGGAGTATCTGACCATTTTGATTCATACACATTCACATTCCATACAAACTTATTGTTTTGATTGTGTAAAGCTGTTTTGCGACAATGACAATTGTTAAAAAAGCTATACAAATAAAATTGAATTGAATTGAATATTGTGCTGAGTACAGTTGGCTCTAGAATCACTGGAAATTGAATTCATGGTCTTCTGGCAAAAAATGTAAATCAGTGAAATGGTATGGATGCATGGAATAAATGATCATCTATTAACAAGATTAATTAACCTTTAATCTGATGACAGATTTTTTTTCACATTACTTAAGTCATTACAGTATATACTGTATGCAAGCCGCCCTTCCTTGTAACCTGTTTTAAATAATGTTTTAACCCACCATTCTCTCAAAAATTCTTACATACAACATGCAACATAAGATGACAAATAACATATTAAATGCTGATTTTATACTGAAATACTCTTTTAAGATGTTTCTATTCAATTTATCCTGTTGACATAATCACTGACAGTCACGTCATCAATAAAAATGAGTATGTCATGTTTAACAGATAAGGTGGGATACATAGAAACACAAGCAGCTTCTCTTTTCTTTCTTTTCTCCACCCTACTTCAGTGGCACAGAGTAATTTTCATCTTAACTGTCCATAATAATTTATCTTAAAATGCTACAAGTTTAACCAGTGGTCTGGCTTTTGTACTAAATCTTTTGAAATCATTTAGTTTGTTCTTCTTGTTATGATTGACTGAGATTTAGCTTTTTTTCAGATACATCTTCAGAATTAGGGATTTTCCAATGGGGAATTTCAAGATGAGAATGCTTGATTTTTTTTTGTTTACTCTTGAAATGGCTACATTTCATTAAGGAAATTTAAATAATTTACTTTTGAAATTATTATTATTATTAATGTAATACTAAAAAGTCTATAATTTTGGTTATATTCTTATCCTTTCAAAAATAATCTGTGTGATCAATGTCAAAATACAGAATAATTTAAATAAATCTTGATCTTTAAGAAATTTGGTTGATGCAGCGTTTTGTTTAATATAAAAGATAATAAATATTTTATGTGGCTGAATGAGTTCAGGCAACAGGGTTGAGTGAATGTTGTAATACACTCAAACACATTTTTTTCATAGCCTATAATGGAGAACTGATGGACATAGGTGTTTTACACAAGACGATAGATGAATTCACACATTAATGCAGTAAGATAATAAGATTTGAAAGTATGTGAATCATTATATTTCAAGGTAAAATGTTATTATAATCGGCTATGAGATGCAAAAAGGGATGTTTTCTAAAAGCTGAATTTTTTATGAAGTGATTTATTTTATGAAAGTTTTATGCAAGTTTTTTATTTATGTATCTGAATCACAAACTATCATTGTTTATGACTTGTTTATTTTACATAAATATTTGTAAATGTAATATCAGTGGCACCCCAGTCATAGAATCACATGAGTATTAACATTTTTAATAATGTACAAAGCAGCATTGCTTCAATCCGATTTCTTCTAATATTCCAGTCTTATAATAATTCACTTTACTGAAAGTGATAATGATTTTCAGACTCTACTTTTAGACACAACATGAAACACATGGTAGCTCAGAGGGTTAAGGCACTGGGTTACTGATCGGAAGATCGGCGGTTTGATCCCTAGCTCCACCAGGTTGCCACTGTTGGGCCCTTGAGCAAGGCCCTTAACCCTAACTGCTCCAGGGGCACCGTATCATGGCTGACCCTGCACTCTGACCCCAGTAACGCTGGGATATGCGAAGAAGGAATTTCACTGTGCTGTAATGTATATGTGACAAAATAAAGGCTTAACTTAACATTGTACAATATATTGTATATATATATACTAATTGATGTTTCAAGTAAAGATAGAATTACTCATAAATTAAACAGCCTTTCTGTTTGTTAATTCTTAAATCCATTGTGCTGCAATACAAAACTTTGCCAGTTGGTTACAGACATTTATGTGTTTTTTTTCCACCTCTTTCTGACACATTATGATTCTCTTGTACTTATCCACTATTGAACACTGTGACCACACACATGTGGTCACAGTGTTATAGTAAACAGTACACGCGCGCACGGATGTTAACTATACGACTGACGCATGCATACTGAGACCGAGCATGAGAGACAATTATCCACAATTTCCGTAGGCGCGAGAGAGAAGAACCATTCACTCAGTTGTGATCACGTGGCGCTCCGCGTCAAAACAAGAAGCGCATGCCACATGATACTTGGTGATATTTGCTACTCATTTATCGCTCGTTTATTCAGGCAATATCACGGAACGCTCAGAAACCGGGTTACTTGCAATCTGAGGTTCCACTGTATTTTGCTTTCAAAGAGCCAGACTTTTTGTATTTTGTTTTACGTATTCCTGGGGATTAGTTTCTTCAGGCTTCTGGAAAGGCTTTTTGACTCTCATTTTTGGAAGGTTTTTGGTTCTCATTTTCAGTCCAGTCTCTGTACCTGAGAAATGTTTTTGTTTGTTAAGCCACGCAGTGACCTATGAATCATTTAAGCATAAAAAAACATGTACCAGTGAGAAACAGGTGCAGACGATAACAGACGATCAAGCTGGTGGTTAGTATACTGGTGATGCTGAATGCTGAGTGGTTGGAACAGACGAGAGGGAAACTGAGGTGGCTGCTAAGGTTGTTACATAAACAACCAATTTTTAAGCTGTATCTTTTGGCATTTTCAGCTTGTCCCAGCAAAACCTTTGTTCCCATGCAACTTTTGTCCCCCTTTGTTCTTTTATTTAATCTTCCATAATTGAATTTAATTTAAAATGAAAAAATGGCACAATGCCTTTGCATGGTGCTGTACAGTATGTCCTTAATCAGAAATCCCAATTGGAAAACAAGATATAAAGAGCGGAAATGGAAATGGAAGTTTCTCCAGAGTGTTGTAATGCTACTTTAGCTCTCTGCTTAATTCTTTTTCCTGTAAATATTACTGTGAAGTGGATCATGGCTCCCAAAACCAAAATCAGCCATAGGTCAAAGCCTAATAAAATGGGAATTTCCAACTATTTTTTTAGACAACCTTGTGTACTTGATGAAAAGAATTTGCCAGAATTAGTAAATGTATTAAAATGAAGTTTATTGCATTTTGCAATCAAACATTCTACTTTCATTTGTTATCTGATATTTCACATTAAAGGTAGAAAAATTAACTGACATCATCATTCCCACATCTTTACATACAGTATCACACACTCTGTGATACTGTATGTAAACAAGGGTTACATAAGGCATGCACCCTAATGTTCTAATTTTTGGGTGAATTAGTGGACAGTTTATTAGTATTTAAATTTCTGGGTGCTGTTGGTTCATGAAACAAAAACAGAGGAAGTCACTTTATGAAAAAGGGGAGATCTTATTAGCTGCTATCCAGTGGAGACTGTCATCTCAGAGCTTGAAGGAATTCCTCCCTGCTCAAGTCTCTTTCCTTTACTCATTCTTTTTTTTCAGTCTCCTCCCAACCCTCTCTGGACGAGTGCAACAATAATGAAGTCATGTCCTTACAGCTGTGCACTCCCACCTCACCGCTTAGTGCTGCCGGTTCTTGACACATACGCAGACACACACGCCCTCACCAAGATATAAAAACAAACATACTCCACAACCACACAAACACACATTCAAAGACATACTGAAGTTGCACTGTCTTCCATAAATGTTAAATTGTCTTAGAGTTTATAACATAAGAGAGCCAACAACTTTCAATGGCTTATACATGCTCTCTTTCTCTCTCTATGTCTCTGCCTCTTATGTCTCATCCCCTCTTCATATCTCTGTCTACTTGCATTCTCTTTCTGTCTTTCTCTCTCTGTCTTGTCCCTTGCTTCCTCTACAGATGTATCTTCAGGTCGGTCTTGTCCATGTCCTGACACTAGCTCATTTCTGAGTGGGAGACGGCGTTGCTTTCTGTATTGATGTTTCGTGCCTGCTACAGTTGCTGTCCCTCTCGGCCTGCAGCTCTCTTCAGCACTGTGTGATTGCTTAGCCGAGGGCACACAGGGAAGCCTGTAGAAAATCAATAAGAGGCGAAAGGCCTTGGCTTCCTTTTCTTAATAAAAGTTAGATATTATTTGTCACATGGTAAGGTGAGGATTTTATTACTTAGCCTTCGGTGTTGCAGTGGCTGCAGTAAGAGGACGCGAAGAAAGGTTATTACGTGCCGATCATATTGCTTAATATCTTGCCCATCGTGCTTTTTAGCTCCTTTATAGAGCACCAAGGGCTTCAAGTACATCTTTCGAGTGAAGTTCAATATGGACCTCTATTAGATACCCATGGAAGTGCTTCAGTTAAAAAAAGAAATGAAGGTTTTCCAGTATCGAGTGATATAGTTCTGAAAAGGGGCAGGTTTTCGGGGTCTTTTTTATAACTCATATCTTATCATACCCTCACTAAGCAAATAATCATCTTTCTGTAAATTGTTGTTGATAAATACATTAAAAATAAATAAACAAATAAAATGAAAAAAGTCAAAGAAAAAGACTTTAATTTTCACATGACAATTTAATTTGGTGTTAATAGGTTGTGATTAAAAAGCAAATGTTCTTAGCTTGGACCAGCAAAGAGACAACTGTGTTGTGTTTTAAAATCACTCAAGTAAAATATCATTAAAAATTTGTCAATTTACCATCATGACATTTCCCCTCACTCTCCTCCCAAAGTTTTGCTTTGTATAATTGGGTTTGCTATCTCCCAAATTAAATTACAATCAGCAATCTGCATCAAATTATGTTAATAAGCCCTCTTTAAGTGGATCATTATCTGCAAGGCTTTTTTCATAATAAGGACTGGATTCCTCTACTCATCTTTGTAGTGTACTCTATCTAATTGAATTCATTCCATCAAAGGATCAAGGAAAAAAAAAGTTTTAAATAAATCATGGCATTTCAAGGATCTGAGAGATGAAATGAACTGTTTTTTCGTAACATTGAGAGAGTAATTAATTCAGATAAACTTGTGTGGTCATGTGTAATGTTCATGTTCAAGTTATTAAAAATCATATGTTCACAGCAAAAGAGTAATTTAGTAAGAACTTCTAATCATTTTAAACCAAATTTTTAAGA
>JAOVVB010000016.1:17332175-17343996 GCA_028570985.1 Heterobranchus longifilis | reverse complement strand
TGAAGCTGCTTTGAGACAATGACCATTGTTAAAAGCGCTATATAAATAAAATTGAATTGAATTGAATTGAATTGATCACATTTTTTTTCTTTGTAAAGATGATGGGTCTCGACTAGCCTTCTGGGTGTTTAGAGTTTATTGGACAGTTCTTACCCCAATTCCAGTCATTTGATTTCCAGTCATCTCTGTAGGTACTTTCTTTGCTTGTTTCTTGATGGAGGCCAATTTGCAGATCAATCCCAGTTGATTCTGGTTCCTCTCAAAGTTTTTTCCTACTGCCATCTCAGGTTTTTCCTTGCCACTGTCACTGTCGCCCTCAGCTTGCTCATCAGGGACAATCATTTTGATGTATACACATTCACATTTCATACAAACTTAAATAATTCTTTAAAAATTTAATTCAATTGAATTTGATCCATCTGAAATGTAACAACATTTTCTTTGACCACAGTGTATGTCTTCAGACACTTTGGACAAAGAGTTTACATTAAGCATTAATCTCTGTTTATTTGCCAGTCTACACATTCCCACAGGTGCACAGACTTAACCATATAACACCAGAATACACCAGAATAACATATTCTGCAGCATAAAAGACCTTGAGTATGAGCTGAATCTCAAATATGAAACATACAATAAATAAAATGTGTGAAAAGACACAATGGATGAAGACATTCATCTTCTAAGCTTAAGAAACGCCTCAATACTATGGGTTCACTACCTGGTCATAAAATATTTTTAATGATAGTACTATAAGCTTAAATGACCCTGACTTGAACTTATCAGAGGTTTTCGTACTTTGTTCATTCAGTTTCACCCGGCTTCATTTACATTCTCTTATCATTTTATTTATGGGGACGTGAGGACAACTCAGATGTGAAAACATATTTCACAATTAAGGCAGTCAGGCTCATTAAGGAAGGGCCGGAGGCAATGGAGAGAGGCGAGGCACACAAGCTAAACGTTTCTCAGATGAAACACTGTTCATAGATGTCTGTTTTTATTAACTAGCCTTGCTTTGACTTCATGGTTCAGCCTGGAAAACCAAATCAAGGACTGTGAAAGTGTAATCGCACACATGCGCATTCATTTTGTCATACAGTGTTGCCCCCCAATTTTTTCAATTACTCTTTTTCCTTGTTGTTTTTCATTCATAAGAGAATAAATTCTTCTATTTAGAGCTTGATTTGAGACAGAATGTAGAGAATGCTTGGGGATCTCTGGCATTACAAAAATCATAAAAACCTTTTTGATTTACAGTAATTGCAGACCCCTTCTTATTATATTATTACTCTATATCAATAGCCAGTATGTATGACCTAAATTTCTAAAACAGTAAACCTCAAACTAAGGCTTGGGGGTAAAACTTCATGCAGCATATGGAACCCAAATGCTCACTTCACACCTGCTTCATCCTGTATAGATTTGTCCTCGTTCTGGGTTTGAAAAAAGCGTCTCGTCCTTTCAAGTGGAGCCAAGTCCTAATGCAGTCTGTTTAACGCTGAACACAGTTATGGAGAAGAGTAGAAAGGGAGGGTGGACGGTGAAGAGGTGACAGATTCTTTTCCCCTCAGTAAGCCTCGGAAATAAATCTCCTGCCTCTCTGTTTGACTTTTTGATGAGAAAGTGTTGTGCAATAATGCAATTCTGAAAGGAAAAGGCACTTAGGAGCCTGAGAGGTGGATTAGCAATTTGTACAAGCTATGTATAACCATAAATCGCGGACTATCAGGCCAGCGTTATCTTTGATAGGGGGATGTTTGAGTTCCACAGAGCCTGCTCTAATCTGAAACACAATATCCAGGCAGAAACAGCTGTTTCAATACGGCAGGAAAAAAAAAGATATTGCGAGGGGTGAAGGGGCGGGGAGAAAGAAAACGTAAGAAGCAGAAAAAGCGATGCATGTCCAGACATGACCTTATCAAAGTGACTGGAGTCCTTTGCTTATTGCCCAGAACCAATTTGAGCTGACCAGACGCAGCGGGTACATCATGGGGAGGTAAAAGGACAGCTTTCTCTCTTCTCCTCCCCCTTCTTCTTCTTCCTCTTGTTTGCTTACAGTGGGACAGAAGTGGCTGAAGATTAGCATATGACATGACAGATTACATTAAATCACATCGTTGCAGTGCTTTATGGCATTAGCCTCTTAGCCGAGGCAGCTAGGCACATGCAAATGCAGCTTTGAAAGCCCTTCGTACTTAAATCTGCTGAGTGACATGACACCTTTGATATGATTATTAGCATGCCGCAGGAAAGGGAGAGGAATTCAGATAGTTCTGAACAAAGATTTCTATGAGCCGTCTGTGATTAGTTCAGCTTTTAAGGCTCAATAGCCATGTACCTGTAGATGAAAGCTTTATGTTTTTCACATAGACATGGTCAACATGTTAGACACGTTTCCTGACAGAAATATTGAAGCAATTTATACAGTACTCGACTATTCTTGAAACATACTGTAAATGTTGCTTTCTCCTTCGTTTTCCATCCAAATAGTTTATCCTTTGAGTAACTCAGTTAAAGATTCCAGCCACTAAATCATTACGGCTTCAAAAGAAAAAAAATCCTACCTGAACATACCATTTACTCTGCTTATGATTCGAACAAAACTAGCATTGTTGCATTTATCCCATTTAGTTTGACACCCAACACTTACATAACAATGTATCACATTTCATTCCGCTTAAATCAATTGTCATCATCTTGTTTGTTTCTCTCATTCAGAGTGTGTTGTGTGTGTTTGGGTTTGACCTGGATTTCAGTTCCTCTTCCCCAATTATTCAGAATGTGACAGCAGAAGCCCTCTGCCCCTCTATAGAGTCTTCCAAGTGTTCAGTGGTCTTTAATCTTAATTATAAAGCTATCATTATGGCGCAGACATACGTCTGCCGGTAGTGTGGCTGTAAGCATCCATGCTCAGAATCAATCACGCCCTGGGAAGGTTCGGCCATGGAGCTTTCTCCTTCTTTCATTTATTCTCTTTTCAATTTTCATAATTGCTGCTGTCCTCACACTTATGGACTGCACGCACACGCACACGCACACACACACACACACACACACACACACACACACACACACACAGAGCTCTCCTCATATCTAATGTTTAGCAGGCTCTGGTGGTTTCAAATATTTTGTTGCATCCTGGATGTTCAATTAAGTAGGAATGAAAAGAATCTCACCTCATTTATGAGAGGTGCATAGATAGTGGTTGGCTCGCAAACATGAGGAGTAAGATTTCTTTGATGGGTCCTGTATAATCCAGCTGTGTGGCTGCTGTTTTTGTTTGTTCCATCTTGGCCTAATCATGTTTCTGAAAGAGGTCTGGATGTGTCACTAAAAGAGCATGCATTTGGAAGTGAAGTCAGATGATGTAGTTAAGCTCAACATGGCAGAGTGCATTAGTGTCTCTGCGCCAATTTATGAAAGTAGGAAAAAAAGCCCAGCAGAGCAGAAAGCGACAGAGTGCTATTCATCATTCAGCATTATGCTGTTTTTATTTAATTCATGCGCAAATCACTCTCCAGCGACTGTCGACAAGGGCTAAAATCTCCTAACATGGAGAGGGTTGCTCCTAACAGTACTTTCACACCTTATTAGATGTGTTTGAGATGGAAAAAAAGGGACAAAAGCTTGCCAAACTGTCAAGCTTCTGCAAGTCATCTGAATTCTACATAATTCAAGATGGCTGCCTGTAGCACTTGGATTCAGATATACCAGGACGTGGTGTGTGGCTAATTTCTTGAAAGCTCACTTGCTAACCGAGTAACCGAGGTGCTGAAATTTAGGAGCAGTGAAGTTGTCAGGACTGCATTAGAGGAGCTGATCAAAGGCCTTCGTCAGGCCAGCCTCACCAGACCCTTCGATGACTCTGATCCCTCTGCCAACAGACTTGTTTTACTGTTAAGGCAGCTTTATGTTTGAATTTTATGTGCCAATTAATTAGGTGCTTTCTAATATATGTCGAGAGAACTGTAAACTATTTAGAGTGGGCTAAAGGCAGAGAGATCTGCACTAAAGTTCTCTTGATTTATGACAACCAACGTTCACATTCAGTAAGCAAGAGACAGCTGAGAGTGCATGCTTGCCTCACGGAAAGCACTCCACACTAGAAGGAAGGATTAAAATGGCTCCCATTGAAGTCTAAATATTTAATTTCTTAATAGAGGACATTAATTTTGGAAGAACCGTGAGGACATTAATGAGGCTAATGCAGAGTGGCATGCCCCATGACGTTAATTTGATAGGGAAAAAAGGCAATCTGAATTATGTGATGTGGCTGTCCATAACACTCTTTGCTTTGGATGTAAAGATTTCTTTTCTCCTGTGATTCAATCACCTAAATTTAAGTTAATATTCCAGCAATTGTGACTGTTTGAAGTGCTGCAGATCCCAACTACATCCTCTACCTAAACTGTAATATTTATGCTTATTTTGTTCAGCAGTCACTTTTATAAAAGTTAATTTATGGTTGAATTACAACCCAAGCATCCTGCTTAGCAGTTGAGGCTTAAGGGGACAACAATGGTTTTCTGAAAGAGCAGGGATTTAAACTCACAAACTTGCAGTTAAGGCGAAATATTTATGTACATCAAGACTGAAGATGCCAGTTTTCCACAACTCCATGTTACCATGCATTACTTTTAGCAAGGCAATTCATACTATGTATAGCTCCTACGCTGTAACAGAAAGACATTTAAAGAACGTTAATAATTAAATAAATTAATCAAAATATATAATAATAATAATAATAATAATAATAAGTTAGAATAAAGAGTGTTACATATTCTAGCAATGTATTGTGAGAAGCTTGCAGAAAGTTACCTCACTTATTGAATTAGGTGTAAGTAATTAAGAAACAATGAAACCATATCGTAACAAAGTGTATGTAAAATTTTGACCAACTAATTATCCAATATAATAAGTAATAGCTCAAATAAATCTCCCACTTAACTATTATTTTAACATGGTCTCTTAAGTAAATAAAATATATTGGCTAATTGACACACTAACTCATTTAATTCCTAAAAACTTGTTAAACCATGTTTCCTACAAATGTCAAAGCAAAAACCAAAGTCTCATTGTGTGCTTGAAAATTGTTTGGTGTAAATAAAATAAACTGATTAAATATGACACAGTGATTGATTTCCAGCCTTTTGAAAATGTAGGAATATCAATCCACAATGGAACACAAAAAGAAACTTTGATCGTTCTAATATTCTAACATTAGCCTCCTGTGTGTAAACTATATGTTTCTGTATATTTAAGTATAGTTTATAATATGTATAATAGGCCTATATATTTTTATATAAAGTTTTTTTTTTATTAACTTAAAGAATTCCAGTAATCATACCTTCGGAATGCATTTAATATATGTTATAAATAAAAGGTAAAAAAACTGGCAAAAATAAATTCATTAATTGGATGTTTATTTCGAAAAACATTTTTATGCCAATGTTCTGGGTGTGAAGAATCATTTGGATTCAAGCCCCCAAAACTTGGCTTGGTTGTAAACTTGGCAAACTTGACACTGAATGTATGTGACAGCTTGATGCTAATGGTGGTGGCATAAGCCAAGCTATATATAAAATTCCTGGAAGAACATGGGAAGGAAACATCACCTCAGATGGTGTGAGTGGGATCTGATACCTAATAAGGCTTAACACGTTCACCTTCATTAGAATTTCACATAGCTGTTCTGTTAAAGAGGAGAGGGGAAAAAAGAAGACATTGTCATAATGTCATGCAAGATTTGGAATTTAAACAAGATTTCGTTGAATATCTTCTTCACCCCTCAAAACCTAAAGCAAACCATGTGTAACTTTCTATATATTCTTATGCATTTAACAGGTTCCCTGAGTCAATTCTGAGCTCAGGTTACTCTCCACAGTGTTTCACATGTTCCTCCATGTACATGTGCTATGTTTTTGGGCATTGTGGTTTGCTCCCACCTCCCAAAACATGCAGAGTGAACTGGTGAATGTGATTGCTTCTACGTTAAAAGGAATATGTAAATGTGTGTGTGTACCATGCAACGCACTGGTCTCTCACACATGGTGTTCCTACCTTAAGTCCTGTGTTCCCAGGATAGGTTCTGGATCCGGGGGTTACTGAAGCACTAAAATTACTGAATGAATGAGTGAATTAAAGGTGTGAATAACCATCACTATGGAATTTATAAATAAATGATTTTCCATCAAACAATATTTCAGGATATGATTTCAAATGCCTAATTGAAACAGCCTAACTGAATTATTTAGCTGTAGAAAAGGATATTTTTGGATATCTAGAACTATAATTTGTTAAGGTGTTTACTGTATGTGTCATTCATAGAGAACAAAGAGATTATCAACAGCACACACACATACACACACTGCATGACACACGATTGGTGGTGCTATATTTCCCAAGTTCTGTTGTTTGCTAAAGAATTGCAAATTTCTTGTCCAGTTGGCAGCTGAGTAAAAACAACTAGCCAAGACAGAGCTTTCGTCACCATTATGTCTTTAACTTAGAGTGACTACCTATGAATAATAGCAATCCAGGATGCTCCAGGCATGCAACAGAAAACAAAAGAGAGTCCTGCCTTGGAGAAACAAATAAACTTGAGTAACCTTATCCTCTGTATCACTGCTGATTACCAGGGTGTGCTTCAAGTAGTTCTCAGAAAACAGTTGCTCTGACGTGGTTCTTAAAATAGTGCCATTTCTTCATTTTTTTATGTTAAGAGTGGTTGGTCCAATATCGCAGAAAATAGACAACAAAAAAGGTGATGGTTTTGTTTAAGACTTGACATTTAAACAATGAAGAAAGCAAGTTTTAATAACTTTTACTAATTTTTTTATAACATAAACCTGTAAGAAACATGGTGGTATAATGGTTAGCACTGTGGCCTCGCACATCCAGGGTTGGTGGTTCAAGTTCCACATCAGGTAGGTGTGCATGGGATAGTCGGTAAGTTTGCATTTTCTTGCCATGCTTGGTGGGTTTCCTCCAGGTACTCCAGTTTCCTTCCACAGTCTAAAGACATGCAGCACAGGCTAATTGGAATTTCCAAATTGCCCGTAGTGTATGCATGATTGTGCTCTGTGATGGACTGGCCTCCCGTGACCCTCTACAGGAAAGCTGATTGAGCGAGAGTGATTGTAAGAAATAGTTTCTACATGGTTGATTTGGTGCATGTAACTAGCATCCATCCACTCATGAAATTTTGTAGTTGTTGTTCTTTTCTCTCCTTCACTCTGTCCAGAGTTTCTCTCATGCACATAGTCTGTCCAACACTGTCTGCTTTTTGTCTCTTTCAGTAACCAACCTGTATCTCTGGTTTGTTTGGAATGGGTGATGAGGCTTTCGTCATTACATAGTATAATGACCATCTGCCAGACCTTAACCACATTGTAAAAGAGTTGATTTGATTGTGTGCCAATGTTAGTCAATAGACAGAGTGAAGGAGACTGATGATGGTAATTTGAAATGTTATCAAGGAATGGTTGGCCTAGGCTGATAAATTGGAATAGATTTAAAAGAAATGGAACATTAATTACTCAAACTATTTGTTGGGTGATTTGCTCACTCTCTTGTTTTTTTTTTACCACTTAATTAATCACTTTACCATATTGAGAACACAGCTACTCCTAGGTGAATAATCTAGGTAGCCTGTTATGGATTGACAACATTTTTGGTAGATCTTGGTGTCTCTACTGTCTCTCCTTTTTTGCATTTAAAACTCTCAGTGAGCTTGTGAAATGTTTACATGTGTCACTGGTGCTGGGGATTGAACACAACCTTCTGATCAGTCCAAAACCAGTGTCTTAACCATTAAGCTACTCCTGCCCAGCAGATTATTAACATTAATCAATGTATTTATTAAGCAAAGTGGGGTATATGCAAACTCCATGCCCACAGTGGCGGGAATCAATCATGTACCGTGGAGGTACAAGGCGACAGTGCAAACCAGTAAGCCACCATGCTGCCCCCAAACGTTAGGTTAATTATTTAAATTATGTATAATCATTGTTTGGCTACTTTTGAGGCATGGAAAATTTAACCACAAGCTGAACCATTAGATGGTTCCAATTGACATTTTCATAGTGTTTCTTGTTTTTGAGTTGTTAAGAAATTCATGAAGCCCCATGGCAAAGCTTTATGGACCCCTATTCTAGTCCACTTTAAATGATGTCCCGAGAATTGACCCTTATTTTTTTTTGCTGGCTTCTATGTGCTATGTATGTCCCTTGACTCAGACTGTGAACTTTGCCAGTGATACTTGAAAAACTTGATAAAACTCTGCACTTGAATCCACAAATGTCTCCAGAGTCCTCCTTGATACTGTTATTTTATATATAAAAAAGAAAACAGCATGAGAGTTGTGAGCTAAGCTGGGAACTTGAGCACATGGGTCAAGTATTCATCACAGAGTGCTACAAGAGAATACGGCCCTCTTTAAGTCTCTAAAAGCCTTGCTTTAAAGAGGTTGCAAAGAACATTGTTATAGACCATAATGTATGTAAAGTCTCACATAGTTGAGCACTTAGATAATCTGAGAAGCAATTTATGATGGGGTATTTATAAAGAAAAACAAAAGGGGCAACTTTGAAGAAAAGCTTAAAATCAACCAAAGACAAAATATATAAAAAAACATTTAGTTTTTGAATATGCAAATGTGGTGGCTTTGTTATTTGTCCTGTATATACTGTATACAGTATGTACTGTATATCATATTAGATAATCAACATAAACAATGGGTTTATATTAAAGTGCTCTAAACACATTATTGTCAATTTACAGGAATTTAATGTCTAAACCATAGCCAATTGATTTTACTTAATCAACTTTTTTTGCTTCTTGGATTTTTTATTAATATTGTGGGTCATGCTCTGCCCTCTTGTTTTATTGAGTTATTATTGTGTTACATATGTGCATCAAAATGCAAAATCAGATCAATGTTAGCAGTGACTGCCATTTTGTCCCAAAAAGCAACTACATTGCTAGCTGAAGAATCGTGTGACGACTAACTAGACTTTGTAATCAAAGAATGCAACAGAATTGTATACAGACTCCAAACAATTCCACCTGGCACAGGTATGTTTAAGCTTAACATGTCAGTCACATTCATTCCCAATTTACTTATTGGCAGCTTGTTTATTAATCATATAATTAGAATGCAAATGGTGTCAAACTAAATTGTTAGTATTTCAAATAGCATGGAGGGAAACACCCTGAACTGTAAAAAATAGTTCTTAGTGTTGTTAGATCAAAATATCTCTACACTCTAATAAAAAAAATAACAAAAATAATCCTAGATTTTTATTTAATACCATAGCAAAATTAACCAGAAATAAGAACACTACAGAACTCTCTACAACAATAACATGGAGTAGGAGGACTTCATGAACTTTTTCATTAATGAAATTGTAAACATTTGGCAAAAACTTCTGTCTTTGAAACCACACAATTTAATTGATGCAGATGATAAACTTACCATATGAGAATACATAGAATACTTTATTCCTCTTGAAAAGAATGAACTAATTTCACTCATCGACGTGTGTATTAGATCCTATGCCGACACATTTTCTCAAGAAAATTTAAATGGTGACTATTCTGCCTGTTCTCAAGTGAAGTTTAGTGTTCCGCAGGGTTCGGTTTTAGGCCCACTGCATTTTTTTTTTATCTTTACAGTGCTTCCTCTGGGCAACATAATTCGTAACCATGATATTAGTTTTCACTGGTTTGCTGATGACACACAGTTATATGTCTCAGCAAAGCCAGAAGAGAAAAGCCAGCTTAATAAAGTTGAGCAATGTGTGAAGGACATACAGTAAGAGACTGGATGTTAATTAACCTACTTCTGCTTAATTCTGACAAGACAGAAGTTCTGGTACAAGGACAACATGTAGTTAGAAACAAGCTTTTTGATCACATTGTAACTCTGGATGGCCTTTCTGTTCCATCAAGTGCAGCAGACCTTGGTGTGATTATACATTCCAATCTGTCATTTGAAGCTCATGTAGATAATATAACCAGGATGGCATTCTTTCATCTCACAAATATTGCCAAGATAAGAAATATATTGTCACTAAACGATGCAGAAAAGTAAGTTAATGCTTTTATTACCATTTTCCAACAGAAAAGGAAACACCAGGAGCCACAAAACTTTTTTACATTACTTTATGCTGTGTATTTAAAAAAAACCCTATAGAGTGTTGCATTTATAAAATCAATGAACTGCTACAAAGAAATTTTATTTCTTAATGTAACAAAAACTTTTTGAACTAAAAAAAAAAAGACACTGGGATGAAGGTTACGTTCAAATAAAGTACTCAGTGTCCTCCTCGTATTTATAAAATAAAAACCGATCTTAAATTGTCTACTTGCAGCAAGCCAAAAATGCTGACTGCTCCTGTGTGCCGTCATCCTTTTATCACGTATACTGGAGTGTACAGTCAGCTTTTAATCTGAATAAAACCGAGGGTTGAAAAGCTCAATAAATTGCGTGCCGGCAAGTGTCGCACATCAGTGGTTGTAACGCATATTTTGACATGTTTTATTTTAATGTTTCAAGATCACCATAATCTTTAAATTTAGAATAACATTTAAAAAACTAACAAACTAAAATTAAATTAAGTTCAATGAAATACTCATGTTTTTTCCCCCCCCAAAGCCACAAGGAGACATTTTAAACTTAAAGACATCATCTGTTATATTGAACTTCCAGACGCCTTATATACTGTACAGTATGACTGCAAAAGAAATTTCTGCTATCTGTAATCACCCAAATGAGGATGGGTTCCCTGTTGAGTCTGGTTCTTCTAAAGGTTTCTTCCTATTCCAATCTCAGGATGTTTTTCCTTGCCACTGTTGCCCTCGGCTTGGTCATCGGTTATAATCTGATAATTTTCTCACATTTCAAAGACATTTTCCTAATTTTGCCACAATGACCAATGAATAGTTAAAAGCGCTATACAAATAAAATTGAATTGAATTGAATTGAATTGGTTATAAGATTCCACCCATTTGAATAGCCTACTAATCATAAGGAGAAGCTGTGCACCCAGGCTGGACAAATGAAAAGCACACTAACATCACTAACAACAAAAAAACATCAAGATGCAAAACGCACCCGCCCACACGCTATGCACTCCGAGTGAAGCAGTGAATCCAGGCAGGACTCGTTAAAAGCCTTTTGTCCTGTTAAGGCAACATGTAGACAAACACCTAACAAACACTAATTGACACTTGAGCTTCAGTGGGTGTTTGATATCTCTTTGTTGGGAGATTGTGTTGTGAGCTGAAACGAGTTTGAGTTTAATGAATGACCAGTGTGAAATATTTTATCATTTTGAGCCAGTAAAATATTGCATTCCACCTAATTTGTCGAAAAAAATATTCTATTCTATACTAAGTCACTCACTGTCTATACCACTGATCCTGCCATGTGGGCATGGAGCCAATCTCAGGGCACTCCTAGATGGGGTGCCAAAATTAGCAAGATGTATTGTTAATTCACTTAAACCCTCCCCTTTGTTTGCATTTAGTTTTTAGAGCCAGTCACTGCATGGCAAAGTAATGCTCAGGCTAGCCACAATTAAACTGCGAAAAACAATGCATAACAAAACACAACATATTGCTTCAAAGTGAAATGATGCGTGCATGCATGGTGAAAGCCTGAAGAGATGAGTTGGTTTGCCTGTACAAAAGTTAATGAGTTCCAATCCTTTTCACTTCTCTGCTCCTCTGCTTGAGATAAGCCACACACACACACACACACACACACACACACACACACACACACACACACACACACACACACACACACACACAC
>JAOVVB010000016.1:17320549-17332075 GCA_028570985.1 Heterobranchus longifilis | reverse complement strand
CACACACACACACACACACACACACACACACACACACACACACACACACACACACACACACACACACACACTTCAAAGGAGATGATAGGGTGCTATAATAAAGTATTATAAAGCCAAGCTGCCTGCTGATAACCTATCTGCCATTTATTTCATTACAGCTTACACTGTCACCATTTGCCTTTAAAGAAAATTCTCAGTACACATACGTATGACTTTAAAGAGAGGATGGCTAAGCTAGATGACCTTTTTTTGAAAGGTTATGTCTTGTTTTGCATCGCGGCCTGACTTGGTCCCTTTGCCCCAGGAACAGACGACCCCTTTGTTTACAATTTGCCAAACAAAGAAAAAGATAGAGAGAGAGAGAGAGAGAGAGAGAGAGAGAAGCTCTGGGCAGGTTTTAAACACTCCAGTTTTCATTAGCCTATTCAGCAACTAGATTATAGTACTCGGCATCTCCCTCCCTTTTTGTACCTCTTTTTCCCCCCAGTAACAACCATCACAAATTTTGGTGCCGGTATGTAACTGCTAATTTATCCTCTCAATGTATGATATCCTGTCATCTCCTCATTTGTCTTTGAGTGTTTCTAATCAGAGATAATCCTAGTCAAATCCTTTGATTGTGTGTTTGGATGCGATCCATCTCTAAAGAAGCAATTTAATGGGGTCTGTGGCACATGGTGTTGAGTCATTTATCTAGTGAAATGACTAGAGATGCTTGTTTTCATAAGAGAGCTCTTCATGAAAAGAAGCGAGACTTGCCGTTTAATTAGCCAAAGGGAAGGTCAGACTTACTCCTTGATCAAGAATATTCCAGGAAATATGAGGAATTTTTCACTGACATGATCTCTGTCCTTCTCTCCTACTTTGGAAGAGCTTGCTTTCTATCTTTATTCTAACAAGGTGCACCGGTTCCAGCACTCACATTTTAAAAGCTTCCAACCTGACAGACTGCTCTTACATCACGGCTGATTACATGAAGGGAGTGAGGTGTGTTGCTAGGCTTCACACATTCCATGGATGGCACGATACAGATGTTCCTCCATTTTTTGCCTGTTGGCTGATTGATCTCTAACTTGTCTCTGTGCATGACTGTTCAGTTGAGGAAAGAAGCAATCACTCTATCCAAAATGCCAAAAGTATTTAGTTTGACAGGATAATCGACGCTCATGCACATGTTGAAAAGCAGTTTAAAAAATAAAAAATAAATCAGGAAGCATACAATTTGCTCTCTGTTGTTCATTTCTGAATGCTGTCACATGTAGTTCTGTCTAATGGAATTTATTGTAGATTTAGATTTGGGAGCCAGAGGCAATATTAAGTATATCATTATTTAGATATTTCCAATTGTCATGTTTCAGTGCTGTGTTAAGAAGGTACACATACTGTATAGTGTTAGCAAATGCAAAACAGACAGGTTAGAAAAGTTTAGAAAGGAAACTACTAAAAATCTTTTATTATTGTGCACTTACTTGATGTAATATTCAGCTGTTAGAAATAACCTGTAGTGTGCTTGATTCTATGAAAATATCCAAAAATACATGATTTGTTGTCTTAAGAATCATACTGGAAAAAGGAGTGAGAAGTAAATCACAAGAAAACTATTTACTGAATGTAAGCTTTCAGTTCAATTCAATTTGTTATATAGAAAGGCCCATAACTCTACTTCTCAGTTGTATAACTCACATTTCTGCTGGTTTCCTTCCACTTTCCCAAAACATGCCATTGTTGGATTAGTTATGTTATATAGAATATGGAAGTCTGTTCCAGTTTTCAGCTGCAGGAAGCTCTCACCTATTCCAGGTTTCTGTTCACTGATTATGATCCCTAAGGCTGGACAGACGCTGTAGGGATTCAGTCTGATCGGTGGTTGTTTGATGTGCAGTGTGAGTAGGGTGCCTGATTAATCACCCAAAAGACCAGTGATCTGGCTTCTGGAAGATCAGATGGATTTCTGGTCTGTCAGAAATTTTGGTCATATGTCTCGCAGTGTGAGCAGGCCCACTGTCCAGTTTTGCACAATTCCCCATGAACTTACCTTAATGCACCTGCTCAGATACCTCCAACTCTCACTGCAAAACAGGCAGACCATACTCAACGTGTCTTCTCAACCATTTTTAAGACAATACTGTTATTTTTTTTACCTTGTTTGTATACAAAGTAAAGTGTTCAAGAGTTACTGTGCTTTTCTCTTTTTTTGATGAACAAATTTAAAAGAAGCATGAATGTCATGGGAAAGATGAACTTACAATAATTTCTTTAAAAGTTTGGTCATATGATTGTACAACATACACCATATAAAAAGCAAGCATCTGAAGCACAATTTTTTTTTTTATTAAATATGGGCTTTTTTAATATTAGCACAGTGTCATTTACATAGAAGCTCAAAAAATATACATTTACCATAATTTTCCAACTTAAACACATAATATTATTAATTTAATGGTGCTTAAAGTCACAAAATGTCTTTTAATGATCATGATTGATCATAATGACTTAGTGATCATGATTGACTACAGCTACTAGCTGCTCTGTACCAACATAAAATTTTTTTTGACAGCAGTCATTGATTTGTATTTTAAGGCAATTAAATTAGAATGGGACTAAGCATGACAGACGATTACCCACAATTCCACAGCATGAGAAACAAAGAAGAACCACTGCCTTAGTTGTGACGCTCGGCAGACAAAGCACATGCATACTACTGGTATGTCAAGACCTCGCTCGTTTATCAAGTTAAAATTAGTTTAAAAAATTTGGCTCGTCTTGCAAAATGCTCGCAGACCTAGTTACTCGCAATCCAAGGTTCCACTGTAATAGTAATAAGTATAACAATCTTGGATGCTTAGAGTTAAATTTAAAAGACAGGAGAAAGATGCCATAGTCCCTATTTTTGGTTGCAGGAAGGGCGTAGGCTTCCTTCATACTTAATGGAGCCATAAAAGTCCACTTAGCACTTGTAATCATTTTTAAAATGTCAACTACATTAAAGTTCAGTTTCTTACTTTGACTACTTTACTTTAAAAGTTTTGCAAGACATGTATCATAAGATACATTAATAATACGTATTAATTAATAGAGTGGCAAGCATTACTAAACAGTTAAGTAATATGTATATTCACTATTAACCACCTGACACTCTAATTGTCAGTAATTATTTATTTTTTTCATTCCTTCAACTTATCTTAGCAATGGTCATGGTGAATTTGTTGATTATCCTATCACTTTCAAGGCCATTAATTCATATTTAATAATAGTTATCATTGCCAAAATGTACAACATATTTGAGGAACATTTGGGAGTCACTTTTCATCAACCAGATATATGAATGAAAAATAGAGGAGTAGCTAATTCACCTATACAAGGAGAGTAGAAGAGTATTACTGGATGTGAGGTCACAGCACAATCTGCTTCCTCAGCTAGGGCACCAACTTTACTTTTCTGCCAGTACTCCTCAACTGGAATTTATAACTCTCTGTCACTCTTAGGAACTGCTTCTGGCAACTTGTAACCGGTAACAGTAACTGGTCAGGATCACAATGGATCCAGATTGTAGGCAATCATACATACTGTATATACATTTTTATTCACATTTCTGACCGATTTTACCTACATTTTCTTTCACCTACTGGCATGTTTTATGCTGGTTGAAGGAAACCAAGAAACCTGGAGGAAACCCATGCCAACATGAGGACATCTTACACAGCAAATTCAAAGACAGAAATAATAACCCAAGCTCAGGATTGAACTTGAGACCCTGGACTGCCTCGAACTGGAAAACTTGTTAAGCCAACTTATTTACAAACAAGTTAATTGACTCATGAAAATGTCCTGATTTTCCATATTTATGCATTTGTACTGTTGTAAGTTGGGGAGTGGGGAGGCTTAAGTAGCGCACTCGCGTCCATGTCAATCAAATAGGCCTTTTAAGGGGTGTAAACAGAGTTAGCAATTTATGTAACCCTTTATGGAGCTGATTAATGGCAGTTTGCATGTTGCTGAAAATATTAGCAGGAACAATCATGCACTCTCTAGAGTCTGACTCGCAGCTAGCGTGGGCATATTGCAGACAGAAGCGTCAATGGCAGTGCTCAAACGTTCCTTATTAAGAGAAGTGCGGGAAGAATGGGGGTGGGAGTGAGACAGGAAAGCGTGTTGGTGTGTGTGATGTACAGTAGGTGAGTTTTCACCCGGGTCTGGCTTTCTGGTAAGAGTTGGGTGGTTTGGCTGCAAGCTTGGGTGAAACTCAGTGGAGTTGTCTTGGCGCAAAGCATTCACAGTCTGAGGTGAATGACAGGGACAACGGTCAAGCTGTTCCAAAGCACACAATACATTACTCACTTGCTGGGGCCTTAAGGATTTAAGGAGGGTCTTATCACTTTGCCCGCCCAACTGCCATTCTGTTGTGGTTGATCAAGAACATTATGTGTGCTGAAAGGGTGCTGTCCCTTCAGGACCTTGCCGCATGCATGAGGACAATGAGTGTAGCCTGATCGTTGATGGGCTGCAGTCACAAATGCGGGGAAATGTTACTACTATCTACAGTATATCCAAATCAACACCCCTGATTTTGCTGTTGCTGTTCTTCGTCTTCCTTGTCTTAGTGTTGCCCTTATGCCATTGCTTAGACTCTAGATTCAACAGTCCTGAACAGGATAAAGTGGTGAACAGATGACTTAAATAGAACACTTAGCACACGGGGAATTTAAATAAAAGTTTATCATTCCCATGTTCTTGTAATATTTTGCATCGGGTACCCATTTAGCATATATCACTTATTTATTCTCTATACCGCTTATCCTGTACAGGGTTGCAGAGGCCTGGAGCCTATCCCAAGGGACTCAGGGCATGAGGTGGAGTACACCCTGGAGGAGGTGCCAATCCATTGCAGGGCACGTGGGTACACACACACACACAAACTCATTCACATACTATGGGGAAATTGGAAATGCAAATTAGTTTACTCTGCATTTATGTGGACTATGGGAGGAAACCAGAGTACCCAGAGGAAATCCACCAAGCAGGGAACATGCAAACCCTGGAGATGCAACAACACAGTGCTATCCACTACACCACCGTCTGAAATTGAGGTTATCTGTAGTGCTCCCCAAATTTTTTTATAGTAGAAATGTCAAAAGCTCTGGATGGGAATTAAGGATGTGGTAACAAATTTGACCAGTTGCAGATCTTTGTAATCTGCACACCATTCACAGAGTCACATCAGAAATGTTTTTCTTTTTTTTCTTTTTGTGGGAAATCACTGACAGACATTCTCTGCAAGCTGTTTAGACACTACCTATAACCAAATAAATGATACACTAATAAGGTTTTGTTTCTCCATAGCAACCAATGTTGGTTGTGAAAGAAGGTCGAATGTTCTGTGTCAGTCTAACAAAAAATAAAGAGAGATGAAAAACTATATACTTTGGAAAATGTCCTAAATTCTCTTACATTTCAGAAATGAAAGTAAAACCATACAGATTTTTTTTTCCCCCAGGGAAAATGTTTTTAGGTTAATACAGATTAAAATTAATTAAACAAGAATATCTATAGAACTAAAGAATGCTATCATGCTATCGAGCAGTTTAAGCAATGTACTGTAATTAGCAAAGCATTTATTTTAAAAGGAAAAAAAGTCAAGCAATTTACTGCTTATTCTATGGTTCTGGTTTTACCAGCTAGGAAACCTCCCAACTCCATCCTGTTGACGACATCATACTGGCAGGGTCAGGAGGATGTTTTGCTCAACATGCACACGGAATGACTCAGTCCTTGCTACAGTCACTTCCTGTTTGGGCAATGTGAAGAAAAAGAGATCTGGTTGGCTCCCTGATTGGCTATTTCCTGAAATACAAAAACAGTAAGGCATACATGTTGGAAAAGACTGAGGCCCAGGTCTCTGCCGGTTTAGGACAACAGATCCTCGCATGTGAGTGTGTGCTTCACATGTGTGCCAGCTCCACAGCTGTCAGCCTTCAGAATTGTGTCCTGCATCAGTGCTAGATGTGTGTGTGAAAACGTCTGCCAACAAGAAAAGGGAGAGGGAGATATACAGTAGGACATGAAACGGTAAAGAGAAAGCAGTAAAAAGTATTTGAAGGAGATCAAAAAAGTACCAAAGCAATGATGGATGATGGCTGTCCAGATACCTGTAACGTTCTAATTGCAGGTAAGTTATGAATGACTGTCGGCACGGCTTTTGTTGTTGTTGCAATTAACATGGGAAGAGGACATATCAGTGGTTCTGTCAAGGTCTGGTACAAGTAGTAGTTTGACAAGTGTTAAACTAGGTAGCTTAAAATTTGAATTGGCAAGAATCAAGCCAAAAAAAATCACTGTAGTTATTAAAGAGACTTCACCTTTGAAATAATTTAAAAATTATGGTACAGTATATTGGTATATCACTTAATGATTGCTGTTATCGATAAACTTTACCCAAGAAAATATTGATTCAAAATATTCTGATTGTCTAAACAACATCAATAATAATAATAATAATAATAATAATAAATTGAAGAATATGTGATGTCAAATGAATAAAACAATACATTTCCGATGGAAACCTTAATATTTGAATAGGCTTTTAAAATTCTTTAAGAGCTTATATTTTTAGGCTCACATGGACTACTTGTAAGATTTTAAAGAATGGCCAAAGAAATGCAGCAGTATCTCCTGTCCTTTCCGAATTGAAGCACCAGTGCTAGTAAAATGATTCTGACCAATGTCATGTAATTTAATTTAAAGATTTTAGATGCCCTTCTTCTTAAATACATTTTTCATTTATCTTTCAGTGTTCTAGTTTTATTTTAACAATCTCCAACTAACATGATGGTCCAAAATATCCAATGCTTAATATTCCCACATTGAGCTTGGCTTAACTCTCATCTCAGTTTCTGAGTCAAATAGTTTTCATTAATAGAAGCTCATATAGCTTAGACAGCTTTGGAAGTGAGAAATGGAATGAAAAGAAAATCAGTGTGAACATCATTAATGAATATTCATTAACGCTATAAGCTTAGTGTAATTGCATTTGCCCGTCTGAGCCTACTCCCACAAACCCAGTGAAAACATATCAATCGCAAATCAAATCCATTTTCTAATTATTATGGCTGCTAAACATAGTAATGAGAGTAATAATTAAGAGAAATAGCGAAGGCAGAATAAGCTTTATGCAAGAAGATAATAATGGCAACCACAATGATGAGTGTTGTTGTGATAAACTTAATGTTATCTTTGTTGTTGTTCGACAGCTCTGTAAATTTAAATCAAATTTTACTCTCTCGTGTTAAAATAGACAAGATGCTACTCATCCTATGAGATTAGAAAAATCAGAAAAATATGTCAAAGGTCTATAGCATAATGTTTTTGTTATGAATAAATAATTATAAATGAATATGAATGCTACAATATTATGATTTTAGTCACTACACTCACTTTATATGCAAGTTACACATGTAAGAAATAAGCCAGGACTATTAAGGGGCTCCCAGGCATTTAAGAGGTTAATGAAATCGTTCCTATATTTACCATTTTGTAGGTTTTTGATTTTAAATGCACTATATTCAGCAATATTCAACTATTTTCAGCTTGACCATAAGTGGTTAGGATCCACATATTTATGCATGTGGCATAGAAGCTCTAATTAAAATGTACGCCAATCAACCACTAACAACCCTAACACCACCACCAGGTGAACTGAATAATATTGGTTATCAACCTAAGGTTCCTCTATAAGGTGCTGATCTGCTATACCTCATCTGTCAGATCTAACAGAGAAGCTAATGTAGCACAAATCGCAAAAAAAATGTTAATGC
Organism: Heterobranchus longifilis; assembly: GCA_028570985.1. Lineage (NCBI taxonomy): Eukaryota > Metazoa > Chordata > Actinopteri > Siluriformes > Clariidae > Heterobranchus > Heterobranchus longifilis. The sequence continues at coordinate 17,324,264 of JAOVVB010000016.1, read as the reverse complement.
TAAATAGTATCAGAACACTTAGTGATCACAGCTTGCTGTGTTATGGAGCTTAGCAGGCAAAGAATTCAAGGTTGTTGACCCGGCCTCGCCAAATCTCAATCTGACCGAGCATCTACAGTATAGTATGTGCCAAGTAAACAAGCTTAAACTACAGAGGCCTCACCCTGCACCTAAGGGATCTGATGCTAACATCCTGGTGCCAGACACCACAGTACACTGAGATCCTGTGAAGCCATGCCCCAAGGGGCCAGAGCTGCCTCTTTGGCACACGGGCATCCTACCCAATACCAGGCTTAATGTTTTGCATTTTAATGTTTTGACTGATGGGTGTATATGAATTAACAAATAAAACGACAAATAAGGTCGAGAAAAACAGATGATAAAGTTCAAGTCAAGATTGATCCTAATCATTTCAAATCATATTCATTTACCTGGGAAGATGTGTGTCATTTACAGATTAATTCACTATATTAACCTCTTAAAATATCAGACTGCTGCTCTTATCTCTCGACTCCAATTTAAATTGTGCACCTGGGACTGCACACTTTGGACCAAAAATGCCCAAATGAAAACTTCTCTCCGCTGACTCTCAAGGCTGCTCCTGATCGACCTTGTCCTTGGTGTTTGGATGCCTATCACACTCTATACACTCCTGATTCATTATGCTACATCTTGGAAAATTGAAACAAATTAACAAAATGGGCTGTTTCAGTGCAGCCATGAGCCAAGTGCAGTTAAAGTGAATTTATGCCTCCCTTGCAAATTGAAAGTGCACTAATGTTTGCTAATGTATTGACCCCCAGAGTCTTTTTCTGTGGTGTGAACAAACTAAACCAAAGCATCTCGCTTTGCTGCCTCAGATTAAAGAGAATGGATGGAGGTTAATGTAGGCCACTGCATAACTAAATGGCTACATGTCACTTTTAAGGTGTAGCAGTAGTTTGTTTTCTTGATCTCTAATAGATGTTCACAACTCGCGATGTTTTGACAGAGATACTACAGTATATTCTAATAGACAAGATAGATGCATCCATATGGCAGAGGTCCAAACATGTATTTGGATGGTTCTATTGGCCTTGGTGCAATCCTGTTTTTTTTTTTCCCATTCTTTTTTGCCTCCTGTCTTGGCCAGATGGCTGTCACACAGGCTATCCCTAACCCAGATTGGCCTAATTCAACATTATTCTTCTTTTAATGGGCTCATTAACAACATTACTGCTAATTGAATTTTAAGTTCTCTTCGATCAGGCTGTTTTGGAAGCTGTATTGGTAAACTGGCAACTTATTCATCAATTCCACGCTGGGCTTTTAGGCTTGGGCATGGCTTTACTTTTTTTAAAATTGTGTTGTCAGCAACAATGTTAGCTTGGCTTGTTACACGCATCCCTCCTTGTTAATTATACACTTTTAAAATGTATTAAAATGTATTGGGAGAATATTTACAAAATACAGTATACAGGTACATCACATTTTGTTGCACTGTCAGTCATACAGTTATACTAAATATCAGCATAGCTGTGATTGCCTACCGCCAGATCACAGCCATGCTGATATTCAGTACAATTTATTTTTATAATTATTCTTTTGTAATAAATCATAATCAAGAAATGAATACAGAGTGCCTAAACGTTTTAACACAAAACGGTCAAATGTTATGTTTAGGCTCTCCTAGCAAAAATAGGTTCCAAACCTGATATGTTTACTTTATTGCATGGTAGTTAGTTTATTGCTACAGTAAATCACATTATTTAAACAAACAAACAAACAAACAAAAAAAAACATTGAATTGAACATTCCTTTTCAAGATGACTTATTTTCATCAACTATCAAGCTTTCATATATTTTTTTAAAATCAACATTTATTTTTATTATAGTAAAATGTCCCAGTGTGGTTATTCTAAATATCGGAACTGTTGGAAAACTGCTCAAACAATCAAATACATAAGTGGACCAGTAATATATTATATTTAAGGAGTATAATGGAATGCCATTGTGTTGGGTATGTGTATCGGTATATGTTTATTATTAGGTCTTTGAATGTCTGTAAGAATTCTGAGTTAAACCTGAAATGGGTGTGGAAAAATAATAAATATAAACATTCGAAAAGGAATTTAATATAATGAAACTACTGTATACTCCATGACACACTGAAATGAACTGTGGACACAAACAAAAGGTAGAAATGCTATAACAGGCATTGTGGTCAGTGAATTCTGGACTTGATGCCTCCTCAGCTCCATCTACCTCACTCACATTCATAAATGGTCTTGCATGACATTTTAATTTTATTATACTTTATTAAATTTTAGGATTCGTCCATGATTTTCCTCACCAAAAAATATATATTTTCATAAGGATGATTGAGAGCTGGTCTTCCTTTGTCTCAGGCGGTTTCATTTAAAACCACTTGCTTACCCCCCACTTTAAACTAAAAACCTACTGCTCACCCAAATCTTTTGACACATTTTTTCCAATATCTACCAGACACCCTGTGAAGCTTTCTGACAAAATTTCTATTAAAAAAAGGAAAAAAAAAATAATCATGATGTGGCTTCTATAAACATCTATCTGTTTGAAACACATTATCTGTTCATTCTGAATTATGAATATATATTGGGTTACATCCCTGTTAAAACTGTGTTCATATCTAAGCAATAAAAAAATAGAGAAATGTTTACTATTGTAGGTGTGTGTAAAGTGGGAGAGATGTTGACGTCTTGACAGGTTTCATGCTGGGTGGTTTTATGATTGTACCCCCAGAACATGCTGCTATCTGTCACAAGAACATACATTGCATATTTGCCTCATGCTTTTTATGCAGACTTGTCTATTTGCATAGGAAATGTAGTTGTTAAAACACACGATACTTTAAGTAACTGCAAGACACAGATGTAAGTAATGTAATTCTGACAATGCATACTGAGTCTTATGGCAGAACGCTGAAAAGGTCTAAGATAAGATCAGAAAAGCACGTTTGAAGATTTAACCGTCTCTTTTCTCCTTCTGCCTCAGTGCTATGGGAGCAGAGTAGCACGCCTGACATCCACAGGAAGTTTTGTTCTGTCAGAAGGTGTTTGCAGGCTGACTTGGTGCAGTTAGTTCACTGCTAACCTTGTATTAGAAGGCTACCCATTCAGAGAGTGAGAAAGGTTGACAGTTAATTATGGGAGCCATGGATCGCTGTAGACATGTGTGTCAACTGTGCTGTGCTTCACTCACCACTTGCTTACTGGGTTGATTTTTTTTTTTCCCAGTGTTATTCTATTGTTTTCGCAGGCTGCTGAAATGAGTCTATTTTGCTGCGTGTGAGAAAGTCCCCGAGGGCTTGCCATAATGATGGTAATAAGAGAGAGAGAGAGAGAGAGAGACAGAGAAAGAGAGAGAAAGAGAGAGAGAGGGAGAGGGAGAGGTATCTAATGTGAGAAAGGAAATAATTGGTGGAGTTGACCTTGCTGACATTTTTATGATTCCATTACCATTCATTCAAACCACAGCTGTTGCCCCGCCTTTACAGCCGGCAATTAGCTTTAGCAATTAGCAATTTGCAGTTGTGTTTCTGTGTAACAGACAACACATGTTCACCTTTGGCATACCTTAGTGAGGCAGGCTACTGAGTGAGTATGACAAAACAAAAGCAGCTAGCAAAATAGGTATTAACACCACCTTGGCACACAATACTTTGTAAATACTGCCTTTGGGACAGTGAATCTTCTGA
>JAOVVB010000016.1:17296173-17313835 GCA_028570985.1 Heterobranchus longifilis | reverse complement strand
GTGACAAACATGCAAAAGAATAAGAAATCAGGAAGGGGGCAAATAGTTTTTCACACCACTGTATATATATATTTTTTCTTTTTAATTTTTTTTTTTTTTTTTTAATAGATTATGCAAATTTACTCCATTAATGTTTCTCATGCAATAAGACAGGTGTGCTTGGTTCTAAGAAAAGACTATAATATGCAGATCAGAGAGGACCATGCTTAAAAACCACTGATGTAAATGTAAGTACTTGGGTGACAGGGAATAAGGTAAGGATAAAAGTATGGTTTTGGGTGATTGGCTTTGACGTACTTACATCCTGGACAGTATGACAAGGTAAATCCAATCTTGCATTGAGCTTTAATTGGTGTTGTGTTTCCTTCCCAGTATCTCCATGTCTCTAATGCTAATAAGACTGCGAGAAGCACTCTGTTGTTGATGTCTTAGTTACATTCAGTGTGAGAAGGTGGCTTTTGGGTGAAGTTTAGGCTTGTTCCCACATTTTTGTGAGAGCACTTGTTTTGACCCAAGTTATTCTAAAGCACCCACTTCTACAAAAAAAAGCTTCAACGGATCAGGATGTTTAAGTACAGGCGCTGAGGTGAAGGCATCTTTCAACTTCTTGAGGGCCTGTTCCACTGAAAATGATTCATCCTTTTTTGAGTAGGCCTAGTAGTGCAGCTGAATCCTCATTAAATTGATGAGAGGAATTCTTTGATGTTCTTTGACAGTTCTTTGACGTTTTTTGGTTTCAACCACGTTTTACCGCAGATACCTTATCTTGGTCCGTGATCACCCTGTCTGGTCTGATAATGTATCCCAAAAATGTCACTCGTTCATATCTAAGTTTAGCCTCCCTTAGCTCCTCTTGGGCTTCAGAAATCAGTAGCAGGGGAAAGCAGTACACAACTCTAACTTGATTTAGGCCCAGATAATTAATTAATAGGCAGAAACCATCCCCTTTGTTCCCCACAAAGAAGAACTGGAAAGAAGAATAGCTAGTGAAGTTGATGGGTGGAATATGTGGACTTCTGCCACATACAGTATTTCACAAGATTTCTTTGGTCACAGGGGTATAATTCTTCTTATGATGGGTTGTGGTTCCCAATAACAGTTTTACAGTATGGCACAATCATAAGGCTGGTGGCCTGAGACCCCTCTAGTTTTTCTGAATACTTCCTGAAGTGTAGGGTATTTGGGGAGAATTTCCACTGCTACTTGTGTCTTAGATTTTCTATGACTTTGGATGTGACAATTAATGTAATGAATTTGGTATAATGGTGACAAATCTCTGCGATGGGTCCTCCATCCACAACTTGTATGGTGCGTGAGTGACATTGTACTGACAGCTGGAATTTTCAACAGTGGTATGAATGAAGTTATCACCCACACTAAAGCTGATTAAGGATGTAAGGAAGAAATATGTTTCTTACTGAAAATTCTTTCCTTATGGACGAAGTTTTTTGACATAAAAGCTCACCATGTTGAGTCAAGGAGTGAGTGAGGGTGCTCACACTGAAGTGCACAGTGGGATTTTGGCTGTGCATGCTATGCCTTGAGCTACCTGGTGATCAAGACCACCATAGTAGCAGAGTCTTCATTAGCATTGCCACTGATGCTCATGCTCATCAACCTGGATTTACCCTAGAAAAAACCTGGCTCAGAGGACATGAATTCTCCCACTGGCTACAAGCCTAGGAGTTTAATAAGAAGAAAACTACCAGATCAATCAGTTAATCAGTAGAAACTTCATCATCAGAACATGGCATTTCCGTCAGAAGCTCCACATTTAGTCCTTGATGAAATACTGTTTTGAGTGCTGGCTTGCTCTAGTTGCTTCCTGCTGTGATGGTGTGGAAGTGAAAGGCACATGTCGCTACACTTCTCTCCTTTTGTTTTAGAAGGAAGAAGCACTCGCCCACTCTCTTGCCCTTGGGAAAGTGATAAAAAAAATCTGTTGAAATAACTGGATAAATTGTTCAGAAGGGTTTAGGCTTGCACCACTCTGTGAGCATACTGCAATAGCCCAACTTAGAGCCTTGTTGTTGAGGAAGTTTATGAATTGCATTATCTTCAAATAGTCTGAGACTCCCTCCTGGCCTATGAAGTATAACACTGTAACAGAAACCCCATACATCCAGAGAGCTCATCAGAAAACCTCTCAGGATGTGGGATGAGTGTAGCAGGGCAGCTGTGGTAGGGGTGCGGCCTATGCTGAAGGCCATAGTTGTGCTGAGGATCCGATGGGGAGCTGGGTGGAGTCCTTGGCTGGGAGAGTACTGAAGCTAAGCTGATATCAGGGCCTAAAAATGAGGTGGGAGCTGTTCAATCCACTGATTTTATTCTTGGATGATATGTTCCTAGTTTGCCAATGCAAGTCAACATTCTCCACTTTAAATGAGGTAAGGATGAAAGTGCAGTGTGACTGGTTATTAATGATTTTGTCACACAATATAATTTTATAGGGCAAATTTGCAATCCCATGAAAAGGTCAAATGATAAGCAATCAATGTAAAACAGGCAGGCAATAAACAAAGTTTATAAAACAGAAGCAAAGATCAGAAATGTGAGAATCAAACACATAAACAGTAAGCTTGGCAAAGACCTATATAAAGACACAGAGCTTATTCTTTGTAGCAGGTGTGTGTACTGCTAGAAAGAATAAGCTACCGTATACCATATAATTTGAGTGCGATGAGGACCAGGTGTAGTTGTGGATAAAGTACACAAATCCTGTACTTGAGTGACATAAAGATACCCTAGGTAACATGTTACTGAAACAAGTATCATGTGAAGTCATTCATTAGGAATAAGTCATTCATTTACATTTCTATTTAAGTAAAAGTACAAATGTACTTGCCTTCAAATGTACTCAAGTCATGTAAACGTACTGTAATTTACTAGGGCTCTAATGTTAAATTAATATATTTGTAATTAGATTTTTTTGCTTAAGCTACTCAGTTTATTTGAGAAGGCTCTAATGCCATACTGGACACACACATCTGTTAATTATCATTAAATTAGTATGAAAGTGATGTCAATTAGCATTTTTACAAGCACTCTACAAGCAGGTAAAAAAAAAATGAATGAAGGAAATCTGAGTGGCTGCAAATAATCGGATTTGATTTGCAAAACAGGCAATCATTTATTTTAAGATTCAGTTAATCTTGAAATCTCTGCCCACTGGCCAGGGATGCAGATCTCTGCCTACTGAACACAGTGCTTCGAATCTTAATTTGTGAAAATAGCAATTTCAGTTGGTTAAAGTACAATGCCACTTCACCTTCCAACTGTTTTTTGCATGATCATCTGCATGCAAAACTAGTAAAAAGAGATTTTTAAATCCAAGTGTTAACAATTTTGAACAATTTCACAATATTATATAATTTTTTTAAATAAGGTTTAGGCATTAAAACCAGAAAACCTCTCAGGATGTGGGATGAGTGTAGCAGGACAGCTGTGGTAGGGGTGCAGCCTGTGCTGAAGGCCATAGGTGTGCTGCGGATCCGATGGGGAGCTGGGTGGAGTCCTTGGCTGGGAGAGTACTGAAGCTAAGCTGATATCAGGGCCTAAAAATGAGGTGGGAGCTTGTGAGATCTAATGTTATCAGGTGAACCAGATAAAACTTTAAGTGATTACTAGCTTCAGCCTGCATTGCTTTTGTCAAATTGGGTAACCAATTACTGTACTTTGCTAACTAACAAGCAAGGCACACAACATAACCAAGGTAATGATGGATTAATTTCAAACACAGACACAATGAAGTATTTTTTTCACTCCTACAAGCTTACAATCGATATCCCATTAAAGAAAATGAGCACTAACACTCAAAAAAAATGACCTTTATGTGTTGCTCAGATAAAAACAAACAAATTTAAGAAAAAGAGAAATGCATTTGAAAATGAGCGCTACTCTTTTCTGTTGCACAAATTCTAAATAGTGTTAAAATGGTGAGTTAGAGTCAGAGACATTCGCTTATTTTAACAACTGCTCAATATCATATAATATTGTATTAATATACCTTTTATATACCTTTTTGTTCAGATGACCCGGGGTAGTGCTAGCACGACGTACAGTATCTGCCTGTTGAGCGCCACATGGAGGGACAGATTGTCCAATACAGTGTGGCTCATGTATGTACATTTGTGCACTTCTAGTTAATAGTCTTTGATCTTAACGACAGAGCGATTTTCTCTGCCATGGGAAATGATCGGAGTGTTCTTCAAACTCCTGGCAAACTAAAACAAACCAGTCCATCAACATTTGCAGCTCTTTCGGCATCTACTGCCAAAAGCATTTATCTGATCAGTACATTGTGGACCTTCAACTGCAACTTAAGTCTGAACAAACTGAACAGTTTTCTATCTGAGCAGATGTGGATTTAGAGAAAACAACAAACAAGGTTGAAGGCAGAAGATGGCTAGAAGATTCATAATCAAACTGAGTGACTCCAGTCATTTGCTTGTGAAAGGGTTCAATGAGGCTGAGCAACATTGGTGGGTAGATTTTAAGGGCAAGGATTGCGAACAATCCATCAAAATTACAAGGTTGAAAGCCCTGATCAAGGCCAATGAATGCCAGGTACAAGGGCTGCTGTTGTTATCTGCAGTTGAGTTGCAGATGTCACAGGGAAAAGCCGATGTTAATTCTTGACTGGTTGACAATGAAGCTACACTGCAACACGAAGTTTAGTGTGATTTTGTCAAAAAGTGTTTATACTATGCTCAGCAGTGAGATCCCTCTATAGTTACTGCAATTGCTTTTGTTTTCTTTGTTCATGTACAGAGTGACTATGTTACAGTCTCATCCTCATTCAATGAAACCCTTGTTCCAGCACACACAGAGTAGTAGCTGGTGTATAGTATGTGCTGGAGAAAGACACCCATTACACACATTAGCTGACCTCAGGCAGGATCCCATCAAAGCCAGGTGTCCTGCTGGTTGGTAAGCACTTTTCGGAGTTCATCATAAGTAGAGATCTTGTCCCGAATCTGGTATTATTGATAGGCATTTAATGTTTGGAAGTGCTTTTGGAGAAATCAGGTTTTTTTTAGAGTAGAATTCAGAAAAGTGCTCCCCCCTCTGTCCATCTGCTTGCTCTTGCCTTTGATGACTAGGGCCATCTTAGTTATAAGTGGCACAGTTCTTGATGGAGTGGGACTGATTGCTTTCTTATTACTGTCTGCTGATGACTGAATAGGCTGGCACATCTGGAACTACAGTAGTAGTTTTTGGCACAATTTCTGGCAATTAAAAGGACTAAGCTCCTTGGAAATCTTAATATTTCTTTTTGTTTGTTTGGTTGTTTTGTTGTTCGACCAGGATTTTTCTTGTACTGCATCAGTGCTGTGCCATTTATTTCTGTGAGTGGTGCTAGTTCAGTCAAGGAACTCTCAAACCAATCTTGTGTTTTCCTGTCTTCCTTACAAGTACAGTAAGTGTACAAGGTGCCCCTTAGGTGAGACCACATTTCCTGTGAGTTTACCTGCTGGGGTCCTATTTACAGAGATTTGTATTGTGTGTTGAAATGCTGTGTTGAACTCTGCCACGCTCATGGTGGATTTAAACCAAACTTTCCAGGGTGGTTTGATGTGGTTTAGTTTCTTAGACATTAACTTAATGTTGAAGAACAGAAGAGAGTGGACCTGGGAATATGTCCTAAGGCTGTTGACAGTCACAGAGAGAGGATTATCAGGTCCCTGATCAGTGGCTGCCACCATTGCAACCTCTGTACTTATGGTTTCCTCCTTTGGTGCTGTCGTGGTAAGATAATGGTTGAGTGACTTTTCCTGGGTCTACTCTTGGACAGAGAACTTTGCCATTGATGTAGTTCACCAGAGGTCTGTCTTGGGGACTTAGATTCTGAATTTCCTCAGGTTTATTCTCAAGCTTTCTTGTGAACAGATATAGCCAAAAGGAAGCTGGGTTTAAGGCTGAAGGTTCTTTTTTACAAGCACATGACTGTTGAGCTTAAAGGTTTTGACCCTTCCACCTGGACATTGACTCCAACAGAGGGGGGCTTTAGCTCAATGCTGCCATTGAAAATGGTTGGAGACTAGAGTTAGTGAAACTGTCAAGAGAACAAACATACTACCTTTATTAATCCACCCCCACCAGCATCCCTGTGTAACATTGGTACAAAAACATGTTACTAAAGATTATGTGTGGTTTGGAAGGATACTGCTGAGCTACCAATTTTGCATAAGAAATATGGTTGGAAAAAATCCTTTAAACCAAAGATCATTTAAACATTTTTTATAGTAACATCATAAAAACAACAGTATAAATTAAAATTAGAGAAAGTAAGAAAATTATATTAAAAGTTCCAAATAGCCAGACTTTTTTGTATGTTTTTTTTTAGGAATAGTTTTTCAAGCTTCCCAAAGTTTTTGGCCCTTGATGTTTGGTCTAGTCCCTGTATCTGACCAGGTTGAGAGAAATGTTTTTTTGTTAAGCCACACAGTGAGAAACAAATGCAGTTGATCAGGCAAATAGTAAGTACTGTATACTGGTGATGCTGAAGCAGACTGTGGTGCACTTGGCATTCTGGTGCCTTTCTATTATGGCCAGCATTGACTTTTTATGACGATCTGTGCTGCATTGTCTTTTCTTTGGGATCTGAAATATCTTGGCTGGTTCTACTACTGGTCCTGGTTTCTTAAAGAAAAAGTGGGGTGTGATTTTAATCCGTAAACTAAATAATAAATTATTACCTTAATGTTGGGGATCCCTGTGTTTGTAATTTGCTTTTGGTTTCTTTTAGTGTTCTTAAGGTTGCCCCATTTATTTTAAATTTTAACCATCTATCATTGAAAATACATAACATTTCTCAGCACATGTACTGTCCTGTATTTTATAGGGCAGATTTTATACACAATGTGCGCCATGGCAAACACATAAAGAGACTATAGAATTGCATATCCATTCCAATTCTTGAAAAAGCGGGTACCTAAGGGTTGGTCATTTTTCCTGTAGGACAGTTGGTTATGTCAAGCCTTGGCAAGTGGCAAGTGTTCTTGTAACACTCGGTTGGATTAAACAAATGAAGATTAGTTTATCTAACAGCACTATCGGAAAAGGGCAGATCACAGTGCAAGAAAGAAAAAAAGAGAACAGAACAGAAAGATCACACTTGCAGTTCTGGAGAGAAAGCTCAAGGCACTGAGCTATTTTTTTCTGCACACAGCACATATGACAGCTGAGGATTGTTACTTTAAATGCCATTTGGCTTAGTCAGATGGTGAATGTGTCTGCACTTGTGTGTGTGCACAGTTAACATGTTATTTGAGTGCCTTCATTAGCGCTTCTAAGTCTGTGCTCATTAGTGAGTGTGTGTGTGCGCGTGTGCGCGCATTCGTGCACACACATGGACTCTTGCTGATAGGGGTAAGGAGAGGGACCTGTGATTGCTGGGTGTGGAGTCTGATCAAGGCTGACAGTATTTAACATAATTATGAAAAGCTTCAGTCACAGTGCCATTAAATAAACACCTCTGCTAGGGAGGGAGGATCTGATGATGAGAGAGAGAGAGAGAGCAAGAGAGAGATGAAAAGAGTGAGTGAGATAGGGGGTCATTTCTCAGTCACGAGATGAGATGTGTGTGTGTGTGTCTTCTCATTACTGCACAGCTTGACCCACACACACTTCCTGTCTCGCAGCAGTAGCCACTTGCACACACACACACAAACATGTGCATTGACTATGCTAAGCTGTATGCTAAGCTACCATGACTTACATCGGATTTTTCAGGAAACCCATGTCAACAAAACAACAAATGCCACAAACCAAGGAAAATCGATCTTCCAGTTTGGACAATAAGACACAGCTGCTTTAACTTACTTATATTATTGTTTAGCGAAATGCGTTTGAGTGTCTGTGACATAACTTGGCTTAGTCAGGAAAAAAAACCTGTTCTCCATGTCGATGCTGAGTTCAGGTTCCTGACTAAGAGTACATTGTGTGAGTTGCGTTCTTTTAGGTTTAATGTTCGTTTTTGCATTATTGCTTATTTTTTAAGTTTTTGCCCAGACAGACTCCCCCTGGTCTTGATCTCGCAATGCATTATCTGGTCACTTTTGGCATGCCTGTTACTTTGACCAGTAGTGGGAAGTTTGGCACCATCACTCTGAGTAGTTCCAGTGCTGCCATGCCCTCTGTTTAAGTCTCCATACTTGTTGCATGTAGAGCTTGTGACTTCTTTGTCTCTGTGGATCCATGCCATGGTGTTCATAGTGCTTGAGCCCTGTAGCACTGTGTTTGTATTTGGGTTCTCCAGCTTCCTTCCATCTCCTGGTAGGTGGAAATCTTATCCAGGGTATTTTTCTGCTCTTCAGCCTATGTATCCTAGCATAGTCTGTGGATCCACCAGCACCCTTTATCACTATGAAGTAGTTACTGAAGATAAGTGAAATACGAAGTGTATTTGCATGGAGAGTACCAGTATTTACTAGTTAACCCCTTGAACTCATATAAACATAAATGTTTCAACCTTAATTTCAATGTACATAAAATATATAACTGAATTTTAAGCCAGGAATTAATATGCACTGTTTTGTGCAGTTTTTTGTTTTTTTTAATAGCAATCCCTTTATTTAAAAAGGCAAAAAGACAAAAATGAAAATCATCTGACAAGGCTAAAACTTACAGTATACTATGCTTTTACTTTGATAAACTACTAGAGACTAAGAGCAGTCCTTTTAATAAGCCTAGCAATTTAATCGAATAACAGAATCTCATATTCCTGGTAAAGCTTTGTATGCTGTTTAACATTGTCCTCTTAAAAATGTAATGCTGCACGCAGATACTGTGATATTGTATTTGCTGTTTTTCATGATATCTGCTAACATTTTCATATTTTAAAAAGGACAGCATTAAACCAAAAATGTTTATAATATAAAAATCTAGTATGGTAATATTGCAAGCAATTCAGTCTGGCAAAAAGCAGTTTTCGAGTAGTTAAGGTGAGCACCATAACAGTTTTCCTGCTAATGAGACACACAGGCTGGACTCCAGACTATCTGATCCTTTTGCCTCTAATTGGTAGTGTCCTCCGAGAATAAGGCCTTAATAATCAGCTCTGTCTTTACATCTCTCTCTCTTAGGATTGCCTTGATTATAACCATATGCTCTCAACATCCTTTTAAAAGATAGGGCCATCACTGATGTCATACATTCAGACACATTTACACTTCTCTATCTCATCAACTGCGGTAAAGCTGAACACTGAGAAGCTAAATGATCCCTCAGGTAAATGTATTTAGAAAGTTAGTAATGGCTTCCTCTCTAAAAGTCTCAGACTGTCTGTGATGCAGATATGACTGCAATTAAGGAGTCTAAAGAACCGATTCATGACATGCCCTTTTAGATGAAGGCCTCTTTTGCATTCCTCATGGACGTTAATCTCCACATATGATGTATATGGCGGCATGCGTTGGGCAGCCGTGCAGTCTGGGGACAGCCTGAAGATGTGTCTGACAAGGTGACGAGAAACAGTTACTCGTACACACACTCCTCCATGGCAGCGTGCATGAGAACGGCTCTCCTCTTTCCTCTCACACTGCTCCCTTAGGCTTTAGTTTTGTAATAGAAAACACATGACCTAACAAACAAATCTCTTCTTTATCCTTTGCAAACAAATATCACTAACGATGCGTTTATGTTTGCGCAATTAGAGCAAAGCTACTTATATTAATACTAGCGTACATACCCGTCATTGTCGAGTTTTTAGAAGTAGTTAAAACATTAAAGCAAAAAATAAGCTGTTCAGCTTTAATGTAATCAGTGATATCATTATTTCAGGTTGATTTCATTTATGGTGCAGGTTAAACTTCAAGCAGATATCTAAGTACTGCAAAAGTTTCAATAAATTCTGTCCAGCCAGTTTTGCATGATAATTTCGTTTTAGCGTATAATACTGGGGTATTTTACATGCCCTCAACACGGACTGCTGCGGGTATGTTTGCTCTAACGACCCGTGTTTTATCACATAGTGGCGCTTCACGTTACTGCTTGTCATTAACACCACAAGTTTTAAAAATATCAGACAAAGTGGTTTTAAAGGAAAAATAAACATACATTGATCTGTCTATTCATCTTTGATGATTCAGTTTTCATAGTCTGCTTTCCTTATTTGTAGTAAGCCATGCTGTGTCGTGCTTTCATGAGGATTTTGGCGGCTTGTGGTTGCATTACCGTTGTTTCTGTGTCTTCTCCGTCTATACATAGTAAACTATTGCGTTGATTGATTGACTATTGATTGATTGGCGCTGGTGGGTGATGCATATAGCCACACCCGCCTTAAGAGGAAAAGCGCTAAGAAAAAGAAGCGTTATGTGCTGTGACATACTGTAATCTGGCACATAACTGCTTATAACTTCACTTATTCATTACATTTTGATTTCATTCATGCTGCAGGTTTTTTGATTTCATTCATGCTGCAAATACCTAAGTACTGCCCAAGTTTCATTAAATTCTGCCAGTGCCAGTTTTGCGGGATGCTGTGACAAATCTGGCTGGACACACATCGACTAGACAGACATATGGACAGAAATGGTTTAGGGTCCCTCAATGTATGAAACATAAAGGTGTCATTGAAAGAGCAAGTTTTGACCAATATAGTGAAAAACCTTTCTTTTATTTATATAGATTGCAACAAATTGCAATCAAAAACGTAAATGTATCTGTATGTGAAGCTCTTTATATCCAGACGTATTGACCCTATATGGTTATTAATTATATTTAATGTTCAATGTTATTTTCAATATATGCTTTGCTTACCAATCTGACCTAACCATCCCTTTCTTCAGAAGACTTAAAATGTCTGACTTATTTAAGAGCACAGCTACTAATTCCTCTTATAGTCCATAATATTTACGCAGCAAATTAAAATGAGATAATGATTTTTTTCCCCCCTGAAAGCACTTAGGTGTTCATGGCTGATGGAGTGTTCATTAAGGGGCAGCCATTGCCTGATGTAATTGCTTATTTATTTTATTTTTTTTGGTGCAGATAGTTAATTTGTTCTCTGTTTACGGTGGCTCCTGTATAATTTTCCGTTTAGATCCTATCTGAGGCGGCACCTCGAGTGAATGAGCCTGTTAATGACTTGACAAAAACAGATTCACATCAATCGCTGTTAGGTGTGACAAAATGACAAATTGACAAGGTAATAAGCAACGCGTGTGAGGCAAGCCGTAGAAGATTTACTCCCACATCTCTCTTGGCGTGCCCTAATCAAATAATTGCCCGGCGCATGGTTAATGTTGCACAAATTATGCCTGCATTAACCCAGTAATGGACACACACTAGAGACTGCATTCAGCGGAAAATAATGATGATAATTTCTTCTTTTATCATTTTTTATCATTCTTTCATCAGTGTTAAGGTTTTTTTTTTTTTTTAATATAAATATTAAACATACATTACTGTATAACTGTTGTTGTTTCTTTCTTTGAGTGTACAGGACATATCTTTACAACTATTAAACTTATGTACTGTCCAGAACCAAGCCCATGAACTGAAAACTTGGAACTAGAGAAGGCAGCTCAAATGAGTTCTCTCTGGATGTTTCATAATCTCACCAATCAGATGGCGTACTGTTTATCAGGTTAAGCTTGACTGCCTCTTGGTCTTGTTACACTCTATTAAGGGCTCTGGAAGAGTTAGAAGTTGTATCTCTTTCTCAGGTATCAAGTCTGTTAGGTTCAGCTTGAGGCCAGCTGGCAACTATGATACTGCTAGAATAGTGCTTACCATGACACCAGGAGGCACCACAGTTTGCAATATAACATGAATGATGAAAAGCTTTTGCTCCTTTTTCTGATTATAATGTAATGTTGTATCTGTTAATGATCTGAGATTACAATGAGCTGGCCAACTTGTAGAAGGATACTGTCGCTCCAGTCCTACTGCTGTTGGCAATCATAGAATTGTTGCTGGAATTTGAGTAGTGGAGGACTTGAGTAGAAGTCTTGAACCAGTTGAATACCTGTTGATAAATCATCTGACAAGGCTAAAATTCTCCATCTGCCAAATGGCATAAATGTATGATGCTCTAGACATTGTTCAGTCATTGTTCAGACATGGAGGCATGCACAAAACTTCTCTGACATTTAAGGGTAATTAAAATTAAATTACTTGTCACATGTACTTTACAGCACAGTGATTTATTATTTTTTTTCATTTCCAAGTTAGGAAGCTACGGTCAGAATGTAGGGTCATCCAGGATACAGCACCCATCGAACAGATAGGTTTCTGGGTCTTGAACCCCCAACCTTCCGATCAGTAACCCAGAGCCTGTGGGAAGTGACTTTTAATTAGCTCTCATCAAGAGGTTCCACACATGACAAATAGAAAATTTCTGGTGAAAAAGTACTTCATAGAGAATTTCAACATGCATTTCCATTATGGAAGCTCCACCCATAATCTCTGTAGTGCTGGCAAAGACTTTCATCCTGCTGTCCAAGATGATTGTTGAAGGAAATCTAGAAGGCTGAAGGGAAACATCCACCAAATTGAATTTTCTATTTGGCATATTAAAGGTAGGGATAAGTGACTCATATGGGTAAAATTTAAATCAGCCAGCATGATGGACATAATATTTTCTGTGGTATAATGGAATAATAACTTCACCTTTTTCTTCTTCTTATTATTATTATTGTAAGATTCAATTCAATCACCTTGATCTTTGATTACAGCACACAATGTGGTGGTTAGTTCATGCTTGAAAACGACCCCTTATGCTCCCAGAGCCATTCTTTCACATTTTGAGTCCAGGAATGTGGCCGTGCCATCAGGGAGGGAAAACTACATTGATGTGATATCCAATATTTGTGATCCCAAGCAAATTGAAGCCTTTTTCTGATTGGTTTTGCTAACAAATGGTTTTCTTATGGCCACACAGCTGTAAAGTTCCAGTTCTGTAAAATCTCATCACACTATGTTCATACGGAAATGCTCTTAATTTCACTATTAACCAGCTAAATATTTTACTGTCGATTTGTACTATGAAACTTCACCAAGTGTTTAAGTGATCTCTATTCATGATTTATTTCCGACCCCATTTTTTCTACAAAGTTGATGGTTCAACACTATTCTTGGTGGTTTTGATAATTTGTTGAAGGTTTCTTAACCCCGTTTCAGTGATTTCAAAATGATCAGGTCCAGTGATTTCAAAGGTACTTCCTAATCCTGAGTTGTTTTCTTTGCTTGACGCAGCCCAATAATTTGAACATGCAGTGTATTTTGAAGGTTTAATCCCATTACTATTACCACTCTTTACTGTCTAATCTGTCTTTTGAGTTGTGCCATCAGTCACAGGATGCACTGCGCATTTGCCTGGCAAAGTTCCATTTCAGTGCCAGTCCTGAAAAGACTTCCAGTCCAGCTGGTGCATTTTGCACTAACGAGGCCTTGCCAGCACTGGCTATCTTGCCTTTTTCAGTGCTATTCTGTGGGGAGTAATAATTAGACCTAGAGCACATTCTCATGGTATGTTCTCAATTTCAGACTGTTTATCGTGCGGAGACCAATTGTGGCTACTGGTCAGAGGTGATTGGTGATTGGAAAAAAACATGAAGTTTATTGTGCTTTACTTTGCACATGTCTACTCTGAAGAACATGTCCTGAAATGGAATTTTGACTTTCACTGACCATTCATCTCTTTCACATTCTTTCGCTTCTTCTGTCTGTGTCACATTCACATCCAACAGCATCTAGGGAAGGTTTGTACTGCTTCCAAGTGTTTTATGTTGCATGTTTGCAGCAATCAGCCACCCAGTGATTTGGTAAGAACATAGACAGCCTTTATCATGATTCCTGCAGTTCAGACGATTCTTGATTTTTGTATCCTGATTTGTATTCCTTAGCCTTTAACATGTGGTTGATTAATACTGGTAGACAATGCAGATTCTTTTGCAACATTTACTCTGGCATTTTAATTTGATTTTACAACACATCATAGAGCTGCCTAATTTCAACTGCCAGGTCCTCAGGCTTATCTTAAACCTTTTCTGTACTTTCCTTTCCCACACTCTTTCAATTACAAAGTTTATCAACGTGTTGTCTGGGTCACCGTACTGCTAGTTTCAAAGAACGAGTCACAAATCCTGCAATAAATGATCGAAGCTCTTACCCACACCATGCTTCTTTATGCCTGAATCTATACCTGGTTAAATAATAAATTAGCAAACTTACCTAGTAAATTTATAGGATCTGCATTCTCACTGTCAAATTCTGGTGTCTTAGAATTGCTTTGCCTTGCTTGCCAATCTATGTGTTTAGCCTGCTCACCAGATCACTGTGAGATCATACAGAGTGAACTCCATCTAAGACACAAAATAACAATGTTTTAAAAGCTTATTGCAATCAATGTATGCTTATATTAGCAAGCCTCACTGTTCACAACTTCAGAATCCAACTCCAAACTGTCAGTTCAATTTAGTTCCATAACTTTTTAACAATAGACATTGCCACAGAGCAGCTCTACAAAAATCCAGATGCAGATCTAAATTCTTAATGAGCAAGCCAGGGGTGACAGTGAGGAAGAAAAAAAACAAAAAAAACATGAAAAACCTCAAGAGGATCCAGATTCCAAAGAGAACCTGTCCTCTTCTGGGTAAATGTAGAAAAGTCTATTGAAAGTAGGAGCATATTGAGAATAGGAGTTCTCGGATGACCATGATTAAAGTACTCTGCTTATTGCTTATAAACCTGATAACGTACAGAACCTGGTAATGTACAAATTAGTTAAATCAGCTGTGTTTGAGCAAACTGTGTTGGACACTTAAAAAGATATGTTGGAGTTAAAAGTCCCTGCTGAATAGGGTCATGGATCATATCACAGGGGACTTAGGGGACTAGGAAGGATACACCATGGATGGAGTGCCAGTCCATCACAAGGCTCAAGCATAAACAGATTCACACACTACAGTCATTTGGAATCCGAGGCATTTTGGAAATGCTAATCAGCCTAATCTGTATGTTTGTGGTCTGTGGGAGGAAACCAGAGCACCCAGGACAGGATACCCATCACGCACAGGGAGAGCATGCAAACTCAACAATACACTGATAAATTAAAATGTTAATACATTAGATTTCTTCCTTTAGTAGTAAAGATATAGCTGAACTACATACACTGCTTTTTTTTTCTTTTTAGCCAACAACAATGTACCATTGCTGATTATGGACAATCAACAAATCTCAATGTGCAATGGAAAGAGATGAATGGATAGATAGATAAGTAATTAAATGTATGATGAGATGAATGCAATATAGGTAGCTTGATCTTATTACATATTAAACATTGTGGTCTGCTAATGTCATAGCCTATTTATCTCAAAATTTAGTGTGTTGTTTGTTTGTTTTAAGATATTGTTCTACTCAGCATGGTTGTAAAGGGTAGTTCTTTAAATCACTGTGACTTACTTTCTGTCAGCTCGACCCAATCTGGCTGTTGTCCTCTGATCTCTTTTTCATTCATTTATTCATCCACTCATTCATTCATCTTCTATACAACATATCCGTACAGGGTGGCCTGGAGCCTACCTCAGGAGACTTTGGGCACATGATGGGGTATGCCCTGGACCAATCCATCAAAGGCGATTCTATATTTATTTATTTATTTTTATTTTTTTACTTCAGTCTATATAACTCCAGACTAGACATTTCTGAAATGCACAAGTTAGACAGTTTGGTTCTGTGATCAAAGCCATGGTCAGAGATCACATTTTACTAGTACTGTATATAGTATATTTAAATAAAACTATTTACATGTTGATATGCTTTTATATATTCCACGCAAATGATTTTAAAGACTATATTGGAAAATCTCACTTACAGTAGGCGGTGTTGTTCTTTTCTGCAAGTCTGTGATGATGAGCCTATTTTTGGCATTCATTTATTTCCTGTTTTTTCTTCTCTTTTTTACAGAAGCTCCTGAGTGTTTCATCTGCAGAGACGTGCAGCTGGTGGACGGAGAACAACTGAAAAGGTTTTGTGACTGCAAGAAGCTTGTGGCACATCATGGTTGCTTGCTTATTTGGATCAGAACGGTACAGTTAGTTTATTTTACAAACAAACCTTGTTTATTTCGCACACCTGTGCTGACCAAATGTGCTGTATGTCCAGGCAAGAACACACCTGGTCTTAGTGCAATACTTAGGCATGCATTTTCTGTTCACAGTTTGGCCTAATCAGCATGTGCAAGAAGTAAAATACAGCATGTACAAAGTTAGCTAACACATTCAAGGCAATTTTTCTTTTTTAATTAAGGCTTCTGCTAGGCTGGTTGGGTGTGTTGGTTGGAGGCATATCGGTGTGTTTTTTATCTTGTAGTCGAGGCTGCATTAGGTCCTGCAGGTGGAGGTGGTAGGGGACCTGCTCTCACCCCAGGACTAGTGATGAATACACACACAGTGTTGTTCATCATCGCTGCACATCGGCCATCAATATCCCATCGCTGTGATTAACTGCAGCCAATACGTGTTGTAGTTAGTTCTGTTTAATTAAACTCCATGCTCAGTGCAAACACAAATGGATTTCAACTCTGAAAAAAAGGAGGAAAGACATCCCTAATGGAGGCTGTCTCAAACTTTTTTTCGAAAACAGTACAGAAAATTGATGTAGCAGAGGTTCTTCCTACCTAGCGGCACAGTTTTTATTGCCACAATAGAAAAGTGACTTAAGTACAAATCATGCATCTCCATCCAACAAGGAATGTGCAGGCCAGAACTGGAAAGGGAGCTTCAGTAGTATAGTTAAGTAATGGCAGTAATTAGCAGGACCTCCCAGTATGAATGTGTATTAAAAAAAAAGAATAAAATGAAGGCAAAAGCTCTTTTTGATTGGGCCTAGTTGTTTAGATTGTGACAGGAATCTGCCAACACAGCGATCGCTTGTCCCAACCGTTAATACTGCTTTATGGGTTTTGCATCTTCTGATGAAAGTCTCGCTAAATCCTGTTTATGCAGTTGCCGTTTCATAAACACTGGCTCTCTGATTTGAAGACCGCCACAAATCCCAGCATGCTTTTTCAAAACAGTTGCAATCACACACACACACACACACACATATGCGTAAATGTACACACACACAGGACTCGTCTGTTGTTTTCCACATGAAATTGAAACCAGCGGATCTCCTTCATCATCATGCCGAAACTATTCCAAAATAGAGCACTCAAATCCGCAGTGAGATTATGATGATCAAAAGACACATTTTTCCAAAGTGACAAAGGATTTGTCTTCGTTTTATAGCCTGCTTAGCTCATGCTGGGAGATTCAGTTTTGTTCTTCTTACTAAATAATAAATGGGTTTTCTTATTGTACATGCAGAAATAATATATCACTTATACTGTCCACACATAATTATGAACTTTTAAAATCTGTCCTACATATTTCTGAGTAAAATTACTCCTAGGATTGGTTAAATCGCTTGCCGGTATTTGACAAACCCTGCGTAGCACTTGATGTGTGCAAAAGAAAGCTGTATTAGAGAGTCTAATTGCTGGGTAGCCCGTGTGTGTAGCAATGGTGAGAGTTGGCATGGTACAGGAGTCATCTGTCCTATAGCTGTTACACTCCAGAATCTTTTCTGTGAATTTCACACGCACAGCCGCACACACACACACACACACACACACACACACACACACACACACACACACACACACACACACACA
>JAOVVB010000016.1:17262124-17276022 GCA_028570985.1 Heterobranchus longifilis | reverse complement strand
TATATATAAAATAATGATGGGTTATTTTACAGTTAAACAATATGAAGTTGTTACTGAGACATCAGCTCAGACAAAATTAATTGACCCTGAGGGATCTCATGCTGACAGTGGATTTGGGACATGTCTGGAGCATACACTACTGTTATTTAGGAAGGGGTTGGGGCAAAGTGTCTGCGTATAGTGGCTCTTTTTCAGCCTCATCACTCAGGATCATGTCTAATGTTAATGACATGAATCAAGAAAGCGATCAGAATCAGCCTAAAAGGAGAAAAAAAAGGAATTTAATTTGCAATTTTTTACCTATTTATTATTATCATTCAAGACATGTCTCGTGTGTGACGTTTACATGTTTAGTTTTGTACTGGAGCTAATGTTGCTAATCTTACCAGAATTTATTTTTAAAAAAATAAAAAAACATGTCTAAACATGTGCCCTAAGGCATTTACATTTCCTTCAGTTATGGCAAAAAAATTAAATATGAAGAAACCTTTACTGAGCTGAAATTACAAGAGCTGGCAACCGGAACAACCACAATCACTGTATTTATGAAGGAGATGTTAGGTGATCTTGTCTTTGATTACGTGTCATCCACATTATTCTCACAGCTCTAGTGCAAAATGTCAAAACACCAAAAACACAAAAAGTCAGACAGAAACCATGTTTTGCTTAGTCAAATATGTGGAAAAATCTCAATTAGTTTACATTAGAAACCAAATCTGTTCCTGGAAGATTATAGTTTTAAATTTCTACATTAACATTTGGACACAGCAGCAGAAGGTGGCAGAGAGTCTACTACACAAGAGCCAAAGTCTGTTTCCGAGCTGTACTGTACGTGTGATTGCCTGATGACATTTCACAACCGAACATGTACATGATCCACTTTGGCACATGTACTGTAGCTTCTTCAGGTTTCATTGTCCTTCACACAATTGAGATAATTGCAGTAAATGCCATGTATAATTAATGACTAGATTAAAGTACATGCATAAAGGTTTGTAGATCTTCATTAAACTGGTTGATAAAAGCAGTGTTTTTATGATAAACTATGCGGAGCACATCCTTACATGGCAAAGCAGCAGCAGCAACAGCAGCAAGAAGACAGACGGCACAAGACTTATGAATAATTCTGAATTCAGAGCGATCTAGTTTTAACACAGCAGTGAATCCACTTTAAAACAGCTTAGCTCATTATTAGTGAGACACTTAAGAAGTGTCTTGTCCGGAATGGCCGATGTCCTCGGCTGACCTGATGTGTGGTCGAAGCTCATGTTACTCAGACGGAAATGTTGTCGTCATCTTGTTAGCCTTCTGATGTAAGCCTGAGGCGTGGTGTCAGATGGTCTCAAAATTTACAGCTCAATTTGGAGACCACAGATCCAGCTGAGTATGGCTGTGGGCTGTCTTATAATGAAAATACCAATCCAAATTAGTGGCACTCGCCACAAGCAAAATGTTAATATCAGGACTGGAAGAAAAAATGCTACTGAAGAGAGAGAGAGAGAGAGAAAAGGTTGCTGTTTATGGTTGTGATGGTCCCAGAGTTAGTGAATGACTTTTCAGGAAAGACGTATAGTTTAATGATGCTCTGTGAAGAATGAACAATGCTAGCACTGTGATGAGTGGATTGTATATCTATAGCCTTTATTTTATAGCAACATCATTTAAAATGAACACCGAACGCTCGGATTATAAAGGCGCGTGCCTTTCTGCAGCGCTGGGTGAAACGTGAAGCGTGGATGCCGTGCTTGTCTCCGTTTGGTGCCTCACCCTTCTGCCCTCTGGCACCAAGTAAATTAAAGCCTTTCTCTTCTGCTCCGATTTTCCACCAATGTCATGCACATTACAAAAGGATATTGCCATCAATTCATACAAATAATAAAGGGAAATGAACACATTACTGTCTGGATGTAGTAAAAACACATTTATCCTCTCATCCTTTTCATTCAAAAACTGCATGAATGCCCCCTAAAACGATTTCCTTTTGAATGAAGCAAAAGCTTGAATAAGCTTTATATTAGAAGTCCAGCTCAGAATAGTAATATTGTCCTCCCCATCGTTCTTTTTGGTTTGTTTGTGTGCAAGGCCAGCTTTTGTCAGTGATTATGTGTCTGATTAAGTCGTAGTTTCATAAAGCTAGTGTTTCACAGCTTCAAGTGAGACTCAAAGTGCAGTAAGGCAACTCCGAAGGAGGATTAGGCTGCAGCTTTCCATTCTCAGGTTGCAATTCTGCTTTATCATTTGCAGTATCAAATGCATTACTTGCATATTATACTTTAGATCTATATGGGTATTGATTTTTCCCAAAAAAAGTGTCACATTTAGCACACATTTTTTTGAAACAAATTGTACCTTTCCTTGTAATTGGTGCACCATTTCCCATTTTCATGGTCTTTACATTACCAGATAAGATAAGATTTGACTAAAGATACCATCCCGGTGAAAAAAAAAGGGTGTTTTGAAAGAAAGTTGGAGAAAAAATGTATATAAAAAAAATTCAGGAAATATTGGTGACCCTGAATGCAATATAACGTAGGAGGTTAATGTCAGTGTAGATGTGCAGTGAAGTGCGTTATGAGCAACACATATTGATAGTTAATGATTTACTCAATCACAGCTGAAGTGTTGAAGCTGATTGGCTTATATGACAGTCCCCAATGTCCTCCCTGCACTTTTTTTCAATTAGATACCCATTTTATGTTGTAATGGTCCATTTACTAAGGTTTATGCTTGATGAGTTTGGGCCAGGGGTAATTACAAGGATTATTTACTTCTGTTAATTGAGGTCCCACATTTGCATGGGCAGTAAAGGTTAATGTCCTTTTGATATATATTTTCTTTCCTCCTCCACCGACTGAGATGTTTCTGTGCAGTACAGACGTAGCTTATGTAGTCCAAATGCTCAAGGGTAAGGGGATTAGACGACCTCTTATGTTTCTGACCCACATCAAAAGATAAAGTCTTCTGGCATGTTTAACATTTTGGAATTGTCTAATCGAGGTTCACTTTTAAGCTCGGCTGGTGCCATGACTTTCCATTTTGCCCCAGGTTGGTCTATACCACTGCTGCTTTAAATGTGTCAGCTTTTTAACTGGATCCTAACCCTTCTCATTCTCCGTCCCTCTTAAGCACATGTTAAATCATAGAGGTTTATAGTAACATGAAATTTAGATTTGAAGTGACATCTTTTTTTCCCCATACACTTGAAGTGACTCTGTGGTGAAACTGTTAAAACAATCTGCAGCAATGACATGTGTGGTCTTCTTTTAAACTGCACTAATAAATATATGAAAACTCTTATGAAAATTATATAATTTCTTTGACCTTGGAATATGTGTGCTAATTTCTCATTAGTAACTTTATGAACCAAACTAACTAGACTGGTAGACACGAAATCCATTGTATTAAATTAGAACAAAAAAACCCTCATTGTTCTAAATTAAAACTGTTTTTTTCATCTTTTTCAGAATCAAGGTTTTAAGTTTCTAGATGGATTTTATCAATGGAAAAATGTTCTTTCATATCGCTACTGTAAGTGAAGAAATGTCCCAAATTTTTGAGCTTTGTAAGATTTAAAATTTTAATTTGAAAAATCTTATAAATATTTTTCTAGACAACAAATAAATCATTTTATTCATTAATTTAATTTAACAAAATGCATATTTAATATTACAAACATTATGTGCATAAATAAGTGTAGATATTTGAATAAAGTTTCAATACAAGAATTTCATGAATGTTCATCACCTAGTAAAAAAAAAATCTGAAAGTGTATTGAGTAATTAAAAAACTTATATTATAAAATTCTAATTAAATAACATTCGTAATATAAACATTTGCCCCGTTACATTACATTGCAAGGAATGCTAACATTCAATAATAAAAAATAAAAATGTAAATGGAGTCTAAATATCCAGCTGTCAAAATAATAGATGAGGCCATTTCATCAGTAAAATCGTCTGAGAGAGACGCCTTTCTCCTCCCTGACACAATTATTATTTAAAGTAATGAGTCACATAAATATGTAAAAAAATTCATTTTATTTTTTCTCGTGGCTTAAGGCTTAAATTGGTGACTACTAAGATTACATGCATTTTAGCACATTAAATCATTTGTTCAGTGTCAAGGAAAGGAATGGAGTAGAATATAACTATTTAAATGCATTGGTATTTGAGCTTTCTTTTAGTCCTGTACTACCTTTTTGTTTGCTTATTGCATTATTGGCTCTGTTTGCTATTCATTTTGTTCAGTGGTTTTGAATACAGATTCATTTCTGACAGTCTGGCCTTGAGATCCCGGCCTTTTATACCCGATCCAGTGCCATGAAGACAGAGCAGAAGATATCCACTTGCACAGTGCAAGCTTTATATTTTGACAGTATAACCTTTCTACTGAAAATATCTGCATTATACTGGACATCTATTGTACAGTTCATCATTTCCATCTTTTAGAGCAAAATATCACAAGATTGTCCCTTTTGCTGGTATCTAGGAGTAAATCTGGGAGCTGTTAACAAAAGCAGGTAATGTGACAGAATGTGCAGCCCCAGAGCTGTGAGACGTCAGTGTTAAAGACAGTGAGCAGAGAATAGCTGAGGGAAACACTCCAGGCATTTGATGTGACTCTCTTTAGCATGGATACTGTTACACATGTTGATTCTATTGACTCTCCTCTCTTTGCTCCTGAGTTTTGCTGTGTATCGTGTCTCAGTCCTCCGGGAGATCTGCTCCTCTCCCTACAGGGCCGGTGTGGATCTGTCTTCAATTAAGGGATTACTGTATGTCAACATATGACTTCCCTTCATTGTGTGTGTTTTTCGAACACCAAGGTGTGTTTCCACCTTTATTACTGCTTGGGTTTCAGGTGGTTTGGGATAAAAGGATGGCAAACGGATAGGCCTCGCTTGACACCAGAGTAAAAAGGATGAAACACAATCAGCTGCTTCAGTGTGCACTTCGGCACATTTTAAAGGAATTGTTCTCTCTCCCCATGTAGTATCGAATTTACGATTCTGTCTTGCTTTCTATCTTTTTTTTTTTTTTTTTTTTTTACCGTTGTTGTTGTTAAAATGTTTTACTTTTTTTTTCTGACATAGAAATGTGGGCAGTTTTACACAAAAAAAAAAATTCTTTAAAAGACCAAACACTGTAACTGAAAAGACTTTATTAAAGTCCCAAACTATGTTATTATCACAGAAACAGATCACAGTGTATACTGTAGGTAATATACTGTTTGCTATTTGATGTTGTAGCATCATTGATTTTAGTATACCCATCGTAATATGTATATAAATGTACGTTTGTAAGCATACAGTTCTTAAGCATTTTTTAAAATGAGGTATACAGCATTTTGATCCCACCATTCTGGACAACTGAAAAGAATTACTATAATGTTGTTTGGTATTATTTTACACAATGGGTCTTTTAAATTCACAACACAGACATTTAGCCTTTCCAAGTATGAAGGCAGAACTGTAATGAAAAAAATTAAGAATAATGTAGCCAGTAATATAGGTTTACTTTAAATGTACATTTGTAAATATGGACACTTGTTTTTATGAAAATAATAATAATAATAATAATAATATAAAGTTAAAAGATAAAGATATGAGGTTGCATTTGCTTTCGAGGGTGTACTCTTGTAAAAATGTACACACATCACCTAATTTGCATACATTGTCAAATTTCTGCCTTATTTCAGATACTTCATTGTCATATTTCTCACATTAGATAACATGATTCATATGATGATGTCACTTTAGTTCACTTGAATTCATGTGTACAGTGCCAGGGAACAGCGCTCTGAAATTAACCTTCACATGTTCTTCTCATGTGATCACATACTACTCTGCTAACCCTGTGTGAAATACAGATGATGACATGAAATGCATATAATTATTACATAAGTAAAAGTAGTTTTGATATAGAATTAATAAACTTCAGATTCAAATCTCAATTAAATGACAACTTTTTTGGGAGGGGGCGTACTAATTTCATTTTTGTTAAACCATTCCTTAAGTGCTAATTAAGTCAAGCTTTTATCCACTTTATCTCTATCCCTAGCATGGAGGAGAGAGCCTAAACAATGGAAAAAGTGGGTTTGAGTTAGCGGGTGTGTGTGTGTGTGTGTGTGTGTGTGTGTGTGTGTGTGTGTGCGCGCATGCACGCGTCTGTGTGTGTGTGTAGGGCTGTTAGCCTCAGGGCTTTAGCTAATGGGCCACCCAATTCCCAGCAGGCCCTAAGGCTGCAGCAGCTCTACATGAGTGGACCCTCATCATTAACTCTCAAGCACTGCT
Organism: Heterobranchus longifilis; assembly: GCA_028570985.1. Lineage (NCBI taxonomy): Eukaryota > Metazoa > Chordata > Actinopteri > Siluriformes > Clariidae > Heterobranchus > Heterobranchus longifilis. The sequence continues at coordinate 17,269,730 of JAOVVB010000016.1, read as the reverse complement.
CTTGCCTTAGCCATGTTCTGGCAATCTCATCAAATAACCTTGCTAATTATCACTCCCTGTCTTCTGTAAACACATGTGCAAAATGTACCAAACAGAACCTGAAAACAGCATTTAACCCATTTTTAAAATCCTTAAGGAACACTGTGAAATTTGTAAGTGAAGTGCTTTTTATTATGCATTTTTTATTGTGCATTTTTATTACACATCCTTCACAACAATAAAAATAAAATTATTTAAATTGCTTCGGTTTTAACAACAAAGTTTTGCTGGTCAACTACTGTAGTATGGTATAAAATTACCAGACCTGCACTAACCAGCATAAACAGCCAATCTAAACTACATTTTTTAGCAGGCCTGAAGAAGCTAATGTGATATTGCAAACCCATGACATTCCTAAGCCATAAGGGTTACCCAAAAACAAAAGAAACTTTAAACATTTTCAACTTTTATGCCATTGCCTTGGCCCTGGATTATATTTCAGGATTTGGCTAAAGCATGGATTATTAATACCAGCATTTTAGGAAACTCGGTGGATATTTTGACCTGAAGATTGATTGTGGCTTACATACTACATTAACATTTTTTATTTAGTCTGATAATTCCTGATTGGTCTTGTTCAGCCTTGAGAAAAGCGAGGCACTGATGAAGGCACATTCTCTTACCTTACACAGAACATGCATAAATTCTATAATAGCTGTGTTCAGTCCCTGTGCTTGTAATGTTAAACCTTTCGAATAGAGTCCTATTTGTATTCTTTTTACCTTTCTTGATTTATGAATCGCACTCTCAAGCTCTCAGTGGTCACTGAGTAAACTTTCTGAGTGCTCAGAATCCTCAGATTATAGCAAGGGCAGTCTGAAGACATCCATTACACTAGGTCCTTTGCTTAATGCATTCTTTTGTGACTGATGTCCTTTTAAATGCCGCTCATAATCTCCTTTCATATTGTGTATTGATAGCCAGCTCTGAACGCGTTATCTCTGCATATAAACATGGGTAATGGCAATCGGTGTGTTTACGGGAGCGAAAGGGACGCTCGCCACTCTATTTGCATGAGAATGTGACAGCAGGCTTAAATCGCATCGGCCGATACTGAGTATGCTTCCAAGGTCAATGCTGATGCTACTTTTCACTGCTTTATATTGCTGTTGCTCTTGCTACTCAAACAATAAATGCAAAGTGAATGAGAAACACAGAGCTACTTTAGACGGTGCTGCACAGGTCATAGACCAGGTCTCCAGAAGAATGAAAGACATAAAGTGGTGCATTTTTTCCCCCCACTATTTTCCCCACATTGGGTTATTTGACTGTGCAACTTAGCAAGTGTCTACAAAAGTAGATCAACTCTTAAAACTAAAGTGACATGAATTTGTGCCAGAAACACAAAACTGGTTAAGGAACGATAAAAAACAAAACAAAACAAAACTTATATGGTCACCCTGCCTTTGTGTGTCAACAGGGGAGGCTTCAGATACCAAACTGTGCATTTGGGTTTTTGAATATGTCAGGTAGAACCTAAGTTATCATTACTTTTAAAATATCAAGAAAAATGTCAAATTCACCAAATATTCATATTATTATATTATTTTTGGTAGTAGAAACAACCGAAAGAACCATAAAACATGTGATTATATGAATCTGTCATCTCTACTGTAGGTGATTCATTTTTAACATTTTTGATTAGTCATGTTTTTATAGTTGGTTAAAATGAAATAAAATTAATTACATCATAGTGTCTAGGTTGTGCTAAAAAAAAGATAAGATATATATGTTTATTAAAACATCATAATGCAAAAAACATGGTTAAAAATGCTCTGGGTATTTTATGTTTGGTTTATATGACACGGTCCTAGGTAACTAGCTATGCCATATCGCCCTGATGTTTGATACTGTAGCTCTGTATGTGTTTAATGCCACAAAATCTGTATCCATATCTTTTTACAAATTTAATCATGCAGTTATTATTTTTTCTTTTGTATTGCACATACAGTAGTTCTCCCAAAATATAGACCAGAAACAATAGTGGCCTAATTTACACCACTGTGGCACTGACGAGGAAGTAACTAAGGCTGAATAAATGAGCACTATAAATGCATCATGCACAGTCACAGTAATGAACTCAATGGTATTTTGACATGGGTGCCTTTTGAAAATATTGTTGAGTTGGGTCTTGACTTTTGCAGCACCTGAGTCAGCTCCTTGTTAATCATATAATATATAAAATCTATAGCTGTACCTTTTTTCATTCTTTTTTTTTTAAGAAAAAAAAAAACTAAAATGGAAGCCTCTTTTGAAGGATTATGTACTGAACATGTCCAGTAAATGCTCTCCAAATATATAAAAGAGTAAACATCCAGCATTAGTAAAGTTTAGGGTTAATTGTTAAATGACATAATGGAAAAAGTCAATTAAATAGCTACAGTATCAAGTAAACTGAAAAGCTTGAATCAGGTTCCCAGTAGTGCCTTTTGCTTTGTAAGCAGAGGATAAATGCAGTAGTTACAGTTCTTTATGGTTCTGGGAGGTTGTGGGTTTATGTACTTGGTTCTTTGCATGAATTTTTTTTCACCTGCCTGTAATTCACTGTTGGCTAAAAATCACTTGCGAATGAATGTAAATGAAAGAACATGAACTGAATGTCTGTACACAGTCAAGTATGTCATCATAATAACAACACTGACTAAACACAAATTTCTTGTTCATGCAGCTTGTTGTTTAGCCCTGTGCCTCTCCTCGTTAGAGCTGCATAAAGATTAAGGGAACGAGTGAGTACTAACTCACTTCCTCGAGCCTGCAGGGCAGCAGCAGCGTGCTAATCTGCTATCAGTGAGGCATTCTCATTTGGCTTAAGAGATAGGCAAGCTTTTATAAGCAGCACCTCCGGATACAGCCTAGATTTCCATACTCAAGATGATAAACTTGTTCTGGCACCTGTGTAATTTGCTAATGACACATAATTTTAGCATGAACTGACTGCAACGCAGAATAAGAGAGAGAAAGAGAGAAAGGGGTTTGAATTTCCACAGTGGGGGGAAGAAAGGCTCTGCCATCACATTGCCGAGACTTTTTCGACTGACGCCGGTGTGGTCATTTTAACTGTCACTTTCTTTAATGAGGTGCGCTCAGTTTTTGGTTATATTTGCAAAGATCACAGAAGTGCCTGGAGATGGGTAGATTTAATTAAGGGAAGTTGATGAAAGCACAAAGCCCTCGCTGTCTCATGAGTGTTTCCTCTGATAACAGTGAACATCCTGCCAGCGACAGGCTGAGCTCGAGAAAAGCTACAACTGTCAGTGAGGCACACATCGAGAGGATTCATGTCACTTTTTGCCTTTTTTTTTTTTTTTTTTACTTATACATGACTGTCAGTGGTGAAATAACTTTTAGACCAGGTTAATAAGTGTAGTAGGGTGTATAATGTGGTCTTCTCATTCTTGTTTAAAATGTTCATTCCATATTGTAAAGGGTCTCAGTCCTTGAATAATTTTAGAATAAAATGATTAATTGGTTATAGGCAAAAAAAATATCTACAAATTTGGTCATCATTAATTGGCAGCCTTTAACGCTTGTTACTGACAACTAATATATTGGATTAAAACAGCAGTGCACATAATGTTAACAATGAGATGTTTTATAATTTAAAAAAAGTCCAACAGACTATGTGTAAAATGTCCTAGAGTGTTTTAACCCTCTGGGCATGAGCAAATTGTGACAAACTGCAGGGTGGCCACTATTACCAGCCTAAAAGATACCTATAGCTCGAGAACACTTGCTCTGAAAAAAAAAAAAAGATTACATCCTAGGCACCCCATTTTGACAGGTTTTGAGCTTGCAGGTTTTCGTCTTTAGACTTCAGAAACCCAAACGTTCTTGAGGGGAAATAAATCTAAGTAATTCATTATAAAGTATTTTCATCTCTTTTCCCTGCAGTAGAGTCTGATTATAAGACCGCCCTACTCATCAATAAATGAAACTAAAATAAATAATTATATATATATAAAAAAAACAACAACTGCAATTTCAACTGCCTTCTTAGGGCAAGGTTTATATAATTACATGGCATAATCTATTTACATGACATAATTTATTATAAATTATGAGCCTTGAAAAAGCTTTAGCTCTACCCACTTATACCATACATCCCTTGTTATAATTACAGCATGTGTCATCATAATTTACATACAGTTTATGTATAAACTCTACTGACTAATGCTAACAGCTTTTCCTTAAAGAATCTCTGATTGCGCTGATGCATTAATTCACTTACAGTGTATATGCTTATTCCTATCCAAAATGAATGGAAAGCACAGAGGAATTTGCCAAAATGTTAAAATCATTGCAATTACGTTAGATTTTGTACTGAAAAAATATTTCCTGTTTTAAACTATTAAGATCTATGAATTGATGATAATAATAATAATATATAATGAGTTATGATATACTAATAAATAATAAATTGATTTTCCAATACCTTGTTTTTTTACTTCCATTTGAGAGCGTCATTAGAGCGGAGTAAAAGTTTATAATCACCTAAAGACTAGATTTTTGTTTTTATTAGGTTTGCAAATTGATGCATGTAAAATCAGATGGTGCCTCATTTGCTTAAATAAATATAAATTTGGACATTGTTCCAATACAACAATAACATAAGCAATCAGCCGGCTGCTGATTTATTGCAACTGATTGCAAATTTTATTGTTATTAATATAAGATTCACACGTAGTGTCTTGCCTTAAGCTGAAATCCAGCACTCATAGCAGATTTATTGACAGACATGATAATCACAGAGTTAGAATGCAGTAAAATAGGTGATATATTGGAGAGATTTAACACATAGCCTTGCCAGGAAAGACTGCAAACTAGCTGAAACTTTTTACTCAAAGCTTTGGATATGCCATAAGCAAGGCTGTGGATGAAGTGAATTAAATGAGTCTTTACTCTGTGGCCTCAATGTGCTAATTAGCGTATCCTATCACTGTTAGCACAGACCACTAAGAGAGAGTCAACCTCACTCTCATTATGTATTCTTATCTCCTTTCAGCTGAACACTGAACAGATGGCACCTCCATATCAAAAGATAATAATGATGTAGTTAGGAAATTAAGGTGTTATTAAAGTCCATTATATATGAACAGGGGGAAAAAACGGGGAATTGAAAATACATGGAGGCATTAGTTGTTCCTTGATGATCCCATCTGTGTGTGTGTGTGTGTGTGTGTGTGTGCGCGCGCGTGTGCGTGTATGTGTGTGTGTGTGTTCAAATGAACCGATACATATCGTTTCATATGCAGTAATCCAAAGTGATACTTTTTTCATCTATGTATAACAATCTGAAAAAGTTCCAAGCAATCTAAGTTCAAGTAAGCTATATTAAAATGAACACAACCATCATTGTCTGCAGTATACAGAGAACATTTTTTTTTTTTTTTAGCTTCCTAGATTTGTTGGATTATGACATTTAGGGATTTGACAGACACCCTTATCCAGAGCGACATACATTTTTTCTCACATTATACATCTGAGCAGTTGAAGGTTAGGGGCCTTGCTCTAGGGCCCAACAGTTATAACTTGGTAGTCATGGGGTTTGAACCTGGGACCTTCCAAGCCATAGTCCAATGTCTTAACCACTAAGCTACCCCGAATAGCTAGCTCATTTTTTCAAGCTGCATAGTTTGGCATCTAACAAAGACATTAGCATTATCTATAGGCAATCGCGAGCAAACATTGATTTGACATTTTTATTTTAAACTACGTTTTCATAATTTAAAGGATCAAATGCTCTGGCTTGGTAATCTACCAATCTAGCTCAAAAAACTAATTGATCCAAAATAGTACATTTACAGTAAAACTCACATAAAGTTCTCTGTACTTTCTACTTCATTTCTACTAATAGTGGTCTGATAAAAGTCCAGATCAGGACTACTCCCTCCATTTCATTTCTGGTGTTAATTTCTGGTTTACTTCCTGCTTGCACTGTACAGTATGCTTTCCAGTTTATCTTTATGAAGTCTTGCCAGTTTCTACAGTAGTGTACAGTTTGTTCTGAACTATAGGTAGTAACTCTGACTCATTTTGGTATTCCATGTTTAACCACTCTTTACATTGCTATTTTGCTGATTTGTGCCGTCACTGTGTTTGACCATTTCTTGTCTAATGCTTGGATTTTGTAACATGTTAAAGCAAACTGTTCCCATGCACTTTCTTCTACCAACCCGTTTCTTTGGCGCCTTGTGCATTTGAACTTACAAGCTTCTGTTCCTTGGATGTTTAACTGCTGCACAACCACAGCTAAATCTATATGACTGAGCCATATTACAGTCCATCCATCATTATTATTATAGTTTTTTTCCTTGAGAAACAGTCAGTCATGGGATTTAAAGTAACAACTTCCGGTCAATAGCACAAAGCCTTAACCATTAAGCTAACTTAACCATTAAGATCTAACTAGTACTGTGTACTCTTAGCTTGGCTGAGTGCTTTCAGCTCTGATGATGGATAATTTTTTTTTTTTTTTCACTTTCCAGCAGGAAGCCTACACCTCACAGTCAATATCTATCAAGAAGCTTTTGGCAAATACCATTTACTGGATGGCCTGGTGTACATGCCAGCAGGCTTTTTAGGCCTCTTTTTGGATGCCATTATTAACAGAGTGACCAAACCTGTTGCATTAACAGCTCGCTTCAACGATTTATGATCAATATATCGCCACTACAGGGAATGTGATTGCTTTGGTCCAATCGATTTCAGGTCATGGGCTGAAAATTGCATTATGGAATGTAAACCAGCCATTTGTGTATAAATATATCCTTGTTGTTGGACTGAATTTCAGCTGATTTATTGAATCAAAATTGGATTGGTTCTAATACTGTGTATCTGGAATGATGTTCATGCTCCATACTGAAAAAAAAAAAAACTCATTAGTCATTTTTCATCCTCTTTCCCCTACTAAGATACTGAAAAGCCTGGGTATTCATCATTGAAAACATAAATTTGAGCCCCTGCGAAAAAACGTTTCAACTGTCTCTCACCAACAAAGGAAAGACCCTTCATAAAAAAGACTTGTCTCCCTATTGACATGTCAAATTATTACTGTCAGGGACCTCATGACTTGAAATTCCGCTGTGGCTTATTAGTAGCCTGCAGCTTGCTCTCTCTGCTTTATCAGGACTGACAAATGGACATGATTGGCAGACTACACCTAAAAAGGTCACAGCTCAAAAATGTGCCTTCATATACCTATATACTAACCAACTAACTGTCTATTAATTATAAATATTGTATATAATCTCTCTCTCTCTCTCTCTCTCTCTCTCTCTCTCTCTCTCTCTCTCTCTAAAGACTATATAAATAAAGAATTCGTATTTAGTGTCAAGGGTTTCTGTGTGGTTTATGTTTTTTTTTTAGTGGGAAGTCTGTGTGTGTGAAGTCACGTTCTCCCCATGATTTGTGGGTTTCCTCCAGATTAGGTTAATTGCCATTCCCAAATTGGCCCATAGGGTGTGTGTGTGTGTGTGTGTGTGTGTGTGTGTGTGTGTGTGCGCGCGCGCATGTGCTCTGCTATGGATCGGCATGCTGTCTGACCATGTCATCCTTTGTCTGCATTTTA
>JAOVVB010000016.1:17233241-17252402 GCA_028570985.1 Heterobranchus longifilis | reverse complement strand
TTTTTGACCCACCCTTGACAACACATTTTCCAGGAAAATCAACCAGTTAGTATCTAGCTGTAAAAAAAAAAAGATAATTTGCACAAGATGCTGTAAAAGTTTTATGTACTTATTTGCCCTGAACAGCATCCACTGTGTTATTAAATGAGGAGAAGAGGGCAAAGACTCAAGGCTCAGAGCAGAAACAGGTGCTGAAGAAATAAAAAGCTTTTTTATGAATCGTGTTTGGATCCAGCAATTACTTTCTCTTCAATTACCTTTTCGCTTTTTTTTGCCCCCAAGAAATAGACCTCCCTTGGCTTGCTAACATGAGCACACGCACATCTCGGAGAGGCTAAGAGCCATTTTTGTGGTCATGCTTTAACAGTGTATGACTGGAGGGGAGGGAGAATCAATATAATCAGGAAGGAAAAACGACAGAGTGAGGAAGAGAGAGAGACAGTTGGATTCAGCCTGTGCATGTTCGAGGGTATTTTCAGTAATTGTAAATAATTGGTTGCTTCGCGGAGAAGTGACACGGATGCCAAGTCATACCAGGCTACATGGTTGAATATTCTAACTAATTGGCTATTTCAAAAAGGCTAAGGCATTTTTAAGGTCCTCAAATTGGTCTTCTCTCCTTCAGAGAATGGCACGAGTGCCAAAACTAATTAGACCGTTGCTGATTGTTTAGAAACCCAAAGTGCGCTAAGGCAAACCAGACGAGAGCGAGAGAGAGGCCGAGCCAGGAACTGCTCTACAATGTCTCAGCTGGGGAGCAAAAACAAAATGGGCCTTATTGGGTAAGGACTTCACAACAAGGCTTGCTTTGACAATATGTGGTGTACCAGCACAAAAAACTCTCATTTCAGATCTCTTTAATCTGAGCATATGTGACTCACACACACACTCCCTCTCGCTCTTTTGTTCTTTTTTTTTTTTTTCATTGCAGATTTGGAGTCGTGGCTCTGTGGAATGGCATAGAATAAAGTCTCTAATGAGAGATGGATGTGGTTTGAGGATCTTGTATCACACAGGGCTGCAGCATTTTAATCAGAGAGAACATTTAGCTGCGTGTTTGTCAGGCTCTGTCACGTCGACTCCAGGCTTTAGTGGTTTACTGACCTTTGACCTGTGTTCTCATCAGGGACTGTATGGACTCCTGTTTCCATTTCTTCCTAAAATTACAGGGCTTATTATTCACAGCTTGTTGCTCTTTAACGGAGGAAATTATCCAGCACTGTTTTGACTATACATATTTCCCTTCCTTAATTCATCACAGATGCTCATGTTCTCCGTTTTCTCCAAAATTGTCCACCTTACTTGTTCTGCTCCATCCCTCCGCTTAATATTCTGGTGTGTCCTTTAGTTTGTGTCGAGAAATGTGTATCAGGTACGCATTAATTGTGCCAAGTGTGGAGCAACAGCTCATTTCCCATGGTGCACCTGGGAGTGTTGGGTTTCAGTGTGCCATGGTACAACAAAGCTCTGTGGAACACTGAGAGATGAAAATGGAGAGTGAGAGGGAGGGTGAGAGAGAGAGAGAGAGAAAGAGAGAACAGGCCAGTGTGTCCTAGTAGCCTCATTCTCCATACTAGCAGAGCATGCCCCAACTGTTGTCAATTTATCAATGTAACGTGCACTAGTGGGCACAGTTTGAGCCTCCATTAGTGCAGGTGTTTCCATCCATCTCTGCCTCTCTCAGTTACTCCACCTTGTCAGAGGAAACTAAATGGGGCATTTGAAGAAATGTAAACAAGCCTCAGTGGACAATTGGCGCGTCCTCAGGCCTAAACGCAGGGGAGGAGTTCAGGCCTGCTGTTCAACAAAAAAAAGCCTCTCAAAGTGCTTTATAGGGCTCCATTTCATCACTCATCACTCATCACTCGGTTTCTCTCTGGGAAGACTGTCAATCTTTTTGCTACATCAGTCTTTTTGCCATCTGTTATGTTATTTTTTTTTCCTAGATAAGAGTGTGTGTGTGTGTGTGTGTGTGTGTGTGTGCGTGCGTGTGTTTGTGTGTGTTATGGGCCCTTTTGACGCTTGATAAGATATTAATGTAAAGCTTTCTAATTTGTTGAGTGAGCAACATACCTGGATTTTTTTTACTTTCTTACAGTATATGCACAATAATCTGAGCTTTAATTCGAGGCCAGATCTGATTTTCATGTTTTTAATATGCTAATATTGTAAAAGTCCTGGGCATCACACACTTTCTTTAAGATTTTAGTAGATTTAATATGTAAATATGGCAAACCCGTGCAATTTTACCTACACAGACTACACTCTACCAACTATAGCTGCCACATCAGCGTTTAGTTTGGAGCAGTTAGTGGTAAATAAGGGAGATCTCATATTTGCCAAAGGCTGTGGTGTCATTTATAAGAACACTAAAATAGGCTTTTTTTGTTGAAATAGGCAGTTTCTTGTCCAAGTACTAGTAGACATTCATTCATTTATTCATTCACCTTCTGTAATGATATGGTAAAGGAAGGTCATGTGAAGGTCAGAGCCTATCTGTTGGAACACTGTTGGAATACACCCTGGATGGGATGCCAGGGCAAGTTTAAGGCCGTGCCAAATGCTATTCAGCATTATCTCATGTCCATGATGTTGTGCTTGCTCTTCAGATTGGTATCTTACAGAAACTGTGCTCAGTAGCCACAACTTTATTACTTTACACTGATTAGTTCTACCGCAGCCATAAATGCCTGGTGTGTTTTTTTCTCTACTTAAGCTGTGTGCTTATTTATATTAATGCTCTATCAGTGTTCATAGGTTATGGCAGAATCTATTAAAATTGGAACACACTACTTGACCACATCCATAAAGTCATGCTTAATGCATTTTATCTTGGTTTGACCAACTGAAAACGCACTTTTTCCATAAAATAAATGGAGTATTTGCGCCTTGCACACATTTCCAATTTCAGTGCCAACCACTGGCCACAAATTTTTACAGATAAGCTGACCAGAGTAGACATGTGCTAGTCTCGAGAAGAGGTGGATGTTGATGCTTTTGGACTGAGATCAATGCCTGTATTTATCTGTCTTCTTCTTTAGATTTATGTTTCTTAAAGAGGTGCCTGTGGTTTTGTGAAGCATAACCAACATTGATGATAACCACAACCCAGCATTATCATGCTTATATTGCGTGATATGAGACGATATAATATAAACTAGGACTTAATTACAATTGTAATCAACCAAAAACAAGAGGTTAAATGGGTGAACACTTTAGAGGTATACACACTTAGATAATGTGCAAATTAAACTGGTACTTGTGCCTCGTGTCTTTTTTTTACATTTTTTAATTGCAGGTGTGAATTGTGGGTCTTTCACTCATTTTCTTTTGGATTTGAATGATTCTACAGAACTCTGCCATACATACTGTAGCAGAGCTTTCCTTCACCAAACATACATTACAGCAGTGCAGAAGACATGACTCATGCTACATCTGCTGTAATGGCATCCATTAGTGAAAACATTCATTTTCCAGCCAGTTGACTGTGGTTGTTCATGAAATACTTTATGACTGGAAACCATATATAGAATTACCAAGGATTGTTTTATTTCAGTACTTAAATATCTTTGCTATGGTTTTAGATCGGAACTCCTACAAAGCATCCGGGTGGATTTTCTGGCTGAAGTACTCAGGTCTGGTTTGAATATTGGGTGTCTAATCCGAATACTTTTAGATACAATAATTAAAAAATGTCCTTGTGCCAATGTGCAAGTTGTTCTGCTTTTAACAGGAGCGCTGTAATAAACGGGAAGCAATTAGAATATAAGAGGCTGTTATATATTTCTGTTTATAGATGTCTGACAGTTCTGGATCTCTAATATAAGTAACTATTCTGCCTGTAGGCATTTGGTTAATGAGTGCAATAAATCAACAGAGTCACTCTGATAAAAGTGTAAAAGATGTTCAGTCGTGATTTAGTTGCACATTCAATATGGATGGGACTAGATGAACACTTTAAGCTACTCTAACCAAGTCCATATAATGCATATATGTGCAAACACCAGATTCAACATCTCACTTTTAAGAACAATACACACAATTTTACTTGAATAAGAGTGTAACTATGTGGATGTGAGTAAGTGAGTGAGTGAGTGAATAATACAGTAAGTATGTGGGTAACTGTAGCAGAAAGATTGTTTTTGAGTGAGTAAATGGGTGGGTTTGTTAGAGAATCAGTGAAGGAATAATTAAATGAATGAGTGAGAGTGAATGAGTGAGTGAGTGAGTGAGTGAGTGAATAAATAAATGATTAAAAGAAGAGAGAGCAAATGATTGAGGTATACTGTATGTGTGTAAGTTAGCAGCCAATGGTATGATTATACTTTTTTTTTCATAATATCAGTAGTATAAATAAATAATTAAATTGATACATTAACAAATTCATAAATATCTCTGTTTGAAAGCAGTAGGTCAAAAATGACAAATACAGTGAAAAATAATTAGTTATGCAGTATCAAGTTTTGGTTCTCTAACTGCATGGCATGACGTGTGTTACATGTGCTTGAATTAGATATTTTTCAAGACTATAAAAAAAAAACTTTAAAGATTTTTTTTTCTAGTAGATGGACATTTTTGGATCTTATTATAGCAATTTAGCAGGGACTGAAAAAAAATTAATGTGTAATCAAAGATACTTTCTGTGATATTTAGCTAAATCTCATTCTTTTTTTAAATAACTTGTATTTAGTTTTGACAAATTATAGGAATAATGCCTTAAAATAAAAATCAATAGTGAATGCCCTTTAATTAGCTTTAAAGTAGGTCTCTGTTTTGGATTGTCCAGACAAGCAGTGAGAGAGTATAGGATTGTTGTAATGTGAGACTGAAACTCCTAGAAAATCATGACTAGCGAAGCTACTTCCCAATTATTCTGTGCTGGATGTTTGCCTTAGGCTAGTCTATGTTCATTTCACTGCACAGCAGCTCTGTGCAGCCAGTGGGTGAACATAACTAGCTTTTAATTAAAACAGAGAACAGAAATTAAAAGTAGAGGGATAAAACAGCGATATGAAGACCGTATGAAGCTGTCAGTTGGTCATGACAACTCTCATAAGAAGCACAGCATCTCATAATGGAAGTAGAAGATTTATGTTGTTTCGCTGCTCTAATTTGACCCTTCCAGCGATGGCTCAGGCAACAGCACTGATGCAGAAAATGGATACCCATTCTACCCACCGATTAGCCTACCGCAGGCTGCTTGCTGTGGTCCATCAAATAGCCCGGCATCTCCTGAAGCAGGGGGGAAAAAGTTGGAGTTAATAATGATTTGGAGATCGTTGCGTGCAGAACAAGCCAAGTCTACCCCGAAGCACACAATGCTTCCATTGCACTGCACATTCCTCAGTTATTTCTCTTCCATTCTGAACTTTCAGGACGCCACTGTAAGGGGTTGATTTATAATCAAGTCATTTGGAATCAGGATCAGAGACGACTGGTGAGGCGAACTAAGCAGAAAAGGAAAGTACTTACTTGTAGGTGGTACAGTACTTCTCTTTGCCATGCAGTATTTCATCCAAGGAGGTTGAGACAATCAGCAGCCAGGTAGCTCTAAGACATTCCACAAATAGAAAATCTCATTATTTTTAACACAGCCATTGCCTACTGAAATTAAAAATTTAATTTAATGTATTAATTCTTTTATGGAAGATATACTATACAAGGCTTTTGCCCTCGTATTGTTTAGACTACTTTTAGATATTGTACATGGTAGCTGAAGCACATTGGCAGTGAGAAGATATTTTAAAGTACATTAAGTATGGTCTTTCTTAACCATGCAGCTGCGGAAGCTCTATGGTTAAGATGTTGGTTAAGACTTCTGTTCAGAAGGCCATAGGTTCATGACCAAGCTGCCCTTGAGCAAGCCCCTTAACCATCACCTGGTCTAATGCATGAGGGTATGTCAAAAATGAATGTATGTTGAATTTATGTTAATTTTTAGAAAAGACATTTTTTTTTAAATAATCTTCTTGCTTTTTAATGCACTCTGTCCATCTGTCAACAATCAACATTCAGATGTTTTAACTGCTGTGCATTTGTTGAAAAAACACAATTGATGGTATTAATCTTCCTAAAGTAGTGATTGTTGCTGAACTTGTCATAATGCAGACACTCAACCCCAACCTACTGTACCCACCCAACTGTTTAGCAAAGTTTTTTGTTAATGCTGACTTCATCATACACCAGGAATCTTCTAAAATGAATATGAGAAATGCATAGGTTTTGATTATCTTCTGTAGTTTTGTAGTATACCTGCTCATTTATCAACAGAAAGAGTATATGTCATATATAAAAACAATAGTCTAATAATAGTCAAATCCACAATAGTCTAATCTATTCCTCTTTTTATAGTCATAGCACAAGACTCTATCCAGGATCAAACTTTTAGTTTGAAATCACATTGTGACCCAGTTCATAGTTCATACTTCATACTTCTATTGCCACTTCTCTTTAATTTAGGTTGAATATTTCTGTGTACAGTTATCTCTCATTCTTTCTCTGTGCTTGTCCTCTTTTTCCCCCTCTCTTATTTTATTCCTTACTGATTACTGAAAGTGCACATAATAAAAATGTAATCTCCCCCATGGCTAATGTTACCACAACTAGCAAGCTGATTTGGCCTGAAACATTCCAAGTAGTTTACATTTTCCAAACACTAATTGCCCTCTTAAAAACTGACATAAATCATGTTTCTGGGTATCAGATGTATATCACACTTTGCCTGTTAGTCTGCTGAACACAATATACTGTATAGGTACGGTAGGTGTTTTTTCTGCTTATTAGGCCCTGGAATACAGGTATTTCTTCATAGCAAATTACATTCTTCTACCAAATGCTGTAGATCTGGGAGGTAAAAAAAACATCAAGGTCCAAGCTTTGGTCCTGTCATACCTGGTTATGGTTATGCTAGTAAACTTTCAGTTTGTGTAAAAGAGGCGTGGGTTTTGTGTCTGTTAGTCTCGGGCATGGTGTGGCCTTTGTGTCTATCTGTCTGTCTGAATTAAAGTAGTGGTGCTATCTGTGTTTATCTGTCTCAGTAAAGGAGGTGTGGCCTCTCTGTGTATGAAGGAGGTGTAGATAATGTGTCTGTCCCACAGATCGCAGTGGTGTGCAGCCTATGTGCCTGTCTCTCTGAATGAAGAAGGTGCAGCACATAAGTGTGTCTGTCTGAATTCTGGAAGTGTGACCTGTGTCCACCTGTCTGAATGAAAAAAGTGTGGCCTCTCTGTCTTGCTGAATGAATGGAGTAGTTTGACCCTTGTGTTTGTCTGTCTGAATTGAGGGGTGTGGCCTCAGTTTCTGTCAATCAGTGGGAATGAAGGAGGTGTGGATTATGTATTTGTCTCACTGATCACAGGGGGTGTGGCCTATGTGTGTCTGTCTGAATGAAGGAGGTGTGGCCTCTTTGTCCAACTTTCTGAATGAATGAATGAAACAGGTGTGGCCGCTGTGTCTGTCTGAATGAAGGAGCTGTGGCTTCTGTGTTTGTCCCTCTTTCTAAATTTAGGAGGTGTGGTGTAACATGATTGCTAAATCATATTGGTTTATTTTTTTATGATTAATATACTCTAACAAGGTTTGAATGAGAGTTTTTGTTTGTGCCCTTTGATGGTCTGGCATCCCCTCCGGTGTGTATTCCTGCCTGGTTAGCCTGTGTTTCTGGGCCTTCTTAAAATGTACCCGTAACAATTTATTTGTCACTAGACTGGTCTGTCTAGTTTCATAATGGAAATATTATATAAATTGCTGGCCAATGGTTATCAAGGATAATGGATTGATCACATACTGAGATGCACAGTGTATGGTCTTGTGAGAGACATCCTCACTACTATTCTAATGCTCCCTATCTAAAGACAACATTTCTGATTTGAATACTCATCATCTTATTTTATTATTCATAAGACCCAGATGCAAGTCAATTAAATCCTTTTGATTATGAGTTTGAGTCTTAGGTGGGCCAGAGATTACAGCCATCATTCTCACCCATTTAATCCCTTTAACCTGCATATATTCTACAGTACAAGGATTATTTTCGGATACTGCTTGTTCTCCTGAGACTTTTAACCAGGTCAAACTGCTTAAGTGTTTTGGGGTATTTTGTCCTTGCTAAACTTTATGACTATGGGTAAAAATATGTGGAAAGCTCTGATCTCCAAAAGCTTCCCTACAGAGAACATCATAAGTTTCCAATTTTTGTTTTTAAAGACAGCCACATTGCTGTTTGGGTTTCCATTGGGTAGAATCCCTGAAATTTTTTTAAGTATTCATTACAACAAAAACAAAACTCTCTTCCCGATTGGTAATAAAATACATAATTTTGTTTTCCCAGTCTTCCTTTTCAATGTTGCAATGTTGAGATTAGATGCGTGCATAAAGCTGATATATTGTAATGTATGCAATCTGAAAATGAGTCTTATTTAGTCAAGCTCGAGGACAAAAAAGAAAGACTTGAAAGAGCACGACTGCTGTACTCATTTGGAGCCCAGATACATTTCATCTTCTCATTTAAATAATTTGCTCTGAAGTGAACTTGATTCAATGTGAAAGTAATTACGGCCTATTATATTCAAACAAGATGTTGTAAACCTTTGGTCACGCTAATCAAATCTTCTTTTATTCCAAATTAAGATTCTACTTTTCTCTCCATTCTGCTCCCTTTTATATTTGCTACTTATTATCTGTTTTTCTTCTGAGGCCTTGATTATCCGTCATTTAAAAAATGGACAATAATTACTGTCCCACTGTGTACAAAAGGTCTGTTTCAGAGAGGGGAAAAATCATTCTTATTCACCCTACAACAAAGAGGGCAAATGAATCACACTTTCTATTTCCAGACATCGTCTTTTGTACATGAAATCTCTCAAATGGATTAAGACCTTATTAGTCTTTCTGTACATGGGAATAGTACATGGTATGTTCTCTTTCATACAAAAAAAATCACCTATGTTATACTCCAGGTCTGGCACGAATTATACAGCAGGCACATAACTGAATGAACATGTATGTACAATGTACAATGTACAATGATAATGTATTTTAAAATATGAGACGTGTACTTTTATTTGAAAGCTTTCCAGGAAGGTTCAGAGGGCATCTAGTTGAGGCTAGACTTGTGTGCATCGGGTGTGAGAATCCCACAGGACGCATCAAAAAAAAACCTTGTGAGTGGGAGGTTTTTACTTTCATGTGGAAGCATAAAAGCGTCGGATATGAAAGTATGAATTTGCACAATGCATTTACAGCATCTTTATATACTGAGTATCATGGTATTTTAAATTAGGCTATTAATTTGTTTAGAATTCAGAAAATAGAACTACTGTAGATGAATTTGTTTGAAAGTATTAAAGGCTTATGGAAACTAAATTAATAACGCAGAATAACAAAAAACTAAAATAATGTGCAGAATAACAACTACCTTTATTTCTTTATATAATCCCCTGCTACACTAATGCACTTACCCAAGTGTTTCACCAGTGCTTGGATACCATCAAGGTAGAAGGGCTTTCAGTACACCAGATCCGTGATTGGACTGCCTACAGTACATCATTCATGGACATACTGTACAACCTTCTTTATAACATTTGCACCATTCAAATGTTTTCCTGTGACCAAGAGTCACATCATCGTACAGTGTATATACCAATACAGTACTGTGACTCTCAAAGGTCATTATGTAGTCATCATTAAATAAATAAAATTATGTAGATTCAACTACAAATCTTCAAATTACAAACAAAAACAAATGTTTCACTGTGACAGACCACAAAGTGTTGTTTTTGTAACAACCTCGGCAGCAACCTCATTTCCCCTTTTGTCTGTTCCAACCACTCAGCATTCAGCATCACCAGTATATTAATCATCGGACGGATTATTTGTCATCGTCAGCACCTGTTTCTCACTCGTTCATGCTTTAAGTTAGATTTGTTAGAAGGTCTTCATGAGAGCCAGTTTCATCATGGTGCTTGATGGGTTTTGCAAATGCACTTGACTATACTGTTCATAGAAGATCTATTCCAGAACAGTTGACCTTTGTGTCTTAAAATAACAACTGACTGTTGTTGTTGTTGTTGTTGTTGTTACTTAATTACCTAATGTGATATGTGATATGTTATTTTATAGTCATAACATCTCCAGTATTGTTGTGTATGTGTGTGTGTGCGTAGTTTATTTTTTATTGTACTTCTGCTTCACAGGTACTGCTATAATCCATGTTTTACATAAGAAACATATGTGTTAATATTCCAAACCATATTTCCTGTATATTTCTTCTGTAAACACATTGACGTGCAGCACTTTGTGCCTTAATTTGCTGTTTCATCTTAACTCATGAAAAACAGGTCTGGCTGGGTCTTTATAAATATATAATTTATGCAGTTTATATATTTATGCACACACATCACTCTCCCCCAGGTGTGTATGCGTGTGCTCGTGCATGTGTGTGCGTGAATGTGGAGCATGGAACAGCTCCTTTAGATCATCAGTTTTCACCATGAGGTAGTTCCTAACTTGGCGCAACCGAATGGTGTGAAACGATTTCCCGCTCTAGAAACGAGATTTCATTATCAGCATGACACACCCTTCTCGCCTTCCAGTGCAGGTACGAGTGTGGAGATGAGTGAAACCGTGGAAGAGGTGGAAAGATGGAAAAAAGGGAAGGTGGTTAAGGATTGTTTTAATGCTTTAATAACGACAAAGATGGCAGCGTCTGATTACCATCAGCTGCAGAGAAAAGGAAGGTTAACAACACCGTTTTTTTTTTTTAAAGAGAGTAAGTAAGACAGAGAGAGGCAGGAAAAAAGAGAGCATCTGTCTGTAACTGATAAGATTTACCTTTATCTGCATGCCACACCTAAGGCAACTCCGCAGTTGCTTGATATGCTCTGCTTTAGTTCATTATGGCAGGTGAAACTCTCTCTGGTGTATGAAAGAGAGTGTTGTTTATGTCAGTTGGAGCTCTCTTGCAGACTGTATTAGTCAGATAAATCAAAACGAGAACAGAGAGCGGGACTGTCACAACGCCACCGGACCACAGGCGCACAAAGGATCATGCTGTTTGATCTACTTTTCATCAAGCTTCATGGGGATGTGCTGATATTTTCTGCTCTCCATTCCAAATGGAGATTGTAGTTTGCCACTCAGCTTAATTATGTGGTGGAATTTAATATGATTATGCAGATGCATGAGATTCCAAGCACTGACACAACCATAGATAAACTGCATTAAATCTCTTATTAAGGCCTTGTTTTATTGATATCCCTACTAAATATCATGAGATGCACTGCACTTCTTTCTTTCTTTCTTTCTTTCTTTCTTTCTTTCTTATTGTGACCTAAAGTTATTCAATCAGCATAATTTTTGGTGTGTTTCCAGCACATTGTACTGTAGAGGTGATATCCAATACAAAAAGTCTATATAGTTCAGCCCCAAGCATACTATGAGAATCTGATTTTGTAATATTACAGCCTACATTTTTTTCATTTCAAGCTACCAGTGGATACACACAATCACTCCGGAACATGCAGACACTTCCATACAATACCAACCGCTTTATTTATGGCTCTAAGTGGTTGACACGCAGCAATATGCCCTTTCCTGATTACAATAATAACTCAGTGCCGACTTTCCCATTTTGAGTCATATTGCAATCTCCCTATTATAGGGAAGACGGAGGGAATGGGGAGACGAATAGGATATCAAACAAGCAGAAACACGGAGTGTATTACCACTTGTCCTTCCTGTCTGAATACAAAGGCTGTGCCTCATGTGCTATCGCAAAGAAAACAGCTTAGCAGTGCAGGGCATTTGTTTTCCATTCAGCTAGGAAGGCACTTTGTCTTGCCAATCGTTACCTGTCTGGGAATCAGTTCCTCCATTAAGGCCAGAGCTGCTGTCTGGGGCTAAATTGCAATTAGTGGCGCGGCGAGTGAGCGAGTTAACTTGGGATATTGGAGTGCAGGGGCCCCGTAATCAGCCTTCGGTCATGTAGAACAATGCATAAAATTAAATTGACATTAATGAATAATTGTGTAATGGGAATGGAGGGGGCGAGCTAATTGCATGTTACGGTGAGTGTAATGCCCAGATAACCTTGTGTCTAATGCTAACTCTAGAGCGGCCTCTCTCGCTCGCCGGGAAGTCATTAGAGAGGAGGAGAGGAGATAATGCTGGAGTGTAGAAGGCCAACAATCAAGCCTGAGTATCTTTCTGTGTGTGTGTGTGTGTGTGTGTGTGTGTGTGTGTGTGTGTGTGTGTAGCAGACTGAAATCATTTGTATACAATGTGAGTAGAATTAAAGGTCAGTTTGCAGAGCTAAGCGCTGGCAAGGCAAGCAACAGCTGATTAGGGGAAAAACTTTAAGGAGTTAGCAAGGAAGTAAGAAATCAACAGCTATTCCAAAACTCTAAACTGAAACCTACTTATGCTAAACATGAAATATTCAATAAAGACTTGAATATGCTATCATAAATTATATCGCAGCACTGTTTAGTTCTCTAAAAGGATTGATCATTACAGCAGCTCTCACAGTAGGATTATATTACTGTATTTTTTTCAAGTTATAGTACAAGATGGTAGTCATTTTAAGGTTTCTCCGTACATGAATGATGATGGTGTTATGGGAATGACATCGTCAACCCTCCTAATCTACAGCCATTGACTTCAGTGCTTAGTGGCCTCTGATGTCTCCTTGACGGTGTGGCGCAGAGCTTGGCCTCAGATCCCCATTCCTTAGAGGAGCCTAATAGTGGATGTTGCGATAAAACCCCAGCAGCCAACCTTCACCGGGTAGACTGCTTCTCTCCAGCGCCGTTGTCCTGTCTCGAGCTTCAGCTCAGCCTCTTTCTCTCGTTGTATGGCGTCCTCCCATGGTACTGTCAGCTCTATGAAATGGATGTTGCATGAAGATTTAGACCCTAGTAACAGGTCTGGTCTTAAGGTTGAGGTGACTATTTCTGATGGTATGGAAAGCTGAATGAAGGATGGTATGGAAAGCAAATCTGCCCGCATTTTTCAGTCTCGTGCTGCTTCCCCAAATCCAAACCTGGTCAGTAAAGGGGGATTTTGTTGTCTTTGTTCCTCTTCATGGACAAATAATATTGTCTGGCCTTCATATGATGTTCTAGGGGGAGTGGCATTTGTGGCTGTTCTTCTAGCCTCGATAGCAGTGGCTACTGGTGGCTTATGCATGTGGAATCTTCACCCCATCATTGATGGAGATTCTTGGGTGGCTCTGAGTAGAAGCTGATTCTATTTGCTTCCATTTCCCACATGTCCTTCCAGCTGATCTACCTTTTTTCAGTGCCAGGTGCCCCAGTTTGTCCACTGCCCCTGTTTGGCTTGTGACACCTCCTCTGCCTCTTTTTGCTGCCGGACTTCATGGACTACCAACTTTCGTCGTTCTGATGGTGTTTCCTTGTTTCACCTTGGTCTGTCAACGGCCCAGCCCTCTTCCTCTGTCCAGTATTAGTCATTCAGAAATTATAACACCTACTGTAATTCACAGGTGCTTTTATGGCCGATGATATGAAATATTGATATGACATAAAAATTATTTTAAAAAGACTTTATATTTCTGAAAGACAAGTATTGTTTAAGTCAAATGGAACTTTTGATTTTAAAGAATAACAGAACACAATTATGAGAGTAAAAACTACCTCTAAAACCTATTTCTTTTTATAATTCCTCTTTATAATTTCCCTCTAAAGTTTCACTAGTACTTAGATAGCATCAAGCTAGAAAGTTTTCTCAGTATGCTGGAGCCATGATCTGACTGCCTGCTGAAATGCTGGCCTCTTAGGAACTCCTTTAATGGCCCACAGATGTAGAGCAAGGTCAGAACTATACAGGAGATGTTGCAATAACCCCCCGCCATGTCCCTGTAATGTGCAAGTGGTGTTTTGCTGAATGATTGTGTAAACAGGAACTTGTCTGTTGGATGTTCCATAACTTTACACTATACTATACACAGTTAAAATCATGACTTTATTTTATTGATGAACTGATAGTTGTAATCATTAGCAACTCTGTGTGGTTCAAAATGAATAAACTACTTTGAGGCCTGTTATAATCCACTTTAGGATGTAAACAGTATCTCTGCTATCTCACCAGGCCATATCACATCATATTAGTTTGGATTATTTTCCTATAATAATATTTCTTGTCATGTTTTATCCTTTATTAAATAATAAGTCGACATAGATAGAGTTGCCAAATATAATAAAATAATCTCCTGTAGCAACAATAAAAATATGCTGCATATGGTCATGGACACATGTTTATTTTATTCTACTGCACATTAAAATAAAATAAAATTCTTAACAACATAACACAAAGACTTATATTATCATAAGCATGATCATAAGCAGCATGGTAGCAGCAAAACACCGAATAAACCAAGTCAAAATTTTAATTATGTGTTTTTATGTTATCCAGTTCATGCTTACTGTAATTATACATATGCACAAGCATACCATATAGTGAAAAGTAACATATAACCGATGAGCAAATTAAACATCTCAAACATGCATTAACTCAAGTACACCTCTCTTCTCAAAGCCAATCAGAATAAAGTAATTGAACTCAAGAGCAATCCTCGTAAAGTAGACAGGATCCTAAATTAGAGCTCAAGGTTATTATTTTTCCCGTGAATATTTTAGTTCAATTACTGTACATCCTCTGCCAAATCTTACACCATCCATTTTATTATGATCACCCATTGAGATAACAGCTTGTGGTTGTTATTTGTCTACTTCTCCCACTCTGTTACTATAGGAATACATTGAGCTCATAGTAACTAACAATATGATTCTTGCATTCAATTAAATGCTAAATAAAAGACTATCTAATATTTTTTATATACAGTATGCAGATACACATCAATTGACCCACTTTCTTTGGTGATATTTTGTGTCTTAAATAGACAAAAAGAAAATCCCCCAAAAAAAATGAACAAAAAAATTGTCTTTTTTTTGTGTGTGTTAACTATTGCATGAGTAACATGAACTAACTATTTCACCAATAACCCAATTGTGCTCACTAGCAAGCTATTTATGTAATATTTGTAAACTAAGGTGCCTCTAGATATTTGAATAGTGTTACAAAAATGAAAGGCTACAGAATACATTAATATGCTTAATAGAAAAACTTAAATTCTTAGGAACCATAATGTAAAAAGTGTTTTAAATATTTGTATGACAGCATTTTATGCTGTATGTATGGGGGGGGGGGAAGCTAATTAGAAACATTACACCGCTCGAACGCATGCTGGGTTCACTGATAAGAACTATCAAATTGTGGAATAATATTCTAAAGAGCAAAGTGCTGAAGATTCCCAATCTGAAATGCCAAATTAAAACTAGTGTCAGTGGTATGAATAAGGGTTGTTTAAATCTACAATACAAACCAGATGAATAACCAGAACGAATATAACAGAAAATGATGTTGGCTGAGATACCATTCAGTTGTTAATAAGTAGTTATAAGGTTATAAATTAATGCCCTGGCACACATGTAGGTTCCCAAACAGAAAAAATGAGAGAGGGGAATATTATCCCTCCTACATGCTCAAGAAAAAGACTAACAAAATCTGATTGGATGAGAGGCATTCCATGAGTGGTGATATAGAGCATAACAGCCCAGGGATGTTTAATTATACAGTATGCATCACTCCATGTCTCAAGTGTTCTAATAATCACTGGTTACAGTATAATAATGGTCAGACTCAAGTATGGGTCGAAGTAGTTTGCAGTACTGAGCAGAGAGCCGCTGCCTGCCAAAAGCCACATTCAAAACCAGTCACGGAAGCACTTTCAGCATGAATACACATCGGATAATAGTAAGTCATCTTAAACAATTACTGTATGAATTGCCTTCGAACTCTCCGTGTAATTTTGGTTATAGATAATGGGAGCTACAAAGCTAACAATCTTCTAATACAAGGCTGAATCCCAATTACTTGAAAATATAAAGTTAAATCTCATAAGTTTCTCGGGACTGTCCATGATTTATTCTCCTCATTTTTTTGCCTCCTCATCAGTAAGAATTTAAAACTACTTTCACTCCTGCTAATCTCACCTGTTGATTGCTAACTAAATGCTTGTTCCAGCAGGGAGTACAAGAATTGGTTTAATAAACACACAAATCCTAATCTGTTGATAATAAATGGTGTTTGCCGAGCTGTTGTATAAAGCACTATCACACTTGAGGTCATGCTGTTGTGCTGAATATGGGTTGTG
The DNA here is from genome assembly GCA_028570985.1 of Heterobranchus longifilis. NCBI lineage: Eukaryota > Metazoa > Chordata > Actinopteri > Siluriformes > Clariidae > Heterobranchus > Heterobranchus longifilis. The sequence continues at coordinate 17,236,171 of JAOVVB010000016.1, read as the reverse complement.
ATACAGACATGCTAATATTCAGTACAACAGCATTCCTTCGCATGTGATATTGCTTAGATATATAGCACCCTGTCTGTTTATCTTGGTTTGACCCTTGGGGAGATCATTCTATGCAGTGCATTATGTAAACATGAGGATTACAAAATCTAAATAACACTATTTTTTAGAAAGATAAAATAATTGTATATTAAAACAACCAGTAAAGGATCAATTTTATAATGTAATTGACTGATTATTATTATTATTATTATTATTATTATTATTATTATTATTATTTATTTATTTATTTATTTATACTCATCTTTAACTCATGAGCCCATTAATCAATGTTTAGATGAATCAAATAGACACTTTAACCCCATGAGTTGACATTTCCAGCCGTAAATGTCTCTTACACAGGGAGAAGAAATTCTGACTTCAAGCCACCTGAAAAGCTTCCTCTTGGAAAAGAGTATGTTTTGATTTATCCTCCACCATTAGCATGCTCCTGTTAGTACTGAACAAAGAACTCGACAACCATCAGGAATGCAGCTCTGTCAGATCAAGGTCAGCAAGGCCATTACAGAACGCTGGTAACCCGGCCAATTACTGACCCGCTGACAAGTTCGTTTGAGAGACAGACACTTGTACATTAACCAGGATGAATTAGTTGCTCATTAGCGCTGGTTGTAGGTGAAACTCTAGGTCCAGTCTTGAAATAATTAGGCAGACAAATGAAGCATGTCAGGGTCTTACATGCTTTAAAGCCATGGTTGCCTTTTATTTCATCACACATGCTCATTTCAGGCTCAAATCAACAGCACCCACCTTTACTCTGCTTATTTCTTATTTTCCTATGTTGCACGAGTTGCATGATAATATATATTTATTCATTTTCATTTATCATCTATACCACTCATCCTGCGCGGGGCTGTGGGGGCCTGGAGCCTCTCCAAAGAGACTTAGGGCACGAGGTTAGGTACACCTTGGACAGGGTGCCACAGGGGCAATTTAGAAACGCCAGTTAACCTAATCTGAATGCCTTTGGACTGTGTGAGGAAATCGTTGGGCCCTTATGAAAGGCACTTAACCCTGTCTGCTCCAGGGGCGCTGTATCATGACTAAGCCTATGCTTTGACCCCAGTTATGCTGGGATATGCAAAGAAAGAATTTCACTGTGCAGTAATGTATATGTGACAAATAAAGGCTTAACGTAACTTATTTAAACATTATTTAAGTTTTTAGCTAACAAACATACAGTAAATAACAAATGTTTTAGTATACTGTAAATACTTTAGTTAAGACATATTGAGTCTTAGCTAAATCATACTTTAATCTTCTCACTTTCATAATGTCATCCGTAAGCAATTGGGAGTGGGTCAATGTTTAGAAACACACCTTTTTGATGCATGAATTGATTTACATTATATTTACAAACATACATTATTTACCCTGTTTTATGGTTTAATGGATGAAAAGTTTGTGCTTTCTTTGTGGTATCATTCTATCCAACCATTGGCAATTAAAAAAATAATGAAAATCAAGAAATAAAAATAGATAGACTATTTTTCTTTCTCTCCTGGACTGGAGTGTTGCTTATGTTATGAGACCAGTGACCTATTGTGTAAATTATGTGGGAAATGAGAACCGTAACTCTGTCCCAGTGGCCTGGTTCAAGTAGTGAGCTGTTTAGTGTTCTCTGTGTACATAACTGGATGAAATTAGTGTGCTGCTCTGAGAGTGTGGGTATCAGGAGAGGATGAAGGGAGAAAAGAGTAGGGGTGGCAGGAGTTTTAGCATAAGGGCCTTTGGCTGTAATGATTTGAAAACCTATATTTAAGTGGAAGATACAGTTTTTTTTTGTAAGCTTGATAAATGCAGAAATCCAGCGGAGGAACAAACCAACATAAAACAACAAAAGAATAAGGGTGACAACATGATGGGACTCCAAATGCCAATCAGAATCCCCCTCAACCTATTCAAAGCTTGCCCTGTCGAATGTCTTTATGCTATTCCTCCAGAGTTATTGGTCAGCTGCATCAAACAGCCATGCAGTAGCGTGGCGATCGACTGCCCGCTGAGTCCCTCATTCCCTCACAGCAGGAAAGTGTAGAGCCATTTGTGTTTTCCAAGTGCTTCTCTATCTTTCCCTTTCTCATCCTCTTCTCTTCTGTGTCACTTGGCTGGATGCTGAGAATGCCACCCTGACCTATTAGAGAACTTCTTGAAATGAGAAATTGATCCATGATTGGAACCTTTGTGTTTACAATGGGCTCATCAAAACACATTTAAAACATTTTTGTTTCTCTATTGTGTGGTATGATATGCTAATGTCCACGACTTTTGTTCAGAAATGGCCACGTCTTTTTGTTCTGTCTGTTATTTGCCCACTTGTTGCACAGTGTTCTCATATAGTGGGTAAAAAAAGGATAAGAGACAATGAGAAGACTTCTATTAAAGTTTTGCAGGCTCATGATGTTGGATTGAAAGCCTTCTCTTACAGTTTCTGAAGCACTTTACTTTTGTCAAAAACATACTGTACATACTTACATACAGTAGAATGTATGAGTAGTACACATGCGCTCTGTCTGCCAAGCGTCAAGCGTCCCGTGAATCCAAACTGAGCCCATGATTCTTCTTTCTTTCGCACTGCTGGATTGTGGGTAATCTTCCATGCTCAGTCTCGGTGCATGTGCGTCACTCGTAAAGTCAACATCCGTGCGTGTGTGTACTGTTTACTAAAATATTGTGACCACATGTGTGCACGTGGGTAAAGCATTTTTTTATTTTGTGTCTAAGTGTGGTGACTGTTTTTTAGTAACTGTACTGCAACAACGTCCCCGTAAAAAATTAAAACAATAAAAAATAGCAGTAGGAGTGCGAGAGATGAATCTGTTTAGCAAGAATGCAATGTCATATTTCCCAAAATCCTCAAAGAAGGCGGAAGCAAG
>JAOVVB010000016.1:17184140-17197498 GCA_028570985.1 Heterobranchus longifilis | reverse complement strand
GCCTTCCTCCTGTTTCATTTACACCCCCCCCCCCCCGCCAATAATGCTCACCGCCTTATCTGTCACTGCTGCTTAAATAATGTAATTAATGAGTTAATTAACATTTCCATAATCTATTTTAATAAATCTCATGCGGCATAATGAGATATTCCAGGCTCCAGGCAATGACAATGTGCTCTGGAATGCTGCTCAGTTGGGATGGGGAGGGAAAGAGGGTGGGTGCGGGGTATTAAGAGCTCTTCTTCTTGAGTCTCGACTCACTGTGACAGTGTGGAAAAAAAGGAGGGGATGGAAGGAGGGATGAAACACTGATGAGTTGGGAAGAGAGCTCGACCCTGACAAACGTCACAGGACATGCTGGTTATGCACAGTGAACGTCCTGTGGCAGTTTTCTGTCTCCTTTTGTCAAGCAGCCAGGCTTCTCTTATTCTAAGATTTCCAATCTCTGACGATCTGCCACATCATGTTTGCCATGCCATCATGGCTGCTGTTTGATAATGCTACTCGGGTTTGTGTAAACAATGCAGGATATGAAGGCTGAGCAACCCGTTGTAAACGACTCGAATCTGTGTGACACATATAGGGGGAAAAAACAAGCAGTCAACAAGCATCTCGCGTAAGTGAGGTCACAACACAACAGATTTGAAGCGACTTCACTACAGAAGAAATGCTGCATGCACAGGGTTTGCTGTCAAAGTGAATCCAGTTCAGGCCTGTAGGGGTTACACGGATAAACCAAAGAAATTCATGGTCGTCATATTGAACTTGGAAATATATTGATTGTCCACTGAATCCTCTCTATTTTAATCTTAAATGATCCTGTCATGCATATTGTCCATATATTTCCACATTATAAACAAATAAACCATAGTAGTAAATCAAGTGCCTACAGAATACACAGAATGCATAACAATGTACAGCATGAGGCATTGAAGATTCAAGAATTTTATTTGTCACATACATGGTTGTGCAAGTACAACAGTAGTGAAATGCAATACAAATACCAAAAAAAAAAAAAAAGAGAGAGGGGTATGTACAGTATGTATGTAGAAAATAAAAATAAAAAAGATTAACTAGAACAAAGGCTGATCAACACTGATTGAACACAAGTGTAGTCCAGTAAAAAATTATTTCACCTGAAAGGTCGCTTCAAATGATTGCAATTTCCTACAACAAGCCCGTTGTTAATTTGGCTTTTAACGTGACATATCCCACTGTGTCATGTGTCCATTTTAGTTTGAATTTCTTTTATTTCTATCTTTTATGGCAGCAACATTTGGAGAAATCATTGGGAGTGACATTTGGGCAAAGGCCCCGAGCCATATTTTCAAGCTGTTTGGAAAGAAAATACAAGAGGAGCGATGGTGAGATGGCAAGATGGATTACCAGTGAGGCGATACTGTGAACTTCCTTATCTGCTGACAGCTTGGTTACCGTTAAGAACACGAAATGTGTTTTTCAATTCAGCACAAATGGAGTTCTGCTTTGTCCCTGCAGACCTTCATTACAGAACTGCACGATCAGACCAGATAGCTGCAAATAACAGCTTAAAAATAACTTCAGAACATTGCCTGATTCGGTCTGTGATTCCAGTTTTATTGGCTGTTTACTTTGGCAAACACTTTCAACCAGAAATGTGAGAAAGTTCTGTTTATTGACATCCTCTTCTGGAGGACAAACGACTTTGTATTTGAATTAAATGTCCTCTTGCTCAGACATTAGTTGTATGTGATCTGTTATGGCCTTGAATCTCTATGAAGACGGTAGTGTTTTTTTTTTTTTTTTTCGATTGTAATTAGAAGCATGAAGAGAAAAGCACATTACAATGTCAGGATTTTGTTTTTAACCAAAAGGTCCTTATATAGCCCTGAGACCATGTGCCTGCTAAACACTCTTCAGTTCCATCAGAAGATTTCTTACTTAATCAAGTGAGAATCAATTGTTTCAAGTCACTGCACTTCTATGGCTGAGAACATCCACTGGACAGTCATTGTTCAATAAGGTGCCATGGTGTTCTTTCCCCATCAGTGTGTGTCTTGCTGGGGGTAAATGCTTCATCAAAGTGCTCAGATTGAACTGTAACCTAAGAGCGATCGTGTCCAAATGACACCCCTCCATCTCTACATCTCTATTTCTTTGTTTCAGGTTGCCTGGCAACATTGAGTGGCCCGGCTCTCCAAAAACGAGATGTTCTTGATTGCCAGAGTGAATGACTGTTGTAATGAATCTCTTTCTGAGAAATACTTAGATATGGATGCCCTCATGAGTCACCAAGGTGACTCGTGTCACTGTAACTGATGACATGACATAGCAAGTCTGTATATGACCTCAGTAATGCACTGGACCAGCTGAGCATAAAGTCACAGAAATCTGAGTCAAATAAAATAATTCATTACAAATTTTGATTGATGATTCCTCTTCTTATTAATTGATGCTTGTGGGGAAGCATTAGGTGGTGGTCAGAACTTTTTAAACATATTGTATATAGTATCATTAGTGGTAAAATTGTAAATTGCATATCAGTCATTTTTTAAATGTAAATCGGCAGACAGTGTATGTACAGTATTTTTACAAGACATCAATAATAACAACAGCTTCTTATTGTTTCTACCTGCATATATGGATGGTATTTTTTCCCTTGATGCCAAGATGTGCCTAATCAGTTTTATTTATTTAATACCTTATTCAATTCATCATCATCTTTTTATTAACTTAGTTTACAAACTTTATTTTATTATCTTGGGTAATTTGCACATTTGTACAACACTTTGGACAACATTTGTTGCTTTTAAATGAGATTTATGAATGAACTTGTCTTCCCTAAACTCTTTAGCATATGAATACACAGATTTATCTCTATCTACCTCACCTGTAACACATTAAATCACTGATACATTTGCCTATCATGAAAAAAAAATGTAATTACTTGCAATACATAGCTATATAATCATTCACTCACTCATCATCTATACCGCTTTATCCTGTATGCAGGATCACAGGTGGCCTTGAGCCTATCCCAGGAGACTTTGGGGACGATGCAGGGTACTCCCTGGAAGTGGTGCCAATCCATCACAGTGCACTTACACGGACTGTACACACTCATTAACTGATTATGGGCATTTTGAGAACGGAAATCAGCATAATCTGCATGTTTTTGTACTGTGGGAGGAAACCAGAGCACCAGGAGGAAACCCACCAAGCACGTGGAGACTCCATGCACACAGACTCCGAGGCAGAAATCAAACCCAGACCCTGGAGGTGCGAATTGGCAGTCCTAACCACCATGCCACTGTGCCACCAACTATTTAATATAAATGTATACTTTTTACTAGTACTCATTCTTATATATTTTCTTTTTATAATTTTTAATCACAAGATAAATCAAACATGATTAGAAACATGTACACTACATTTTGTAATAACATGCAGAATTAAGTGGAAATTCCAGTTTCTCAAGAATCAAGATCCAGCATCAAGATTTGTTACATGAAAGGAAGTGAATGAATGAATGAAAAAAAACTTGAAACCTTTGCCAGAGACCACCATCTCTCACACATTTGATTTTAATAATACAATGCCTAATTAACAAATACTTTCTAATTAATCATAAGAATTCATCTATGATGCTGTGTAATGTAACACATTTGCTGTTTGCTAAAGGATCCAAAACCGTGCGATGTGAATAATGCATACAGTATCAATTAATATGATTTTTTTTAAAATATGATTTATATAGGATTAACACTTCCATGTATGTGTGTACTAATTTTCTGCAAAGATTTTTGTCCCAAGTGTTTGCCTTTTTCCAGAGGAAGAGAGCTTGGTTCAAAGTTCACACTTTAATATCACCTCATAAATGAACACCTCGCTTTAAAAAGTGTTTCACTCGGATTAATTTCACTTTGCTACCTTTCTTATTATCTCAAACACCTTCCATTTGTCTTAATTATTTAACCAATTAAATGTGTCAGAGTAACGGTTTGTGTGACATTTCAAACGGATCTGCTCATTAAGCAAAACCTCTCTTCGAGCTCGGCCAGACTGAATGCTCTGCGCTGTGTTTGGGGAAATACATTTCTTAATGCATTTCCAAAGCTTTCTCTAGGAGCCATAACTATGTAAAGAATATAATCTTTCTTTTTTTTTCTTTATTTATATTAGGCAAAGTCTCTACAGTGTTACATAAGTTTCATATTTTTCCCTCTTTTAAGGTTCTTATACTGCTATGTCACCAACCGTTTCCAGAAAGCACAGCAGGCATCCTTTAGTCTTCAACCTCGGAACCAGGAGGCGGAGCAGGAGGCTGGGGTCAGAGTTCATAACCACAAGGCAGATGCCCTCTGGCAGTGGAAAAGCGTCCCTGTGGTGGAAAAGGCAAAGCAGATTGACTCACAGTGATTCATTTAACTTCTGGACAGGATGGAGGGTCTGCACGCTGCCCTGATGGCTGGCTGCGTGTCAGCAGTACCAACCTGGCGCGAGCAGCCGAGCATCACACACCCCGTCTCACATGGAATTCACGGGAATGTGAATAATGATTGAGAACGATTTTCTTGGATTTGATTTCAGCCTTACCCTGACCTTTTAAAATGGTTAACCATTTAAAATTTGGCATATGTGTTAAAATTGCTCCAATATCCTGTGCGTGGATGGATGAAAGAAGCTTCTGGCTTTGGCGTTTGTCTACTTCCTCTCTTGTTGCACTTGAATTGGGTAAAAGCCAAAGTCCAAAGCTATCCAAACTGGTGTGGGTCCAAAATTTCATTCCAACCAGAAGCACACCTGATTCGGCTGAGTAAACTCTTGTTTAATGAGCTGTTATTGCTTGATCAGTTGAGTCTGATGTATTCTCATTGGTAGGAGGCATGCAGTGATTTCACCCCTTGTCTTTGTACTTAAGGGCAACATGCATGTGCAAATTGTATATGTTACATTTTAAATGTTTTATTGGTTTATTGCACTTGTCACTTTAAAACAAGTAATTTAGCTAAATTGTACAGTAAGATGTGCAGGTGTCCATTCCGTTCTTCAGTAGTAATGATTTTGAACTCTAATGGCAAGCAAAAGAGGTTTCTTTTCTCTCTTCACTCTACAATCTGTGATTAAATAAAATTTGAATGCATTTTCATTTGTGGCAGGTGGTTGGGTTGTGAGATATACTCACCTGACTGAAACTGACTGTGTATTATTGATATAGATCGTTATCCTGCAATGTATTTACTGTACTCTCATGCGGTATAGGGAAGTTAAGTATGAAGTTAGATATGAGAGAAGTTTGTAGAGAGTTATCTCAAAGTTACTAAAAATTTACTACGTAACGCTGCCAGCACAGGGTGATATATTGTTTTATTGTTGATTAAAAATGCATAATTAATTAATTCATTCATTCACTCATTAGACATGTGGGCTAAGTATTCAATAGTTGTTGGTTCCAAAGCTAAGTGTGTATACAAGAGAAAAGAGTGGCAAATTTCAAATAATTTTAAGCACAAATCTGGTTTGCTGACTTTTTTGTTTTTTCATTAGTTGTTTATTCGTATATTTGTTTTCAGTAGAAGTGCTTTATTCTGGTCAGTGTTCCTGTGGGTAACAGTAGGAATATTTTCAGAAACAGAACAAATTGTGTTTATTAGAAAATAGTACAGGCAGGATACAAACAGACGAAACTGTTCATGCCAGGGGGAATAAGAATATAAAAATGTAAATAGGGGTAGGTGCAAGCTCATAGACCTTGTAATCTGTGGTTATACCACATTGTCTGAACTACAACTGCAGGCTGGCACAACTGCAGAGTCTCCTGTATTGTACCATGAGTTGTCTTTTGCAAGAAAACATTCTACTTGCCTTTATTCTTACAAATGTTATATATACAGTATATAATGGGACATCAATCCATCACAGAGCAACATACACACATTCTACTTACACCTGGGACTTAGACTATTCAACCTACTGTACAGACATGTTTTTGGGATTTGAGACGAATTCCGTGTTCACCCAGAGAGAATATGCACAGGCAATAACCTGAGCTCAGGAGTAAAAACGAACATGGATTGACCATCGCTGTGAGGCAGCAATGCAATATACAGTATATGTGTGTGTGGGTGTGTGTAATACTGTATATGCAATATATAATTATCATTATTATTATCAAAGCACACAACTCTTATATTTAGTCGAGTCCCACAGTTAATTTGTGATTATTATGACTATAAAGGGATAGTACATGAATACATCTGTTGTAGAAATTACACTTTAATTGCATGAACAATTAAAAAAAAAATTATGTATGAGAAAAAAGAAAAAAAAAAAGACTGGGGTTGTTCAGCAGATGTGATTTGTTTCTGAACTACACTCGGTGTGCTTTGAACTTTACTCTTAATTAGATTTGCTCAGAATGATAGTAAACCGAGTGCTTTGTTGTATCTTATTATAATATTAATATTCCCACTGTTTTTGCCACTTTATGAAGAACTGTTTTTGTTTTTTGGAAACTGTCTTCATATGCTCGATATCTTGTTACATTTCTACGTTAACTAATGTAAAATTATACGCAGCATGCCTGCAATACCCAGGTGTTTGCTGTTTCGAGGTGGTTTCAAATGTTGCTTTTCTTTTAAAAACACTGATTATAGTCCTCCATGAATGCGGTCATGTAAATTTAATTTTCTGCTATTGGCAGCAATGGAAATTAGATTTTCAGCTATTGGCAGTAAAATATATGGTGTAAGTTGTAAAGTCATATGTTTTCACTTTTATATTGCTTACCCAGTATTTGCTTGGGATGCCACTCTCATTTGACTGTGATATTGAGAAATAAATTATTATTATTATTATTATTTCATGTTGCATGGCTTTTTTCTGTTCCACAGTGACTGGAGCATAATGTAAATTAACCTATTCATCAACCACTGCTAAAATAAATGGCCTCACATGGAGAGGTTTATACATCAGAAATCTTAGTCAGTTGTTTAATTGGCAAATGGATAAAAGAGAACGGAGGATATTTCTTTGTGTTTTGTTTCATTTCAGACTCGAGTAATACCATCCTTCAGCAGAGCGATAAGAGGGCAGGGAGAGCGGCCTGAGGGCAGTCAGCGAGCCCTTGACTTTATCTGTGTGCACTCTCAGCAGCTGCGATATAAATGGATCCTTTTTATTTGGTATCTCAGTGGCACTTCCTGTCTCAGTGGGCTTCCTCCTGTGCCAGACCTCTATGATATCCTGCACTGTGGCTCACTGTCTTTCCATGGTGAGTGTGCATGTGTGGGTGTGTATCAAGTGCCAATTGGCCACTGAGGTTGGGTAATGCCACAACAAAAACAGCAGCAGTGAGCATTAGAGGAAGAGTAAGAGTCTCCTGCTATAGAGTTTGAGTCTCCGGTGAGTCCATGCCAGCACGTGGAGTGTGTTCTCTAGGCTTAGTGTGTGCACATGGGGCCAGATGGGCACTTTTATGAGTGCATGAGTGTGGATTACTCTGCCTGCTACATCTGGGCCTCCACATGGCACAGCAGACTGTGGCCTTGCTGACGTCCATGCCCGCTGACATTGCGCTGGCACAAATGCCACCCGAAAAGGTCACATGCCCAAACTGCGGCCGCGACACTGAACGGAAGCTTGTGCAGAATCCTGCTTGCGGTGTATATATGGGATGTTTTCTGCAGTTGACTTTTTCAACAATTTGGTTAAATTTGGGTGTTTAATATAAAAAATGTGAGTTCCCTTTGAGCTAATTAGTATTTTCAAATATAGCTGCAGAGACCAAAACTGCATTCTGGGACAAGTTTTAAGGTGCCCTCATTGATGCGTCCTCACCATTAGCTCTTGCTGCCATTACAAAGACCATTTAAATACAACATTAACCCAAGTTACATTTGTTGAATTGCCACTTAAAACAAGAGGTAGGGCAAGCGTCAGGCTCCAGAATAAAAATAAATAAATAAAATAAAAATGCTGGATGGCATGTATATGATGGGGTATAACCTCACTGCGAAGTGTGATTCACGTGTGCTAGTTCAGCTGGGATTAGAAGAGCTAGGAAAAGACGTGGTTTTCAGTTAGTCTTGGGTGTCTTGATGAGCACAGTGTGTAGAAACAATGTCCCGATTCATTATACCAGATTGTACAGTTGAAAGCCAAACATGTATCATTAAACCTGTTTGTCTTTAAGTAGGTGTCCTCTCTCTTTCTGTAGGCTGTCCCACCTTGCCATTCCACTCCATTACAGATGAGGTAGACTGATCGTGTGGCCAAAGTGCTTTTCAATTTACATGAAGACCAGACTCTCGTCTTCCTTCCTGGAAATGAAACAAAAATGCTCTCATTGCTTAACAGCAGTACAGATAAGTAATCTGCTTTGGCGTGGACGGACACAGACATCATAACTAGCTGTTAACCCACAGATGGCAATCTCACGAGAAACAGAACAGCTCTTGTTTCTCTCCTCTCTACCCTGCACCCCTTAGACTCTCTCTCTCTCTCTCTCTCTCTCTCTCTCTCTTAATTCCCTTACATGTGTGTCATACTTCCTCATTACGGTGATCTAATGGTAGACTCTGATAAAGAAAGCTGAAGTAAAATAACAGGGATATATAATGACACTACGAAAAAGCATCACACATCATGCATTGTGAAGGAATTCTAGCTTTAATAAAACACACTAGGTTTGTTTTCCACAGACAGTTTATATGATCTAGTTATGTAGTACTGATGTTAGTCATTAGGCTACACTGCTTAAAGTGATTGTTGCTTGTATGGTGTAAGATGATGAACTCCAGTGCCTTTTAATTAATTTACTCTTACTTCAGATGTGACTTAATGACACACCTAACTTAAACGTAATAAGGTTCTCCTTCATTCTGAGCTAAAGTCTAGTTTTGTGCTCTTTATGTCACATTACTCATGGCTAGTAGGAATTGCAGCTGCGGTAAAATCTATAAAACATAAGTACACTATTGAACCATGTTCACAGTACTCAGAAAGCATTATGTGTGACTTAAAAGCTCTTACATATGTCTGTCAGTCTCTCTTAGAGGCAGTGTCATATTTAGATTATTTTGAAATCAATTTTATTTCAAATATATTCCATTTCCATTCTCTCTCTCTCGCTCTCTGTACATGTAAATAGCGAGCCATGACATATGCCAAACAAACAAGTTCAATCCATGGAGGCCCCAACCCACAACCCAAAGGATCCGCTGCTAATGTCCTGGTGTCAGACACCACAGCACACCCCCAAAGGTCTTGTGGAGTGATGCCCCAAGGGGTGAGAACTGCCCAGTGGAACTAATGCAATAATTTTGTAACCTTGTAATGTTATGGTTGATTGGTGTATGCATGAGTACAGTCATTTTGGAACTGGTGTGGGGTTGTTTTTCTCGGCTCTTTGTTGTGCTTGGCCAACTATTTAATATAAATGTAAGACTCCAAGGTACATAAAGACATGGATGAGCAAGATTGGTGTGGAAAAACTTGACTGGCCTGGCCCGACCTCAACCTGATAGAACACCTTCGGGATGAATTAAAGTGGAGAATGCGAGCCAGGCCTTCTCGTCCAACATCAGTGTCTGATCTCACAAATGCACTTCTGGAAGAATGATAAAGTTCCCATAAACACACTCCTAAAACATGTGGAAAGTCAGAAGAGTTCAAATCTGTTATAGCTGCAGAGGGTGGGCCAACATCATATTAAACCCGATGGATTAAGAATTGGTTGTTACTCAAGATCACATGCATGTGAAGGTAAGCGAGTAAATACTTTTGACAATAAAGTGTGTATATACTGTATATTTGTACAATGCTACTCATTATTCACCTTCAGTAAATACTGTGTGCTAGGCAGGGGCATGCTGGATCTGGAGCCTATTACAGGAACACTAGGTAGAGGGTTTGAATACAATCTGGCGAGAATACAAGTTCAAAATGTGCCACAATCCACAGACACATGTAATACACATCAATCTACATACCTGCATGTTTTTTCAAATGTATGAGGAAAGGACACAGACTCAAAATAAAGTAGAACTATATACATTTTCACGCTGTTTGATACAATAAATCGTATGATTTTAGTATGTTGCAGTGCTAACAGAATGGTCTAAAGGGTTTCATTCATCCCAGGAGATAAACAGATGTATCATTCCTCTACATTTATTCTCTAGGTAAAAAGCATCATGCTGCGATTTAACTGCAGGTGGAACCGTGCTTGGCTTTGAAGCACTACAGCAGGTCTGGCAGTACAGGAGTCCATGCCAAATGGCCAGTACTTTATACCATGGGGGACTTTTGATCTGTAACTCAGCACAGAGATCTAAGCACTTGGATTACCTAAACCCTGACATCGTTTAGAATGAATATAAAAAACCTTGCAGTAAGGTGTAATATGAAAAATGTATGTACAGTACTGTGCACATGTTTTAGGCCCCATATTATCTTTAGTACAAGTTTTGTTATATATGTTTATCATATCTGTATTACTATGTACTGTATAAAATCAATCACTAAAGAAAGCAACATATGTCTGTAAAGATATTATAGCAATGTAATATATATTATATATTATATACAATTTTTCAGATGGAAGGAAAAACCTAATGTAGGCTCCTACTGTATGTCTTTCATGGAAATAGAGTTAGTATTACAAAGTTACCAGAGGAACTCTGGCATAATATTCATTTTGCTCAGTAAAAGATAACAGCTGTTTACTTACAGTACTGTGAAAAAGTCTTGGGCACATACAAAAAAAAAGCCAAGAGCAAAGATGCCTTTGAAAACCTTTGTTCCTAAAAGAAACTTCTATAAACATGAGTAGAGTAATAAAATAAACACAAGAGTAATAAAATAAACACAGTCAATATTTTGTGTGAAATATCGCTTGAAAATAATAAGTAGTGTTAGATTCAGATTTGTGCAGTTTTCTAAGTAAAACAGTTTGGGGGTCAATATATATATAAATATATGCAGTACAGTATGTGTGTGTGTATGTGTGTGTGTGTGTGTGTGTGTGTGTGTGTGTGTGTGTGTGTGTGTGTGTACACAGTTATACACGCATACAGTATAATATGTTATGTGTTGTGTTTAGTATTTTTATTCCATCAATAATACAGTATGTGATAAATATAAGCACTTATCCATGTAACAATCTAAATTGTCAGTATAACTTAATCCTCAAAATTTTACACATGAAAAATAAAATCACACATATTGCCTGGCAAATGTCTCCATGTAATCCTATGTGCAACATAGCAATACATCATGCCATTAGTCACAATATGTACATACTGTAGAGAGTATGCCTCCCTGACTATCACTTCCTAATTATTAATATGTTTAGAAACTTTGTTGAAGGTCAAACCCATAATTCTGTAGAATCTCTGAAGCACAATAGTGTGGAGTTTTATGTACTGAGTGCACTTACAAGGACTTCTTTGCCATGATATTTATGTTTATTATGCTCTGTTTATGCCTGATGGAAGTTCTCTAAAATGCAATATATTTAGATCTGTTTTCTTGCCTTACAAAGACGCCCATCTGCTCTGAGCTGCATATGTAGATTGTTCAGCTCTGAGCATTGTGTCCTATATGATTAAAATCACATCATGCTGTTAATGCCACAGGTATTAATATGACATCAGTCCTGACGCTAAATTTAGCCAAACTCCAGTTCCAGCTAAAACAGATGATTATAATGCATAGACAGGGGAAAAGAACTAGCTGTTTATTTTGGATTTACCATTTTAAATATCATCCAAGCAGATTTTATAGAAAGCAGAAGTTGTTTATTTATTAATTTTTAAAAGTCTTTAAAAAATAAAAATCCATTGACATGGCTGTTGCTATCAGATAGGCTGTATTTAATGTTTCAGAATATGCTGATCTCCAGGGAGTTTACACACAACAGTCTCTATACTGTAGGTTTTTAATTTGGCCAATTTGGTTTGAGCAGCCAGACAGGAATGAGCAACTCATATATTTTACACTCTTTACAACTGTGGTGAGCAGAATGGCATCTCAACATGCATAAAATATTTGACCTTGAGGTGCATGAGCTAAGACTGCAGAAGGCTCAGTCTGCTTTTACTCATGTCAACCAAGAACAGTGATCTGAGTCTATCATGGGAACAGGCTTACCCAAACTGGACAGCTGAAGACTAGGAAAAAGACATACAAAAAGGAAATTTTCAGTCTCCAACTGTCCAGTTTGGGTGAATCTGTGCCCATGATTTGTTTTTTCGCACCATTCTGTGTTAACTCTAGAGACCGTTGTGTGTGAAAATCGCCGTTTCTGAAAAACTCAAACCAGCCCATCTGGCATTAACACTCATACCATGGTTAAAGTAACAGATATCACACTTTTTCTTCATTATATTTTTTAAAAAGGTAATCATAACTGATGCTCCTGACCTGTATCTGCATGCTTTTATTTACTGCTGCCCCATGATTGGCTGATTAGATAAATGCCTCAATGTCCAGATGTTTTTATTTGTTTATTTAGTACCACCAGACATTCAACTGTACTGTATATTAATACCAGTTCACTCCAGGCTCAAATATATTGATGTGTAACTAGCTGAAAGATCATTAGTAATGATTCTCTTGACAAATGCTGCTTGTTACTAGGAGACATGCAACTGTCCACGCAACATGTTACTTAAAAGACCCTGTGGTTTGATTAAATAAATTACTCTTAGCCAGTATAAGGTTCTCTGATACACAGTGACATAGCAGAACTGCTGCTACACTGAAAGAGACATGGGTCTGACCTTGATTTAAGGAAATTATGCATAGCGTCATAGGTCTTTGAGATACAGGCTGACAGTCTGGCGGTCTGTACTGATTTGTCTTGACATCGAACCGTGTTGGACTACTTAAGGGCCGACTCACCTGATCACCTGTCAAACCATGGCTGCCAAATAAAGCCGAGACAGAAACACAGTCCTGCTACTTCCAGACTTGAGATTACTTATGTAATAAAGCAGTAGTAATACAGTGTTTGCTTATACTTAATAGGAAGGTGTAAAATAATACACAGTGTCGTATCTTCCGAGCTCATCTAAGACGATTCGACAGGAGGATCTGGAACTCTTGATGTCTTCGCTGTCCAGTTTGGGTGAATCTGAAAAACCCTGTCCAAAGTCAGGCATTTCATAAATACAAATAAGTTTAACACATTTGTGTGTGAGTCATGCCTAAGTGACCTCTTCTTCAGCTTCGTCTTTCACCTGTAATCTGATGCGGTGATACGTAGAGGAGCGAGAACTGGCTACAGCCCCGCTCGTGATTTATGATTGAGGACATCTTCATAAAATATCAGAACAATCGGAGCTCTGTTGGGAGAAGATACCAAAGTGTTACGT
>JAOVVB010000016.1:17159345-17171386 GCA_028570985.1 Heterobranchus longifilis | reverse complement strand
ACACACATAGATAGGGTGTTTTACATTGCGTGATTCCAAAAGTCTCTTAAGATTGTTGAAAAAAAGAAAATTCTATAGGGTAATATAAAGGTACCTGTTTTATCTGATAGAACGTCCCATTTGCATGTCCCAATCGCCACAATATATTTGCTAGTGGGTTTTCCATGAGTTTCATATAACCGTATGCCAACTTCTCATACATACACATACTGTACCAAAACTTTTTTTTCTGTTATTCAAATTGGCACTCAATTGGCTGCAGGTAAGAAGTTGACATTGCGAACACCAATCCCGACTTGCAACCGAATCATTTTCATGTGATATTTGTGTCCACCAGCAAAACTATACCGTATAAATGTAAGTTAAAATGATCGAATATAGCTTAATTATTAATAAAAATAGCATTCACGCACACTGTCAGTGATTGTTGTGTAACTAAAATACGTCATTGCCGCAGATAATACACTCCATTATGAATGTCAAAAAGTAAGAAAACAACATGCTGGGTGGTTGATAAAAATATTGATGAAGTTTTATATTGAAACAATATATCCCTCAGGATCCTGTATATTCATTTAAAAAAGCCAATCAGAGTAAATATGTCAAGGCCAATGTTTCAGTGAGAGCCTGTAAGTGCATTCTGTATGCGACTTTGTTACAGGTTGAGAAAGGACAATGTGTGTGTCAGAGGTGCATGAAACACTAGCTTAAATCACTAATGACCTAAGGCAACTAGGTATACAATAATATCACACAAAAGCATAGGGACACTAAATTAGGATACCATTAGATATAGAGCATCACATCGCAACATATACTGTATATATATAATCTGACATGCATGAACCAACTTAAATCAACACCACATACATTTTTATAAAATCTATTTGTAGCACTGCCATCATGTTCCAAGTAAATAATAAAACTCAACATAAGGTCACATGTGCCTTTAAATAATGCTGCAAAAGGGCACATGATGACAAGATAGTCTAGAAGGGACCAACGTGTTAATCCCAGTTTTGAAGCAGCTCCAAGTCTCTCCCTTCGCTCTATCTGCCCTGCATACCCCACTAATAAAGGGCTTAATAGATTAACTAACAGAAGGCCATAACTGAGACTCCAGCTAGTTGACACCAGGAGGGGCATCTGCTCAAAGGCCACCTTTCTGTACCATGGGCCAGAATCACTACAGAATCCCAGACATGGAGCTTTCGTCCTGGGCCGCTTGCTAATTCCACTCCTTCTCCTCCTCCTCCTCCTCCTCCTCCTCCATATCTCCAAGCACAACTATGGCACAGAGGTTAATTAGATCCATGCATTTATTTATGACTATGCTCATTAAGCCTCATGTTCTCTTCGACATAAAAGGGCCCATTTTACATTTTTTACTAAAAGCAGAACAATGTACATTTTTTTCCCAACAGGAAACTGTTCACTTTCTGTAACTAGCATAAAAATCGTATTTATATCATAGACTTTAGGCTTAAGCTCTGATTTTATGCTGAGAGATACAAAGTGAATTTTTAATTTCTCCCCTATAGTCAGTTTTATAGGGTTCATAGGGTAATCATGAGCTCACATTGCTGGCTGTACACAGTTATGTGTGTTCTCCTTGTACAGCTGCTAGATTTGTATATTACGTGTTCCCTATGATCTTGTATTCAAGTCTGCTCTCGAGACTTGTCACTGGTTTTGGTCTAAAAAAATAAAGGTTTGTGATTTTTTTCTTTTCTTTTGACATACGCAAAGTTTGACAAGAACAAAAAGGTTCTCTGTCTTGCTCTTGACTCAGTCTCGCTTTCATTTGGACTTGACTCTGTCTTGACCTTTAAACTCTCAAAATTTCCTTATACACTTCCATATTTTGCGCAAAGCACGACACATTGTTGCTGACATTTCATGATGGGCCAATTGCATCTCTTCTTTTGGTCACATAATCATTAAAGAGAAGCTACTCCCTGTGTAACACAGCAGCTGCCACAAGTGGTGTGAATGTATTCAGTAGATTTGTGGAGAATGCTGAAGCCAAGAAAAGGATGTTGACACTCTGTTACTGCCATTGCACTCACTCCAGCAGTAATGAATTGCAGGTATGTGTCACTTAACGTTCGCAATACATTCTGAGAAATAGAACATTATGCAATTTGGATGTTATTTGAACACCATATTACAGTATAAACTTACCAAAGCTATGAGGAATGCTGTAGTGTAAGCACTGTGGTGAAGCACAGAAATAATGTTACGAAACAATGGCATGGAATACTTCGCATTCAAAGCTGTGCATTAAACTCTGCATCCCTCTATGGTGATAGGGAGCTCTCCTCATGTACTAATGAGAAACTAAAACTGGTAGAAGAAAAGGGGTGATGATGCTTTTAAGTTAAGTTTTTGTATTGCTTACATTTCTCCTGATTTTCAACTATTGTTTTAATTTAAAAAGGCTTTTGTGCACCAAAACTCCTTGATCTAGTATCATTGGTACTAAACTGCACACTTAGATAACCATAAACACAGCTGCAGGCTGATTTATCCATTGTGCCAAAACCATCTGAGATGGAGTTATAGTCTTCTGAAAAATCATACAAAATTCACACTTATATAACCCAGACAATTTCGACAAAATATTTTGCCATTTGTGCCTTTTAGCACCCTTGTGACTCATGCACACAATGTTTTCTATCAGTTTACAATACCTTTTGCTTTATTTGTAAGAAGAAAAAAACTCCAAAAATGCAGTTATCTCATTTTGCTGTAAAGCTGCCCATGCTCTGAACAGGCTATAGCTATAGAACTATGGCAAAGTAAAGACACAATCAGCTTTCTTGTTTTAGTATTTAAAGGAACCGGGCAGCACTGAAGCAGGAGCATCCGGAGAGAAAAGTGTTAATGACTAGTGTTTGGAAATCTGAAATAATGCTGTAAATGCTGTCTCTTTCCCTTCATTACTTATTTACACTCCATCTGTGCACACACCTGCCATCAGTATGGGGCGAGCTGTCTATTTCCATACATGTTTGTTTGCTTCGCTAACAACTCAGAGGAACATTAGATATATTGGGCATTTTGAAGCAAATCAGAGCTTCTGCAATGCAGGGCACGGACACGGGGACATTAATATATAAATCGGAGAACTAAGCAGATGAACCATGGGTAAAAAGGGAAAGCTCTTTGGGGTCCATTTGGAGCTGCTTGAACAACTTGCTTAATTATATGTAAAGGTCAATGGTGGATAGAAGGATGAAATGCCAGTGAAAGGGTCATTGGTTAAGGCTCTGTTTTCTGCCTAATAGCATATTCTACCTTTAGCATATACACAGCTTTCCCATCCATCATCCACAGAGCCATCCCAGAGAATTAAAACCAGCAGCTAATATGGACTGACAGTCATCCCAAGATAAGGCTAAACTGAGTGGGCAAGAACATGTGTCCAAGAAAGTACTTCGAAATTATTTATCTATGGGAATTTCAATCAAGGTGGCACTGTGGCGCAGCTTCAAGGTCCCTGGTTTGATTCTGACCTCAGGTGGGTCGAGTGTGTGGGTTTGTTTCCCCTTTCACTGTCTAAAACTACATACTGTAAGTAGGTAAACCTGAGACAAAAAATGCCCCAGACCCATTCAGGATGCAGTGTTTACTGGAGATTAATTCATTTATATGGGAAAAAATGACTCTCGCTCTGTGATTAGAAGTAGACCTGCCTGTTTGAGGGACTGTTATACATATCTACTGTATGTCTGTACTGCTACTCTTGCAGGAATGATCAGAGCCATTATTCCAAAGTCAACCCCATCACCCCATGACCTCTACACCAGACATGTCATCACTTTAACTTTTAGCAGCGTATTACTAATGGTTTTCAATTAGCTTATAGCAAACTCCTCTGTTCAAGGAAGAATATGGTAACAGAAGTCTATTGCAAAATAGTCTACTTGAATCATGTACAATTTGACTGACTGATTTCTGACTTCATGATTTCTGACTAGGACAGGGATTGTACTCAAACACTTGTCAATTCCATTCAATCTTGTTTCTATAGTGCTTTTGACAATGTTGCAAAGAAAAAAAATATTAATAGGAAAAATCTAAAAGATAAATTATAATTACCAATTTGTCCCAGATGAGCAAGCTGGGGCAACATTGGTGAGAAAAAACTCCTTGCAATTAGAAGAGGAAGAAATCTTGAGAAAAGCCAAACTCAACAAGGATCGCATCCTCATTTGGTCGATATCAGATGGGTATAGCAGACATTGATTTATAATCATACTGTGTGCTTACTCACTCACTCATTGTCTGTACTGCTTTATTCTGTATTCAGGGTCGCGGGGGACCTGGATGCCAGGAGACTTAGGGCATAAGGCGTGGTACACTCTGGACAGGGTGCTAATCCATCGCAGGGCACACACACATTCACACACTACACAAACCGAAGTATTTGGAGGAATCCCACCCAGCACAGGGAGAACTTTCAAACTACATGCACAGAGGCAGACTTGAACCCGGACCCTGAAGGTGCAAGGCGACAGTGCTAAACGCTACACCACGTGCTACACCATACTGTGTGCTATGAAATTTCAGTATACCGGGAAAGGTGTTTAAGTATAAAGTTCAGGTACAAAAGACCCACTTATTAGTGGTATTTGGTATTAAACTATTTAGTGACTGCAGTCACAAGCCATCACAGAAAAACTCCCTGCAACAGCCCAATCCAAGACTATCTTCATGCTTATCAAGGGGAACTGTCCTCAGTCACTACATGCATCCTGAGCAGACCATACAGGACCATCCTCTGCAGCATTTACATTTAGGCATTTGGCAGACGCTCTTATCCAGAACGACTTTTTTATCTCATTACACATCTGAGCAGTTGAGGGTTAGGGGCCTTGCTCAAGGGCCCCACAGTGGCAACTTGGTGGTTGTGGGGTTTGAACCTGGGATCTTTCGAACCGTAGTCCAATGCCTTAACCACTGAGCTACCCCTGACCTATTAAACCATCAGCAGTTTTAAAATATCAGTGGTGTCAGGTACACTTTGTGACAATTAGTTTTTCTCAGCCTGTTGGGGAATCTGAAACAGATCTTCAGGGGATTTCTGTTTTTGCACATGAAACTGGATTTGATTATAATTTTTGTCTGAAAAATGGTTTGTCTGAAAAATGGTGTTACTTATTATCACTTTAGCATTTTCCTTTAGCTGGAGTTAATAATAAAGAAGTCATAAAATAAACATTTAATAACAAATTTGCATTTATTAAATATTAGGTTGCCCAAGGCTTTTGCGCAGTACAGGGTTATGTTTTCATAATTAAGCTCTATTGACTAAATCCTCAATAACGAGAAGACTAGGTTAGAAGTGTTTGCTAGACAACTACATGTCCCCTCTAAGTATCACTGAAATGATCATTACAATGAGCCTACTCATGGGTGATTTTTTTTCCCAATAAAGAGAGAGAGAGAAAGAGAGAGAGAGAGAGAGAAAGAATTCCACTTTTTTTATCTGTTATGCACTGCCTCCCTCTTCTGGTGAAGAATATACAGTATATAAGTATTATATTGAATTTGCACAATAGTAAGCTAAATTGGGTTTGCTTTGGCTTTTTGAATGTTGTGAAATAGAACAGTAACAGAGGTAAAATTGCATACTGTTAATTTTACAGTCATGGAAATTTACTTACAACAGATTGTCATTTGTAATAAATTGTATGTTATTTCTGAAAGTTAATATACACTGAGTTGCCAGTATACAAATCTATAGACAACCTTATAAAAAAGTGTACTATATTAATAGGATATATTATATATAAATGATTATAGAAACGAGTTACTAACTTAGTAATACCTCCTTTGGCAGATACAACAGTTTAAAAATATTTTTTGCAATATTTATTATATTAGGCTTTTCACCAATTATAAGGTCACACTATCCAGTATCAACCAAATGAGGATAGGTTTCCTTTTAAGTCTAGGTCCTCCCAAGGTTTCTTTCTCATGTCATCTCAGTGACTTTTTCCTTGCACTCTTGTCCCCGCCTTGTTCATTAGGGATACTTATTTATTTATCCTGATTTTTTTATTCATGTATAGTTGCTTTGCAACAATTTCCATAAATGCTATGTGCATAATACCCAACCCCATAAAACACCAAAACATAATAGAGGACCAGGCTTAATAGCTGGCAAATTGCAATTGCAAATGTTCTTATTTTTGTTCAAATGCTGTTCCTTTGTTTCTATAAACCTTTGGTGATTTCCAAATGTGTTTCTTGATCTTCGAGATTTTGCCTTGACTATTGTTTCTGAATGATATTTTAGATAGTGGAAATTTTACAAAACTTTGTATTGTTATGGTTTTTGATGCAGGTTTCACTAGAATGAAGTCATTGCCGATTAGTGATGGCAGACATCACTAGAAATAGTGTACCAACTTTAGTCCTGTCTTATACACACCTTAAAGAAAAATATTCCACACATCCAGACCTGGAGTAACAGCGCTACTGGCACATCACATGTGGAATGAGTCTGTAACTGTGCAGATTTCAGCTGAATTTCAGCTGCATTATGGAGATAAGACTACTACCCACTAAAACATGACTAAAACATGGTCTCTTTGACCATTAGTGCTTGAGAAGTGTCATTCATTCTCTTTCTTATTGTATTACTCTATTGTAGCTAATGACCCTATGTTCAAAGTAAGTGTGAAAAAAAAGAAATTATTTGTATATAAAAAAAATTGCCAGATTATACAAATCTTCAATGGCTACTCACTTGCATGCTTAAATATGTGGTCTTTATTACTTGAACATGTTCATTTCACTGTTCTAATCTTGTATCTTAGAAAACAGCAACTCAGCATTTTCACATTACATTGGTGTGATTACAAAAAAGCAATAATGTGTACAGCTGACACTGCAATGGAATTTGAGAGAGGGGAAATATTTTTCAAGGCAGCCGTCCTAGCTAGTAATACGTGATAGGGTAGGTATTTACTGCTAGACACGTTTGCATACGGCACAACACAAGGAGTCTCATTTCACTGATGCACAATGATTTCTTGAATTTCTTTAACTGCGTTGAAAGGGCACATTTCAGGTACAGAAATATGTAGCAAGAAGAAATTACACCATTACTTTCAGGGGTGAGTAATAAAGCAAATGGAAATGACAGTTTGTCTTTCTCTTCCTCTAAGGTGATGAAGCAAAAAAAAAAAAAAAAGAGTTGGCAAAATCAGTTATGTCTATATGTTCATAAGGAAAGTTACATGTATTAAGAGATTAATTGCGTACCTGTTTAAGATGATTTTCTGGTTTTCTCTGATTACCCAAATTGCGAGCATTTTGTTAATGTATGCAAAATTTTCTTTAGGTAGAATCATCTGTGATGAAGTTGTTCAATAGAATCTTGACCATCACCTTTAAACACAATAATTTGCCTTTAAACTCAAAAAAATATCAGGGAGAAAAAATGCAGACTGATGAATGAAAAAGTGAGAAGACAAACTGTTACTACAGTATGTGTTCACTGATACTGATACAAAACAGCTGATACTAGGTGTTTTCCATTTCCAATTGAAACATGGTACTTTCTCAAACCACAGACCTGTTTAGCTATTGAAAGTCCCTTTTTGGATTCAGCAAATAGCCACCACTTCTCAAGAACAGCATAAGAAAAAAATTTAGACCATGTGATTTTGACATAATCATGAAATGTTTGTATTTTAATGACATGTTTTATCATTAGTCAATTTAGGCCTAACCAGATCTCCTCCAGGATAGAAGACACCAGGAGGCTAAAACACCAACATCATACTGTGGTCTTGGTAAAATCGTCATTTGGTCAAGAAAGCAGATATATAGCCTTCATTAGGACGTTTGTGTGAAGATACATCTTTTATTAGATCGTGTAATTAGATCATGTAAGATGATATCTGGTTGGTTGGCTCCAATTGTACTATCAGTGTTCACAGGCATATTATACATGATCAAAATGTTGTTGGTCTCAGTAACTTTTTCAAGCTGGTGATCATACTAGTGATCAGGAAATTTTAGGCCCTGCTCTTTTAGCATTGACCAGTGAAGATAACTGCCAAGATCTCTTGAGTCAATGATTGCACTCTTACTGCACTTGCTGTCTACCTGCATTTTGAACTCTTATTACCTGATCTTGAGTTACTGTGATTAGACTCTCTGTTTTGCCTTTTAGTCCTATGCTGGGAACCCATCCAAAGGTCTGCTTCCTGTCTAAGTAATTTCTGTATAACTGACCACAGACTGTCTTTAATGAGTATGTCTTGATCTTCTCTTCAGTTAGTGAGCTTTTTATTTTGAGATTGATAACGTTAAGGCTTAAGCTGGTTTCAAGCAGAAGGTATTTCATACATCAGCTTTTGGGTGCAGAAGACTGTACTTTGTTAGTAGATGTTGGGTTTTTCTGTCCATATCCTAGATTTCGACCTCTTTCCAGTTGAGTATCGCAAAACTGAACTGGCAAAAGAATTTGAATGTAGTCTGTCAGAGATCAGGACAGTTAATACCTTGTATGTAGATGGGAGGCAAGTAATCAGTCTGCAATCATTTGGGTCCTTTGTGTCTTTGCCTTTTGAGAACAGAAGAGTTACTCCTATTGTAAACCAGTCTGGTAAAATACTTGTGAATACACTGATGGCTACGCAGAGTGCCCTATCTAGTGCCCTGTTAAGGGCATCAAAGCTTTTGATCCAGACATTCTGGACATTATCTGGCCCTGAAGCATTTCAGTTTTTGGCTGTCTTTACTATCATTATACATATAAGTCTTTCAATCTATTTAAAATTATATGTGCATAAGCATTGGCTTCGTGCTGCATCCATGTGGCCTTGTTGTTGTTTTTCCAGTCTTTGTGTTCTCCTTGACCAATCTATTCTGATGATGTTGATCAGACCATTCAGTGAACCTCCTTAACCTTTGGGCTTTGGCTTGAAGCTTCATCTGCAAGATTCTTGAAGGCTCTGTTATGTCTGAGATTGTAGAATGCCTTTTAATGTGATTGACTTTGTTGTGTAAAGCTTTTGAGGCAACCCCTTTGCTCAGCTCTGCCAGCATTGATGTGTCTATGCAGACATTGGCATTTTTGTGCTTCAGGCTCATCTTCCATGAAGGTCCTTCAGAGGGTATCAACATCCATTGTATTTTAGGTTCTTTTTTCACCAGATACTACTGCAGCTGTTGTAAGTATGAGTTGATTAAGTTCTGTTAGGTCTAGGTGTTCTTTCCTACAGATTTTGGCAGGAGCTGAGTTAGCTGCTTGAAGAATCTAACTCTCTTATTTGTTAAGCGTTCATGTCAATTGAGTAAAGTTTGAGAAGATTGAGCTTGATTCGCCAGGCCATATGCTTAACCGAGTTGACGGTTTATTACAGTCGTTTGTAGGCAACAGCTTCAGCTCTTGTATTATATTGCATTATATTGTCTTTTACTGTATTTTACACTGTACACCAGCCATAAAATTAATCTAACTAATAAACACAATACCTAATAATGTGTAGGTCCCCCTTGTGCTGCCATAACATATTGGACCACTCAGTGGATGGACTCCACAGTACCTCTGAAGGTATGCTGTGATATCTGGCACCAAGTCTTCAGCAGCATTTTCTTTATGTGCACTAAGTAGGATGCTCCATGTCTTAACCTTTTAGAGATGCTAACCCAATTGTCTGTCCATAACAATCTGGCTATTGTCAAAGGTGCTCTGATCCTTGCCCAGGCTTGCCCATGGTTCCTGCTGCCAACACATCACCTTAGAGAACTTAATGTTTACTTGCTGCCTATCCTTCTTTGGCAGGTGCACGATAAGGAAATATTCAGTTATTCACTTTATTTGGCAATAATTTACATTTTTATGCCTGATCTTTTTTTAAATGTGCTTATTTATTAATTCATCTATACCACTTATCCTTGGTACAGGGGGGCTTGAGACTATCTCAGGAGGCTTAGGGCCAATCTATGTATAAAGTATAGCAATCTATCGCAGCTTTTTTTTTAATTTTATTTTTATATTATAATATCTTACACAACTCTGTGTATGCAGTGCATTCTCAACAGTTTAGATATGGCTTATAGCTATACTAATTCGCCATGATACACACTATATGGAAAAAAATTGCAGGTTTGGCCAAACCTGCAATTATATTGTATTCAAATTAAATATGGAGTTGGTCCCCATTTGCAGCTATAACAGCTTCCACTATTTTTGAGAGGCTGTCCACAAGATTTTGAAATGTTTCAGTGGGTATTCATGCCCATTCATTCTGTAGAGCATTTACGAGGTCAGGCACTGATGTTGGATGAGAAGGCCTGGCTCACAATCTCTGTTCCAGTTCATCCCAAACGTGATCGATGGAGTTGAGGTCAGGGAGTTGAGGTCAGGGTGTGGACCAGTCAAGTTCTTCCACACCAAACTCATCAAATCATGTCTTTATAGTCGTTACTTTGTGCACTGTGGCACAAAGTAACAAAGTTGGAATAGGACAGGGCTTCCACAAACTGTTACCACACAGTTGGAAGCATAGCATTGCCCAAGATGCCTTGGTATGCTGAAGCATTAGAATGCCCTTCACTTGGGATAAGGAGCCTGACAGAAACACCTCAATAATTAACAAGTTTGGCCAAATACTTTTGTCCATATACTGTACAGTAGTATACAGTACATACCCTGTAGGTGTCCTTTATCACCACTGTGTGATGGTGCTGGAGTGTATCTGGGGAGTTTATGAGGCAGACTATAGTTTATTTAGCTAATGCACTTACATATCGGTTTATCACTAGTATTGTTGTGAAAAGTATAATTATAATAATAATAATTATTATTATTATTAAGTGTGCTGGCGCACACTTATTACTCTTCTCCCCTAGAACTCATTGCACAATCGGTTTATTATATAAACCGCAGTTTCGAGACGACCCACACGTATGTTACACCATTCCGTGCGGCTCGCTCGGGAATGGGGTTCTATGACTTTTGGTGGTGGGGGGGTCGTCGCGCGGTGCTCCCAAAGTCCCCAAAAAACCCGCCCCCAAAAAGTCCCATAGACTTAACATTGAGGCAGGCCTCTGCTGTGACATCACGGCCGTGACTATGATGCACCGGAAGGCTCCACCACGCACTGGATGGTATCCACGCACATTAGGACTGACCCGGCCGTCGCAGAGGCACACTTAAAATTTCTCCAGAAATTTTCGCTCTCTAGTTATTATTGTTGTTGTAGTCAGAGTATCTGTGACGCGGTCGTTACGGAAACGTCAGCGCGTCACTGGCTCTCTCTCAGCAGGTCCCCTCCCTTGATGCTGCCTGTGCTGTGAAGACATTCCCTTTCCTGCTAGCAGACCGACATGCTGAACTTCTGTGCCTCCTCAAAGACTCTCGGGTGATCCACAGTCTTTCGGGCGAGGGATTTTTTTTTTCTTTTTCTTTTTCTCCGCTATGAGGAGATCATCGTGTGTGAGAACGTCGGACGAGCACAGGAGCGCCGGTTTCCTGCAGCGCGCCTCTCCCGCTGCGCCGCTCCGCTTCTGCTTTTAGCTCTCGCGCTTTGATCTCCGCGCGCAGGAACACCGCACCGCAATGATTAGCAAAGTGAAGAATGCCATGTCCTCGCTGGTGGGCGGCATCGTTCCCCACGGCCACCACCACCACCACCATCATGCTCAACAGCAGCAGCAACAGCAGAGCGGCGCGGAATCCTTGCCGCCGCGATTCCCGTACGCGCGGCCCGAGTTTCTGGATCTGAGCGCTGAGTTGGTGCACTACGCGGCCGAGCACGCATCCCGGCCCGTCATAACACTTCGGAGAGACGCAAAGATGCCCTGGCGCACAGGATATGCAGAGTGAGTCGGGCATATTTTATGCTTCTGGCGCATGCACCTTCAGTTATGGGCCATTCATTCAGTGCAGGCGGAGCGAATGTGCGTTTAGACGCAAAGGTTCGGTTCAGTAATGCTGCGAGACGCACACACACACACACACACACACACATCCAAGGGCAAACCAAAGCAGAGTTCGGTACAGTATAACG
>JAOVVB010000016.1:17112769-17128208 GCA_028570985.1 Heterobranchus longifilis | reverse complement strand
AGATCTGATTAATTAATGCACGGATTATTTACTAGACTTCACATGCACGCAGCCTGGGCACAGAAAAATAACATACTACAGAAAACTATTAACGTGTTTACATGATAAATAGATCTGCACGAAGTGCTTATAATTACACCAATCATATGCATGGTTTTATTGTCATGTTTTAGAGAGCAAAGTGAAGTGCACTGTGGCTTACACTAACTCTAATCACTGGACATGAAGCAGCCATCTGCGACCTGCCTATTAATTATTTTGATTATTACTCCATTAATTAATGGATCCAGTTACAAAATTCTCTGGTGTCTGAGTTGAGAAAGAAAAGCGTCAAACTCACCTCTTGTCTTTCTTTCAGATAGAAAAACGCAGATCTTTCCGCCCGATGATATTGCAACGTGTGTTCTTCAAAATAATAATAAAAATAATAATAATCTCAGAAAGTGCTGGAGGACAGAGAAAAGTCCCGATTTTAAAGTCCAATGTGTGAAGCTTTTCTGTGCAAACACACACACAGAGTCAGGCGCGTGCGTGCGCCCGTGCGCGCGCACACACACACACACACACACCAACACAGGGGATCAAATGGAGTTTTCAGATTATATTTCCACTGGTGCCGTCACGTTTTTGTTCAGGGATTCTTTCCTCTCGCGATGATTAAAATGTCCGTGCTGTCCGTTAAACGCGATCCAAGAAAGTCTTGATCATTTCGCGTGAAGCTGTGCGTCTTGTCGCTCTGCGTCTCTCTGTGCGTGTCTCTGCGTCTCTGCGTGTCCCGCGCTCCTCCGTCTCCTCCAGCTCTCTGTCCTGCTCAGCGCTCCGACTCGCGCTTTTGCTCTACATGTGTCACTGACAGGCGAGGGGGGTGAAAAAAGAGAGCCCGTACCGAAACTGTGGTTGCCAGGTTGGTTTGAATAACCGTGTTCAAAACTCTGTTATAATTCGTGTAAAGACATAACAATATTGTAGTACATTCACATTCATAAACTATAATGCGTTTTATACATAGTAAACCTATAACATGAGGAGTTTATATCAACTATATCCAACGCACATTTCTTTCTGCATAAATATTTTACAGTACACGATCTGGCAACACGACGCCAACGCGACCCACCTCTCATTATGACGCCAATCCACAGCAGCCAATCAGAGCGCGCGCTTTTCTTCGAGTGAAATAACAAATTGGGCCAACCAAGACACACTGAAGTTGGCTCTCAGATGCTCCCTCTTGAAGGCGTTAGAAGAAAGAAAACAGTTCAGAAAATATTTATTTTGGATTATATTCTGTATTTTTTAATATGATTGATTTTTTTTTATTGCATTGTATGATTATGCACAGTGTGTGGACAGGTTTCTGTCAGTCCTCTGCCAAACCGTGGTTTAATGAACGTTGAAATGAATTGCCAGACTGCATCCAAAGATTTTCCGACCAAAACACGGTTTATGTTCCTCCAAATGCACCACAGAGCAGCGCCAAACTTTATATTAAACTAAACCAAGAGAAACAAATGAATAGATAACTTTTTTAGTCAGGCAATGCTGTGGAATATAAATGCATATAATTTTCGCACTTGGCGGCACAGTGGCTTAGTGGTTAGCACTGTCGCCTTGCACCTTCAGGGTCAGTGTTCGGTTCCTGCCACGGGGTCTGTGTGCATGAGGTTTGCATGTTCTCCCTGTGCTTGGTTTCCTCTCACATTCCAAAGACAATGCAGATAAGGCTAAGTGTGTGTTAATGAGCATGTGAGCGTATAAACATGTGTGCCCTGCGATGGATTGGCATCCCAACCAGGGTCAGGCTGTACCCCACTTATGTCTCCTGAATAAACTCCTGCGCCCCTGTATAAACGACCATGGGTGTGTGAGTCATTTTAACACTTTTTGACATCTTAGAATGTCTCGGCCTGAGATTAAATTCTAATTCAATTTAATTGATGTATTCTATCAGGTTATATCTACACTCACATTTAAGTAAACAAGTCAAGGCCCAATGATAGTGCTACACACACCATCTTCATCAGATCTTTACACCAACATGCAACGATGGAAATAAATTCTTCTGAATCTGGCTGCCATGACGCATCCCTAATGCATCCAATTCCAATCGTTCATTCAGTTATTTATTCATTCATTCAATCCTTTTTACTAATCACTTTACACTTCACTGATTAGGGCTGTGGTGAACCCAGAGCTTTAACACTGGGTGCATGGTAAGTACATACATACCTAAATGAGATGCCAGTCAATCACAAGGAATTCCAAAAGGCCAGAAAAACCACAATGAAAACCGTACACTCTTGGCTGTCTGAAGAGCTGAGTCACCGTGTGTCTTCGAATAAAGACTGAAGACCAAACTCTTCACTAAACACTTAAACAAGCACTAAATCCACACTGCTTGTTTAAATAAAACCACTTGTACTGTGTTGCTGCTGTGGAACATGGTTTAGCCTCATGGTATTCTTGAATACTGAACTTTTTGTACTAGTGTAAGGAAACGGTTTTTAACAGAGACTACGAAACACTTCTGGAAGTCTCTCTGGATAATGGTGTAAATTTAGCTGTTTATGCTTGTGACTCTTGTCCTACAAATTCCATTTTAATAGTCTTTACTGATCCTTATTTGACTACGCTCAAATATATTTAGCCACTCATCTTCATCCTTCTCTGGTCAAAGTGGTCATAAAAAAATCATTGAGCTCAACGTGGCCCTGTTTGTGACTGTATGTGAATACAGTTTGAAGCTTTCACACACGTGTTCTTACACAGTGGCACCATCATCTGTTCATAAAAGGAATTACAAGTGAAACTGAAAGTACAGTAGGTGAACAGTCTATTTTCAAGTCTTGCACCTGGACCTGTCATGCAGTACACATTTTAATCTGTTTTCCTGATGCATTACATCTGATATACCTTTTCATAAATGCCCGACACACACTTAAATGCACAATGCACTGGGACCATAGAAATAGCATTGAATACGTCTTTACTTGTCACTTACTGTACATTATAGTACAGTCAAATCATTTTTTCTCACATATCTTATCTTGTTGTTTGGATCAGGCCACAGGGTCAGCCATCACATGGTGCCTAACAGTGGAAGATTGACTTAATCTTAAATAAAATAGCCTTAATCTCTGAGTCACAACTGCCCTGAGATGCCAGCAGCCAGTGGCACCATAATAGGTCTGATTGTAAGACACCTAAGTTACACCATAACTAGTAATGAGTAAAGTGTTTCTAATAAAAAGAAGTTTGTTGGAATCAAAATCATGTATTTTGTCATCCTTAGACAATCCCACACATGATCTGAAATAAAGAGGGAATCCTATGACAGATATCCAGAGAAGCAGTTAGCTTTGGCCTTTTTCAGAATATTTAATCGTTTAATTCATGACAGTGGGCACATGCATTTAAAGGGGAACTACCAATACCATTACAACATAATATATTATATAAGTGTATCATTATATATAACTAAGGAAGTTATCAGCCACATTGCTGCACATTGCTTAACATTAAGCATGTTAAGACCTCCAAAAATCTCTGGATGCTGGAAGAAAAACGTCACACTATGATGTCATTCAATGTGATGTCACTCAATAAAAAATGTCACTCACGACGTTACAAATCTAAATGAACTATGTATTACAATAAAGTAAAAAAAAAATTGTCCATTCCTTGCACGTGAAAATGATGAATGATATAACTAATATAAACTGTACATAAATAGGCAAGTATTTCAAATAATTTGTGACCTTGCCAAAAAATAAAAATCTATTTCATCCATAACATTTTGTGCCAGCCAAGAAAAACTCCATCACCCCTTTACAGCACAGTTGCGCTACAATCCAATCCAGAATCAAAAGCCATCATAAAGCATTTAAGCAACACTAAAATAGGAATGGTCATGAGTGAAAACAGATTAAAGTAGATCAACATTCCAGTATAATTTATGTATTCAGACCACATGCACTTTGAAAGAGCAGAAGGCGTGTGTATTGCTCTGGATATTAAGCACTGATACTGAAATGAATGAGAAAACTATTTGTCATGTAGAAATGCTGCTATTTTAAGGGCCGTTTAGCTTTCCAACTTCTTTGTTCTAGCTTGAAAGGAGAGGATCTGCTTATTGTTCTAGCACGTGGTACACACTTGCTGGCGCAAAAATAAATCTGCTGAAGCAACCACTCATATATCACGACAAGTTTTTGCTTGTGTTTGTGCAAAGTAAAAAGGAGCAGACATTTATAGAGAATGGCGGTGAAGTTGCAGCTATTTCTTGAAGAAAACCATGTAAAATCATGGACACACTCTTCCACTTACGGCCCTACTTCCATCTGATTTTGAACTCTGCAAGCTGTGTTTTCTTCGAGAAATGTTTTGATGCTGCAGGAAGTGAGAAAGTTTGGTGACATTCAGCGATGAGTTTCAGTTTCTGTGGGCACTTAATCAGTTCGGGAACAAAACCACATAATTATGAGTTGCTTCTGGCTTCATTAGTAAGACATACAGTGTGTAAAGAGTCTCCTGCAGCATGTCTTAATGGTTTAATTGTGCCCAGTCCTAGTTGATTGCAAAGCTCTGTTTGATTTCCCTGCTGGAAAGGTAACTCTATTCCACCCAGGATTAGCCCCCATTCTCTTCTGCTAGAACAATAATTAATTTATCTCAACTATTAAAACTAGAGGGAAATTAAGAGACGACTCTGAATGGGTGCCTCGAAGGAAAAGCATTCTTTGTTCTTTGGCAGGTTTTAATGAGCTTTGCATAGATGCGGAAGGAAAAATTATTTTTTCTTTCTTTTTTTTTTTTTTTGAAATATGATGCCTCACTGGATAAAGGAGGGAGAGAGGGTGTTGTGAAGATCCCCAGGGAAAACAGAACCCTACCCCACCTCACCCCACCACTGTACTATAGTGACTCTTCATAGAGCAGATGGGAAAAGAAAGTGCAACAATGTGCAATAAAAGAGTGTAAATGATTCAACTGCCCCGACGTAAAAGACATCAAGCCGCACCGATACCCGAGAGGAGTGACATCAAAATGAAGTTTGTGTCCTTAGTTGGAAACTATATTAGAGAAATTGCTATAAGACACTCTGAACGAATAAAACTACTTTTCTCCTTGTTTCATAAAGCTATGTTCTAAATAATTGAGGCTTTTAACCTCATAGAGACAGAACATCTTTCCACAGCACAGAAACCTCTCTAAATATATCACTTTTTAAACAAATGCAGGCGTTGGTGGCTCATTAGTTGGTTTCTCGCCTGGCATGCAGAAGGCCCGGGTTCAATTCCCACCCAATGCCCAAACCCCAGCCACTGGATGCAGTGTTGGTCCAAAGCCCGGATAAAAATGGGAGGGTTGCATCAAGAAGGGCATCCAGCATTAAACCTGTGCCAAGCTGTGTGCGGATAGGATGGTCCGTTGTGCCGACCCTTCAATGGGAGCAGCCGAAAGACTAACAACAACTACAAATTAAATACATGCAGTGGTAAATTTAATCCATGGAGGCCAATGGTGACCATTCCATTTTTGTACGTCTGTGGTAGGACCTCCAGTCAACATTCACATACTATGGGCAATTTTGGAACGCCAATTAACCTAATCTGCATGTCTTTGTACTGTGGGAGGAAACCGGAGAACCCGGAGAAAACACACCATGCACGGGGAGAACATGCAAACGTGCAACAGCACACAAACCTGACGCTGGAATCGAACCCAGGATCCTGGAGGTGCAAGGTGACAGTAATGGTAAATTACTCTATATCTGTTGTGATTTCTACATCAATCATGGTGTCTGTGCGGGAAGATCAGAAACGAGCATACACAAGAGTGTCCATGAACCTGAGAATGATGGCTTTAAATTGATTTGTTCAGCCATGAATTTATTTAGTATAGAACATCCTTCCAGATCATTTGCTTTATTTTTTTTTCTTGCTTTCAATTACACACCGAGTGAATCCAGGAGCTGCTCCTTGCAGGTAAAACAGCTTTTCTTACACCATCCCGATGTGCTGTGTGACACAAAAACATCTAATGACAAGATGGATCAGTTGTTTCTCAGCTCACCAGGCTGAAAAAAAAATACTGAAGTCATTTCTGTAATAGGTTGTTATCGATCGCTTTGATCAATCTGGTGTCAGCTGAGAGCAAATAAGTGAGCTTAATTAAATACTAATAGATAATGGCCTTATAAAT
Source organism: Heterobranchus longifilis (assembly GCA_028570985.1). Lineage (NCBI taxonomy): Eukaryota > Metazoa > Chordata > Actinopteri > Siluriformes > Clariidae > Heterobranchus > Heterobranchus longifilis. Next base: position 17,122,004 of record JAOVVB010000016.1, on the reverse strand, counting down.
AGTCTGGATGACCTGAAAAACAGATGAAGTAACAGAACGAATCGGGTGGCGTTTACGAACTTGAACATAGTCTTCATCAAGGATTGTACTCTGCATCCTCAGTGTGCAATTATACATTATGCATGTCATTAAAGCACGATTAGACTCTGTCATACTTTACTCTCTCAGTCCATTTATTTGGGGGAGAAAAAAGCTTGTTTGTAATTAGATTGTTGTAAACAATGATAAAACTGTGTTTTCATGCATGCAGTTGGATAATTGGCTACTCACAACAGTGCAGATTAATTTGTTAAGCTACGCTGAAAGTATTCATATTCAGTGTTTTTCAAACTGGGCTGTCAGGACTCCCAGGGGCATGAGAGGCATTTTTTATTTTATCAATTAAACTGCTTTTATTATAACCATTTGTTATTAAGATTAATAAATAATTCAATAATGCATCTTTAGACAGCATTTTATCCTGGTCAGGGATGCAAGGGATCACAGAAACACTGGCGATGAGTGGGAATGCACCCTCGGTTAGATGCCAGTCACTCGCATGGCACTCATTCCCACATTCACTTACACCTAGGGACAATTTAACATATTAAATCTACTAGAGGTATATTTTTACGAACAAGGAAAAAACTGAAACCCAGAGGTTTCAAACTGAAACACACACACACATACACACACAGAAGATTAACAAAAAACTGCTTTATAAAATGTTAATAAAATGTTAGTGGTCTGCGCTACCCTTTAATAATACATTGGTGCTCGATGTTTATGCAAATATATCTTTTTGGGCTAACCAAAAAAGAAATTACAGTGAAATGATATATTATTGGACCTGTTGTTAAAGGCATTAGCTGGTATAGTGAGTGCTCCATCATTGTATGTGATTAACAGCCAATTTCCATCATGGATAATTATTGATGTAATCAAGAGACCTAAGAAAATTATACTGAACAAGAAAAGATACTTAACCTTACCCTTAAGATTAAGATCTTAACATTAAATTAGAATTATGTGTTTAAAATTGGTATTTATTTGCATGTGTGACACCGTTTGTGATCAGCAGTGTGCCCTGATAGACAGTGGGAGCTTATATCAAATCATATCAATAATTTGTCAAATGCGGTGCTTAGCATGCATAGCAATAGTATCAGTGTCTGGTAAAGGGGTCAGAGCCTATGGAAAATGTAAGCAATCTCTGGCTAGTGGCTGTTAATGGCCTGCTTAGTAAGATGTCTGGCTCTGTTATTTATGTGTAATTATTGTAGAGGGTAATTGTTTGTCCCTTAAACAGTCATAAATACTTTTATTACTTTCTACGAGCAGTCAGAAAAACAACAGCACCAGGTTTTAGGATACAACCTGATGAGGACTATACTACTAAATTCAAAATAATAATAATAATAATAATCATAATAATAATAATAATAGTAAAAAAATATAATTATTATAAATAAATAAATAAATAATAATAATAATAGGTAGTTAATATCATGACTTATCAACATACACCAACCAGCCCCCAAGTGTCTAATTATATATCTGGAACCAAGAATTGATCAGACTTGCCTAGCACATCTCACAGATTTTTGATTGGAGATCTGGAGAATTTTTAGGTCAAGTCGACTTGAACACTTTTTCGTGTTCCTCAAACCATTCTTGAAGATTTTTTTGCAGGATCCATGGGTTCATTATCCTACTGAAAGAGACCACTACCATGAATGTATGTCCTTGGCATGCAACAATGTTTAGGTAGGTGGTAAATGTAAAAATAACATTCACATGAATGGCAGCATCCAAGGTTGCCCAACATTGCCCAGAGCCATCTTGGGAACTCCTCACAAGCGTTACTGTTCTGGAGATACTCTGATCTCGTGGTCTTGCCATCACAACTTGGACTTTGCCCTTCGCAAAGTCTCTGAGATGCTGACACTAGCACATTTTTGCTTTCAACACATCAACTTTAAAAACCGAGTGTTCAATCGCTGCCTAATATCTGATTATCAGGGTTACATATTGGCTAGAGATAGCTAGATCTCCTGGATTGAACAAAAACAATTCTTATAAAAGGTAATTTAGTGTTTTAAGGGTACAGCTGTTTGGTGGCGCATTAATCCCACACATGCATACACACACTCACACACAAACACACACACACACACACACACACATTGCTGAGCCCCCTCTAATTATGTTGATCAGAAAAGGTGCAGCCTCTGAAACAACATCGCTCTAATGAAAGCATACCAATCCTTAATGAGTCACTATGTCTTGAGAAAAAATTTCATAATTATTCAACCCAGCACAACGGGAGACTAAAATTCATCAGTCAAAGCAAATTAGCCCGGCTCCATTACAGAGCAGCGGCATCTTGCAGCGACGCTCACATTATTAGGCCTGTACACCCATCTCAGTAATTGGGGGCATATTTTATTTGGCTTTGGACCCACTTCATTCAAGGACTGCTTTTATTGGTTTTATTCACCCTGACACCTTGCAGCGTGGTTTGCTGCCTCAGAAAACAGAGCAAAACTGTTGAGTGGCTTTCGAACAGGGGAAAGCAGCGACAGACAAAAATGCAATTTTCTCCGCGGATTATTGACAAGAACAAAATTGAAATGATTGCGGATCAGTGCACATCTGTATCACCAGGCGTGCTTCAATATCAAATGTCAATGACTTTCCAATACTATTCATTTTAAGGACACTTATTCGCAGACGAGCGATTGTAATACATTCGGAGACCTATGATTTATGGCACCATATAAATAAAGTCTGTGCTCCATGTGTTATACGAATGAGTATGTTTGCTTCACATAACATAAATGTCTGCTAGACAAACAGCGCAGCCTTTTTTCCAGCATGTGAACAGATACCGAATGCAGTTTCAATAAGAAAATGTGTTCACATTCACAAGAATCAGCTTAGCTTAAGGTCTGAGAATGTTTGCGTCAGCTTAAGTCTTTTTGTTAACAAGGCCTAAGGACATCAGCCTGCAAGACTCCATGCTGACTACCTCCTCTCATCTCCTCTCATCTCCTCTCATCCTTTCTTTCACTCCGGCCTGTCACTGAGAGCTTTGACAGCAGGAAAGGATGAGAAAATATGACTTCCTCCGCTCTTTAATGCCCATCAAATGAGGGAGGAATGAAAGAGGTATATTGTCCGGTCAGGAGAGGGGGTTTGCTCTGAGCGTCACTGCTGCTGTAGCTCGGTGGCTAAGGGCAGGGAAGATCATTTCAGAAGGATGATAGACGTTCGGCGCCCCTCACACACAGTCCTTGTTTGTCTTTGTTAGTTGTGTGACGCTCTTTGTGTCTGTCTCATACAATCTGTGGACAAGACAGATCATCGGACTTGCTGACACGAGTGACTTTAATCACGGCAAAGAATCTCTGCGTCAATCAGTGAATCTGATCAAAAAAACATTGTTACTATGTGCATATGTGGGAGAGATGTTTTCAATCATTGGATTAACACATCCAACTAAGGAGGAGGCTGGGAACAAGAATCAGCCAAGGAATTCGCTTTAATCTGGCTTTTTTCCAAAATAGATTAAAAGTGCCTAACTAGGGTTTTTTGTGTGTGTGTGTGTGTAAAATCTAACTAACTTATTTTATAACTTGACAAAACACAACACCAATCTCATCTATTTTAATAAATTTTCACATACACGTCATAGACATAAAACAATATTCATTCATAATATTAAGAATATTAAATAATAATTATTATTGAGTAATAATTATTCAAAATAATTCTTTCAATACCTGCTTTTTAAAAATTTTAAATTTAAACTATTTGTTCTAGTTTGTCAGAGCTTATCATACTGAACTATTCACAATTAGAGTTTTTGAATGGTAGCATCATGAAATTTTTCAGTGTTCTATTGAACAATCCGTTCCCGACAAGCCTTTATGGAAAAATATCACATGAACACGTTTTTCTTTTTTCACATTAGTAATACTGTATGTGGAAGTGTGAAGGCAAAAAATGCCTGATTTGCATGGACATAAATCCCTGTAGGCAGCACATGGGTGTAGTGGTTAACACTGTCGCCTTGCACCTCCAGAGTCTGGGTTCGATTCCCGTCTCTGTGCGCATAAAGTTTGCATGTTCTCCTGATGCTTGGTGTGTTTCCTCTTAAAGACATGCAGATTGGCGTTCCCAAATTGCCCGGAGTGTGTGCGTGTTTGTGCCCTGCGATGGATTGGCATCCTGTCCAGTGTGTACCCTGCCTCATGCCCTAAGTCTCCTGGGATAGGGTCCAGGCCCTCTGCGACCCTGAATACAGGATCAAGCGGTATAAACGATGAGTGAATCCCTGTGATTAAGTGATCACATGGCAGTAAAAATGTTTAAATATTTATATTTTTACATATCAGTATACAGATAATTTGATAGGAAAGTTACACATAAAAATAAAAAACAAGAAAATTATGAGAACATTAAAAAATTTGTGTTTAAGGGAAAGGATAAACTGACAGATTTTAGATTAACAGGAGAGAAATTCCCCATGAACTCAAAAACAGTAGAGTAGAATTGTTTATAACTACGTGTCTAACACCTAAATTAACCCTAAGAAGCATTTTCAAACAATAATACCTGAACGTACAGCACTGTCCAAATATCTTGTGTCATCTTGAATTTCTTGTATTTTTAAAGTAGTCTTGAGAAATCATTCCCCAGACTTCCTGAAGGACGTTTTTGGCTCTCATTTTCAGCCCAGTCCCTGTACCCGATCATTTTGGAGGATTTTGTTTTTGTTGGTTAAGCCGCACAGCGCCTTATAAATCATTCAAGCGAGGAAAAAAAATTAACTCAAGGCATGAACCAGTTGAAAAACAGGGGCAGATGATGACAGATGATCAGGCCGGTGATTAGTGTACTGGTGAGGCTGAATGCTGAATTGTTGGAACAGATGAGAGGGGAAATGAGGTTGCTGCTGAGGTTACATAAACAACCAATTTTTAAATACTTTAGGTGCTTTGTAGCCCTGTCTTAGTAAAGCATTTGTTTCCATTTCTTTAACTTGATCCACTTGATTTGATTTATTTTATATGAAAAACTTGACAGGAGGTTCTCTTTTTTGCACAGACTTTTGCACAGTCCTTTAAGTCATACAGAAGATGAGGTGAAGTTTAGGACAAGAAAAATCTTCATTGTTTAATTCAATTCCAGAATGCATTCATTAACTATTAATGTTTTTATCCTCAATTTTTTTTTTTTTTACATATTTCATGATATGTCATCCCTTGAGGGGAAAAAGAAATGAGACATGTTCAAGGCTAATGACCTGACCTGTTTGGACAAGTGAGTTCATGAGAAACAATGTGGTCTGAGCTCTAATAGGCTCTAGTTACACAGCAGCTCAATCAAGACCAGAGATGAGCACATGAACCCGATCCTCCTAACAGGCCACAAAGCCCATGAAGATAAAAAACACCTTGCAGCCCCGATATAAAGTGCCATCTAATCTTGCCCTATTCTATTATCGATAGACACTTAACACTGAAAATGAACTTATTTCAAGCTACGATGGTTATTTGTAATGAGGTATCGGGTAACAAGTGGACAAGAAGAGTTTTACCTTCTTTACATGTTGACAAAAGCAACTTACTGGGAGCCCAACACTATTAAATAAAGGTCATGCAAATATTTATTTATCAGTTTTCTCCTGGTTTATAGCCCTAATTTCCAGCAAACATTAAATGTTTAATGAGCTAGAAGATTGGAGAGGTGATGAGGAGGAGGAGGATGAAGCCGGGGCCTAGTCATACCACACAGCACTGCACTGCGTGTGTGTGTGTGTGTGTGTGTGTCTGTCTGTCTGTTTGTGTGGGTTTGAAATCTCTTCAATCAGACCGTGTCATTTGACCAGGCTAATCTCCTCTTCTTACAGCTCATTACAACTGTGTTTGTCCAAAACAATGGCTCAAAGTAATGAAAAAGACTGCTGGGAGCCTGAGCTGATTGGAAGGTAATAAAAAATCAGGGAAGAGTGAAAATGGCATCACACACATACACACAAATGTATTTTCTCTCTCTCTCTCTCTCTCTCTCTCTCTCTCTCATACACACACACACACACACACACACACACACACACACACACACACACACACTGCCTGAAAATAGCAGCCTTATCATCCCTGTTTCATTTAGATTTGATTACTGACGGATTATAATGCAATCACAACACAGTGTGATAGGTAGCTATGGGAACGGGTCTTAAGCGGGTATCTTGCCACAGATCTTAATTTGAGTTTGAACACTTTAGATCACTCAGATACAAGAGACGAGAGGGGGATGCATGGAAACTAACACGAGAGAGGCACGGAGAGGCTAGCAGTAATGGGAACGAGAGATGGAGAGGGCGGAAAGAATGCTAAGACAGACTCTTTCTTGTCCGTCCTGTTGTATTTCATATGTGATTCAATTTGTCTTTCAGAGAGAAAATCAATTTCTGATGACAATCCCGTGTGCCAAAATGAAAGGCTCCGAGTTCCAGAGTCTTGGGAAAGTTGCCTCTGGAGACGGACGCTAATCTCGGCAGAATGAATCATTCACACTCTTATTTGGACATCTGTGTTAACTTTTTCTCCCCCTCCTCCTTTTCTTTTCCCTGCCAAGTTTTCCCTCATCCATGATGGTTTTATTAGAAGTTGTCGCAGGTGGCTGAAAGTTCAGCAGTTCAGTTGGACTGAAGGTTTCCTCATAAAGAAAAACCTGGTCTCATGTCCCATCAAGATTGTGTTGTTGCCTTCGACATCCTAATACACACCATTGTATGGGCACTGGGGAGGATCACAAGGACCAAGGACACTCTTTTTTAAATAGTTCGACTATTCTAATGAGATTTTTACATTAGAGTAAATCTTATTTATTTGTTTATGTATAGTCTTGTCCCAGCTGTCACTGTTATAAAATATTAAATTATAGATTTTACGAATGTGAATGGTCAAAAGGTGTGGATTAATTTTCTAGAACAGCAGCCCCGACTAGTTGTGGATTAAAAGTGAGTTGTCCACTACAGAAGAGTCTTCAGTCTTCAGTAACATGACGCTGCCTTATCAATTTCAAGAGAAACGAACAAGAGAGAGGCTGGTGACGGAATGGAGCAAACACACAAAACAAAAACAATTTAAATCCCAGAACATCCAATAATTGTTCCCTACAAACACCCCTAAAGTCATAGTGTATGGATCCATTTACATCCCCAAAATGTTATGGGGACGTTCCCTGGACGTCCTTGGGACATTTGGGGGGCTGAATGCAAACATTCACACAATGTCCTGTGGACATTTTATTCAGGACCAAAAATCTATACAAAATGAGAGCGCCTCATTGTGTTATTATTGCTTCTGTTCTCATATATTTCCTTGCCTTTTTCCTGTGGATGGCTGCAGCAACCCCCAGGATTTGGGCTCGTACTGTATCTCTAGATGATAGGGCGAACGTGTTGCCATTGCACCTTTTGGGACCATATGGTAAATCACTGCAGTGTATTAATTAATAACATGTGCATCTGGTACAAACTATAAATCTAATGCACAGCAGTAGTATCCAGGGGAACGTCCTGTGGAAAGCTATACTGTGTCATCCCTGCCACGTTACAGAACTAATGTTAAATACGTTTTCTGTGGGACCAAGTGGGACCGTTCCATACCATCAGATTTGGTATGTTATAACCTTTAAAGAATGTCAGTAAGGTCCTAATAATGTTGACCAGAGAACGCTCGTATGGGAGCCAAATATAAAAGTCAATGCAGTGTAAGAGATAGCACTGCATGACATGCTGTTATTGGAAAATAACTAACTTTGGGGCAGGAATGCTCCACTGCTTTGTGTGAGGCTGCATCACACATTTAACACATTTGGCATCTCACCACCCTATTGTTGGATATTTTTCTCTAATAGCACGACTCATTATCTAGGAATACTGTATAGACAACTGAAACATTCCTTATTTGATTCAACTTGGTAAATGTTCCTATCCTATCCTTGGGATGTGAATACTTACCGCTTTTAAACTTTGCCATGGTAAATGGGTTAAACTTGGTGGAACATCAGCCTTTTCACAAATACACATGTCCACTGGAATAATACAAACCCTGTAATGGAATTACTACAGCGAGAGAAAAGCACTGAAGGCAGTGAGCTGAAAAACAAAAGCGCGCAGTGTATGATCAATAGAAAGGTAATTAATGAAGTGAGTAGGATCCCTGGCTGCTATAGATTTCAATGGGACACATGACAGAGCTCCAAGCACACAACTGTCACTGCTACGCTGCGTGTCATAAAGGATGTTGTGTCCTTTGCTGATGATTATGTTTATTTTAAATGAATTAACACGTGAAAATCAATGCCCATCATTTTCGCTCATGAATAGCGACGTCCATCATTGTCAGGCCTGAACAGTTCTCGTTTTTCGTTTGTGTCCAGTTAAAAGGAACATGAATATTGAGAACTGAAGTGTTACATTTGAGAAAGAGTATTAAATCTCTAATAGAGAGAAATATGAAGAATTATATGCTTTCTCAGATGCTTTGTCAGGCATATATTTGTTACCAGCTGCAGTTTGTAGAAATAGTTACAAGGTTAAAGCTAAAAATTCATCAGCTTTAATGTAACCAGTGATATTATTATTTCAGATTGAAGCCCACGTGCCTTTCTGTCTGTGTGGCAGAACTCGCTGTCTAACTTTGTAATACAAAGAAATAAAATTTTATAAGGTTGAGTATCTTACGCCTTGTTGTACTTCTTTCGTCGTCAACCAAATACACTCCCTGTTTGGTAATCGGAAAGTGAATCGCAGATGAGAAATCGCTCGAATAGTTATGTCTTAAAACGACGCCAGCGCGTTAATATTCACTTTTACCACTATATTAGCACAGTTATTTCAGCTGTGAAAGTAATCTTAGTAATATATTCAATATTTCACTTTTCTAATTAATATCTATTGGAGGAGTTTGTTTACATTGAGCAAGTAGCTAATTAGTAGCATATTTTAAAGTAGATTATTAAATCTGGCACATAACTGTTCATAACTATCAGGCAGATATCTAAGTACTGTTACAAAGTAAAGTACTTGGATCACTTTTTTGATCCAACGCGTTAGGTCCGCCATTTAAGTACTCAGTTACTTTTTCAAAAATGTAATCCGTTATTTAGACAATTTATGTAGTCTGTGAGCCAGACAGCAGTCATTCCCAATCCCTTAGTGTGAAAGTCGTCCTAC
>JAOVVB010000016.1:17085717-17112669 GCA_028570985.1 Heterobranchus longifilis | reverse complement strand
ATTTGCAAATCACAATTGGAATTTTCAAATTCTCCCTTCATAACATAACCATGAGGGCTGGCTCAAAACATTTTCACAGTATTGTATGCAATACTGTGAAAATGTTTTGAGCCAGCCCTCATTTCCTTATATTTTGCTCAAAAAAGAGACAGATTTTCTTTTATTTAGTAAGTAGTATTGGGGAATAGTTCTTGAAGGACTGTTTTTGGCAAGTTTTTAGTCCAGTCCATGTAGTTGTCCAGGTCCAGAGAAATGTTAATGCCTGTTGGGCGAGACCGTGACCTATAAAATATTCACGCATAAAAAAACCCATTTTGAACCAGTGAGAGACAGGGGCAGATGAAGACAGATGATCAGGCCGGTGATTAATATGCTGGTGATACTGAATGCTAAGTGGTTGGAACAGACGAGAGGGGTGATGAGGTTGCTGCTGAGGTGGTTACATAAACAATCCATTTTGAAAATAAATTTTTAGACACTTTGTAGCCCTTCACAGTAAAACATTAGTTTCCATTAATTTAATTTAATCTACCCAATTCAGTTTAATTTAATTTAAAGAAATGAGTGGTGCCTCATGACTTTTGCACAGTACTGTATGCTTTATTTGTAAATTAGAAAAAGAATTGATAGTAGAGATCACAGCTATGCTTAATAGTGAAAGTATGAGTATTTCTACACATGCGCATGCGTCTTCTAACGTGGGCACACAGGACTTCTAACGCATGAGATTTTTGATTAATTGGCGCTCTCGTTGTTTTGAGACTGTTGTAGGCGTGTGTAATGAGTGGGTTTGAGACTAATCCATTTACAGAGTTTGTAAAAATCACAAAAAAAAAAGGTTTTTAGTGCGTGCAATTTTTGAGGTAACGCCATAAAATGCGTTTCTGTTGCACCACTTGGAAGCTTCTGCGCTCGTTACAGGATCGTTTATATCTGAGGCTGATTGTCTGATCACCGGTCAAGGCCAGTCAAAGTGAAAACCAGCTAATTCCGGTTAATAATAGTAATAATAATAATAGGGATGGACCCGGCAGACCGGTTCATCCCTATTATTAATGTAAAAAAAAATATATTAAAAAAAACCAAATCAATTTTGGAGTCTGTGTGGCGATGCATGAATCACCACACAAAAGAATCGCAATTCATTGATTCAACTAAATCGATTTATTTCCCATTTTTAGAAATGTGTCATCAACATGGAAAACATAGGTATATTTACATAAGTGTAATTATTCCGCTCTTCTCACATCTTTTAGGCTGTAGAACTGCTCAAACCAGCAACTAGATATTTCTATCCAGGTGCTTTAATGTGAAGATCTTCTGAGGTTATGTGTTAACGACAGGCTGTTTTATTACCAGGCTACTGACAATCCACTTGTAGTCAACCCACTTGGTGCAGATTGCTGAGTGGATTTTGTTAGACACTTCCTGAATGATTTGTGGGTTGGGTAGAAGGAGAGAGGGGAAGACATTTTTAAAAGACTAACACATAAATAGGGAAAAGAAACATAAAAACACACAGGTCATAAAAAGGAGTTGCAAATTTTTTTTTTTCAATTGTTATTTCAGAAAGCTCATCAGCTTTATCTGTTTAATTTCCCCTCCTCTCTCTCTCTCTCTCTCTCTCTCTCTCTCTCTCTCCTGCTCTCATCCTTTCCTTCTTACTTTCATCACACATTATCGGCTGAGTAGATTAGTTGACAGGGAACTGATGAATACACATCAGCTATTTGTACTCACTAACGTCTAATGACTTTATAGCCAACAGCACAGTTTGAGAGCCAGACAGTGTGCTAGTGTGACGACAATGCAGCTATACAGCTGATTCAGGCAAGCTGGCTTAAGCTGGATCTCACTCTCACACGTCGTCTATACTGCTGTATACTGTATACATGGTCGCGGCGGGCTTGGAGCCTATCCCAGGAGACTTAGGGCATGAGGCGGGGTACACCCTGAACCGGTTGCCAATCGATCACAGGGCACACACACACATACACACACTCACACGCACACACTACGGGCAATGTGGGAGTGCCAATTAGCCTAATCTACCCAGAGTACCCAGAGGGAACCCACCAAGCACTGGAAAAACATGCAAACTCCATGCACACAGAGGCAGGAATCAAACCTGGCCAGGAATCAAACCCGGACTCTGGAGGTGCAAAGCAACAGTGCTGACTACTAAGCCACCGTGCCGCCCTTAAGCTGGATCTCCACGTTTCCAAATGAATCCCCATTTCTTGAATAGAAACTTGATTTATTTGGGCTCATTTTCTTCCATAAGCAGCGAAAACAGTCCGGAGATCCGGTGAGTATTAGGGACAGCTGCTCATCATGGCCACAGTGTCATAGGCTAATGACATATGCACAAACGCCACCTCTCTCCGGATCCATCCAGCTGCCTGCTCCAAACCATGCAATTGACACAGACACTTATTAACGAGAAAGACAGGGGCTGGAGTTTGTGTGATTAAAGAGGTATTTAGAGATGTCAGCATTTCCAAAGGCACTTTAGAGTATTTACATCTCACCAAACCTGCAAAGTCAAAACATACTACATAAATACTTTTTCCCTTTAGTGATATAGAAATCTGTCTTATTCACTATTTCATTTTTATAATGATTAAATGCCCAGTTGCTCTTTGAAATCAAAGGCAGTGTCCTACATTGATTTTTGTCAAGCAAGTAGAGAGACTAGACTGCATTGTGTTCAGCATGTGCCCTATATTCACACCAGGCTTTTAAATAATTGTGTCCATGTAGAGGATCAGCAAAGGAAAGCGGCTCCTATTGAGTGTAAACTCATCAAGTGTGGAATAATTCTCTTATAGCATGCATAATTGAAAAGTCTGGCAGAGCTTATTAATAGGATGGGAAAATATTGACAAGCCACTTGTCTGATGATGTGTGTGCGTATTAGGGGACTAGACAGTTTAAACAATAATGACAAACTACTGTCCACTCTCAGACTGTTAGAAAAACACACCTCCTTCTTTTTACTATTAATCTACAACCTGTTTGTATGCATACTGTATGTGTATGCATACAAATAGTGTGGACATGGTTTCAGAGAAAATTTTATTCGTTGTGATTCATTATAGTTTTTTTTTAGAGTAAGATATAGCAACTGGACTAAAGTTAATTTTGCAGCAAAAATATTACAACTACAGTAAGATATTCTAGCTTTTTATGTGGGAGTTTTTATTAAAGCAGATAGCAGTAATTATGGTGGCATGGTGGTGCAGTGGGTAGTGCTGTTGCTTCACAGCTACAGAGTCCCAGGTTTTATCCTGAGCTCGGGAGGTTATCTGTGTGAAATTTTTATCTCCACATGTCTGCATGGTGCGTTGTATGGTTTCCTACAAAAATATGGTGTTAGATAAAATGGTGTGATGGACTGGCACCTCATCCAAGGTGAATTCCTGCCTCAAGCACAATGATCCCCATAACTCTGACAAATATAAACTGGTATGTCTATCTGTCTATCTACTAACTAACTACAGTACTACAACCGCAACTAACTACAGTATGTAGGGTTAACTAACTACTCTACATATGTGTACACTACACTGATCAGGCATAACATTAAAACTACAGTATTAACATAAAAACACACCTAGAGGCTCCCCTTGTGCCTTCTGGGCAACTCTGGCCTCCCAGGGTGTGGCTGGGTTGTCTGAGACCAGTGTATTGTATGGTTGCTGTGGCTTGTGGAGTGGGGCCTCCATGGATTGGACTTTTTTGTCTGGGGCATCCCATGAGAGGTCAATTAGATTAGGATCTTCAGAGCTTAAGGGGCCAGGTCAATGGCCTTGTGTCTCTTGCACGACAGGCTGTGGTGCACTGGTGTTCTAGTGCCTTTCTATTGTAACCAGCAAACTAGCATTGACTTTTTGGCAATTTGTGCTGCATTGCCTTTTCTGTGGGAACGCCTTTTGTACTTGCTGGCATGGCAGAGTCTTGGGTACCCATGATTCTGTCACCAATTCGCTGGTGTATAGTTGATGATTAGTGTTGTTCAGATCAACCAGCGACAGTGAAATCTCAGGTCCCTATCTGATAATGAATAACCTGTGCATTTGTGTGGTGGTCTGGTTGGTTGGTTACAGTATATGGAGGTGGCGCGGTGTGTGGAGTCCGGAGGATGCAGGGTCCGAGGCTTTGGTTAATGTATATTGGGATGGTGTGGGGATGTGGTATGGTTGATGGGACCTAGGTCACAGGTGGTGGCAGATGGTTCTGTTTATGTGTCTTGGGAGCTGCAGCATGTGAGCTGTGGTCTACCACCCTTGTGAGCCAACCACCCCAAGTTTGGGGTGAAATTTATTCTGAGACACATTTTCTGTTCACCACAGTCATGGAGAGAGTGCTCAGCTGAACTGTGTCTAGGAGCCTGGGGGGAATAGGGATTTATGTAATATCAGGCCGACTTGCATGTCTGGTGCTGGCAGTCATGCTGCAAGTGGGTTCACAGGGGTTGCCCTTTCATTCCTCTTTCTGGTGTTTCGTGTTGACATTGTCTGGAACTCTTGGTCTGGGTCCATATTGCTCTACTGTTGTCCATCATTGTGCTGCTGCCACATAATATGCAGGTCGCCCTTCCCCTTTTTTCTTTCCTTCTTTTCCTTAATGTATACATGAAGGAAACTATATACCCACCAAGCATCCTGCATGTTTGTGTTACTTTGTATGTATTAATATACTTAATACTTAATCAAAAAACCGACTATCGTGTTAATGTTATCATTGTTGGGAGTAACGCGTTACAAAGTAATGTGTTAGAATACTTTGATGTAACAAGTAATCTAACGCGTTAGGTCTGATATTTAACTACTCAGTTATTTAGTTATATTTCCAAAAATGTAATCCGTTATTTAGACAATTTATGTAATCCCTGAGCCAGACAGCAGTCATTCCCAATCCGTTAGTGTGTGTGTGTGTGTGTGTGTGTGAAAGTCGTCCTACAAGCCCCGCCCCCGACAACCCGTCCCCCTCTGTTATTCCTGCTGTTATACCCCTATCTCACCTATGCAGTTTGACTATGCAAGTACCGACGCGCAGAAAGATGGAAACCTAATCACAACGCCAAAACTCGCGGTGAATCATGATGGACCGTACCTACGGCCACTGCGCGAAACCGCGTGGGTAAGATAGGGGTATTAGTAGTTAACAGATTATGGGCCAAACTTCGCTGAGTGATGATGGTAAAATAATTATAAAGGTCTTGACAAAAACAACATGCATTAGGAATCACAAAGGAGTTTAAATTTTTTGCAATGGAAAAGTACTCTAACTAGTTACTTTTATCAGAAATTAATTTGATATAATTTCTGTAATTTTACTAATAACTTTTTAAAGAGAGTAATTTTGTAATGTAATTAGTTATTTTAAAAAGTGACGTCCCCCAACACTGCATACAGACTGGTTTCAGATCCTCCAAACCAACATAAAGATATCATTGTAAGAGCGAGTTCTGACCAATGTACAGAAATATTTTATTTAAATTGATTTTGAGTTAGTATAGTTAGTTTGCAAAGTCATGCATGTTTTATACATACAGTATTACATGTTTTATATTAATAGTTCCTACCTACTTACTTCAGCTCTTTCAGTTCTTTAAGCCCCCTATTTTCACTGGTTGGCATCTGCTCATGGATTAGAAATTTGATTATAAAATATGTCCAAATAAAGAAACTCAGTATTTAATGAACTTGGCATTATAAGGGTATACCTGGGTTAAGAAATAATGTGAAATATAGCATTATAAGGTTAAGGTTATCCTTACTTAAAGTTTGTATTCCACTATCACTGGTGCAGATTTGTTATAATTTGACCTCAATTTGGTCATAGTCTTTGGACTCAATAACATTTCATGATTTGCAAGTGATTTACAAAATATCTCAAATTTTATCTGTAAAACTTGCAAATGAATATCCATTAAAAAGAACTTGACCAGTGCACTGCTCTGATTAGGCATTAGTAACTGCACTTCAAGTGTGTATTTGATTGAGTATTAATGAGGGTGTATTGTGCAGGCAGAGGCTTTTAGTTCTTCATGCTATCACATGAAGCAAGAGTGGAAGACCTTAGCTCATCCAGAGCCATGCAATTAACAGGAAGTGTAATGCCACTGCTATGCTGTTAAGGCTCAAAGTTTGCACAGCAAGGAAGTTAGGTTTTAAAATAGAGCTGCTCAGCAACACTGAACACTGGCTCTGATTACAATTACAGATTACATGTGGCACTTTGCTGATTCAAAATCAATGAGGCCAAATTTTATGGGGGCCCCCGTCAAACGGTGGCAATGAGCATCCCAGAGCCATTCCTCCCAATCAAAAGTTTCTGCTCTGTATAATTTCACGCAATCAGATTTCTCCACAGTCATCCAGTGCAATCAGGTAATCAGTGGGACACATTAACAAGATAAATGGGGTTTAAAAAGTGGGTGCGCTCTGTTTGCAGGAACTTCCCATGGAGAAAGCCCCCCTTCCGCCATAGACGGAGGAACCGCCATCTCATACATGCCACAGCAGCTGCTTAGGCAACCATAGAAAAATGAAATATATTGAAAATATATTATGATATATTCTATTTAGAGATTGCAATATATCATCAGCATAATGTAATAAATGCCATTTGACAGTTTTGGGCTTGGAAAAAAAGTTATTGCTTTTTATTGGTTTACTGTTTATTGTTTATTATAGTGTGCTTAATATTGCTTCATTCAAAGTCATGTAGATAACTTTGGAAACAAATTACAAGAATCAAATATGACTAATTTGAAGTCTAAATGTCAAGTAGAAAAATTATTTGATTTAATGGCTAAACAAATATTATGGAGGTTCAATGTCATGCTGTGGGAGTAAATATATACATCGGGCTTTGGACTAATCATGATCTAATTATGGTTCATCTAAAAGCCTCGCTAATGATTTGAATAAGGATGCTGAGATGATTCACTGAGATAAACACCATTTCTTTCCAGCAGCCATGCACAACACAGGCTGCATAGACAACAATACTGCATCAAATGACTGTCAGTCTTTTCCCAGGAGCTCTTTCATACGTAATTTCCAGCTCATCTCTTTCTTCAAAAAGTTAAAAACCAACAGTCAATCAACTGGATGTCTTTTTGTTGCCCTTTTCAAGCTGAGTGGGGTGATATTTTGAACTAAACTGCCATTTCTCTCAGTGGACACACACTACCATTATCACCATTTAGACTGGCTCTGGAAATAATGAGACAAAACAATATGAACACAACAAAAGCACCAACAACAGAAGGGCAAAAAAAAAAAAAGAGGCTCTTTTTAGCTCTTGGGGGAATTTACCCAGGATTCTAATTAAGCCCTTCCTGAAACTGAATACTCAGGTCACACCAGTTTCTTATTTGAGCCCCTCTACTTCCTCTGTCTTTATGTGAGACCTACAGTCAATAACAATGCTCAGTAATAGAGAGTTAAGTTGCTCTCAATTCCACAATTGACCGTTAGGAACCGCAGACGAGATGGCAAAGTAACCATAATGAATAGGCTGAAGGCGGAGAATAGTTTCTGCTGTCCTGATCACATGTATAAAACACTGAGGGCTGGGGCTGATGGTTCCTGTGGTGGATCCAGAGCATAATTAAACACAGACTTCACAGAGGGAGCCAAGCTTTATTAATTTCATCTAGCCGAAAACTTGAATATTACACACCTAATATATCTTATTTATTTGCCAATATACTTATCTGCACGAGTAATATCTGATCTCCTGGCCCTTATCTACAATTTTCCAGACATCCGATCATTGGGCTATCTTTCATTTTATTCATTGTGTGCATGTGGGAGGGTAATTGCCCAGAGATAAGTGTGCTCTCTCTCTCTCTCTTTCAGCTTGAATGGATATGGGTGCTCTCCGTGGTCATTTGGATGATCAGGGGAGTCTAAAACCTTTTTGGATGCCTGACTTTGGGGCAGCTCTGCCACTCATGACCAGACGCCCCAATCTTTCAATCAGCCAACCTATTTACTTCCGTAAAGCACCACTGGCTGGCATCACACACCAGCAGCAATGCCGCAGCCTGAATTTTGAGCTTTATGCTCACATAACCCTCAGCATTCAGCCTAATAACTATTCTTCCACCACATGAAAAATGAGATGTGTGTGTGCGTGTGTGTGTGTGTGTGCCTGTCAAGCAACAAGACTACAGATTTATAATATAGAGGGATATTATCAGCAGCATAACTTTCTGATTTGGGATGTAATTACAATTTTGAGTATGAGTAGTAATTTGTATGAGGATAACAAATTCAAGGTTTATTTTACTTTATCGTTTGGATAAACAATGGCATTTTTATTTCTTACATTACATTAAGTCATAACACAAACATTTCAGGAGAGCTTGTTCACATAACATATATTTTGTTAATATTTACATTTGAGCATTTGGCAGATGCCATTATCCCGAGTGACTTACTGTACATTTGAGCTGTTGAGGGTTCAAAACCCTTGCTCAAGGGCCCAACAGTGGCGACTTGATGGCGCTAGGGTTCAAACCTGAAACCTTTTGATCACTAGTTTAATGCCTTAACCACTAAGGTACCCCTAACCTGATTAATGTGGGGAGATTCATTTACCAGAAGTAACTTACAAAATGACCTTACATGAAATGTGATGAAAGGATGCATGTAATGTGTCACTGACTTAACATAAAACAACTCTTACGCATGCTTCTTCAATTGCAAAAAAAAGAAAATGCCTTGTACATGCCTTAGTATACAAATTTGACCGGCCAGGATTTTCTTTACCCTAAAGGCGAGGGTTTCTTTTTCACTGAGAGACCTGACTTGTAATGCAGCCGCCATGTTAAGTGTTACTATACATGCTGCCTGATTTCTTTTTTCAGTTGCCCATCAGTATTAATGCCATCAATTCTCATTTTCTGTTCTAAATCACATTAGTAATTTGAGACAGATATGCATAATGTATAGGAAGGTTTTATATAACTATAAAAAAAAAAACAATGAGTTTATTTTTGGTTAGACTTCCAGTATTTGCTAGCTACATTTCCCCTGCAGGCCCAGTCAAGATTAAAGGAACAATTTTCAAAAAGTAAACATAGCTGAATTTATTGACTAGATTTGATCGAGTGGAAAATTTGTAAAGTAGAGTATTTTTTTTTTAGCCAAACAATATGATTAACACTCAAGACCAATTTCATCCATCAGTATAAAAAAAAAGCACAAGAAATCATCAAACTGGAATAAACAGTAAAAAGAGCATTTCAAGGAAAGACCTCTTTTCAGACTAGGCAGGCATGCTGGAATCAACAACAGAAAATTAATTGCAGACAAAATCAATACAGACTGACGCATTAACACTAGAAAATAGAAGAGCTAAATGTGTGTATGTACTGTATGGGTCACATAGTGTAGCATATATGATGAATGTTCTGGCACTGATTTGCTAAGTCAAATCCATGTGAACACTTAAATTACCCACAAAGACAAACTCAAAACAAAAGAGGGGGAAAAAAGATGCACACTTGATCCAAATTGCACTCAGATAAATGTTCAGAAGATATATGGGGGATGTCAGGGTAACAAATTAGTCTAGGTGTATTAGCAGGACAATGCTTATTTAGAACATAAAAAGGAGGAGAAATAATGGAGGGGAAAGTTGTAGATCATTTGTCATCACCAGTCTAACATGTTTTGATATTTGCTCCATATTTCATTTGCATTTTTAATTTGCCAGCAGATGATGCTCTCCCTGATTAATGTGCAGTTAATTACTGACAGTCAGACTGCTATCAGATATGGAAAGCGTCACTGGCATGATGGTAAACAAGCTTGAACTTGTAGACAGCATTAATGAATTGCAGAATACGGCCAATGCTGTACTGTAGAATCACATAAAAATCTAAAAATGTACACTTTATGATGAGCTTTATGTAGCTCATCATAAATCCTGGCACTGATGTTTCACTGATACTTTGTGTGCTTTTAACCTGAAATAATATATACTGTACAGTAATATCTTTTTACTGGACCGTAGCGTGATGCCAGAATCAAGGAGGATGCAAACACTTAGTCATTCCTGGTCATTTTGTGTTTCTAGATTCTAAGTAAAATATTTCAAGCCTTTTTGTCTTTTTATTTCGATGAATATGGTTTACAGCTCAAGAATTGTTTTTTTTTATTGAACATTACATTCAAGTTTGAGTAAATTACTATTCATACAGTACAGTATAAATATTTCAGTACACACATTTGGAAGACAGATGACATGATAGTTTTCCAGAAGATGATCATCCAAGCCATCCACAAGGAGGATAAGCCACAGAAGGTGCTGTATTGATGCATATTCATGAGAAGTTGACTGGAAGGCAAAAATGTGGTAGGAAAATGTCCACAAGGCAAGAGGGATGACCATCACCTAAAGATGATTGTCAAGTAAATCCGATTTAAGAACTTGGGAGAGTTTCACTAGGAGTAGAGTGAGTCTGAAGTCAGTGCATCAAGAGCCACCATGCACAGATGTATTCAGGAAATGGCCTACAACTGTTTCACTCCTAAAATTGGCTAAAGAGGAAAAGATCTGGACCATTGCTTAGTGGTCAAAAGTCCTTATTTGCGTTCAAGGTAAATTTCTGCATTTCATTTAGAAATCAGGATCCCAGAGTCTACAGGAGAAATGGAGAAGCAAAGAATCCAAGTTGCTTGAAGTCCAGTGTATGAGGCACAGCAGGCAAAGAGCCCAAAACTGCCAACCCATCCTCCAGATTCCAATCCAATTGAATGGTCCTGGGATTTTCACTGGACAACAAATCTAATCCACGCTGGCACAACCCAGCAACCAACAGCACCCACACATCTACTGTCAAAGTCCTGGTGCCAGACACCACAGCACATCCTGATAGGACATGTGGAGTCATGCACCGAGAAGACAGAACCTACGGGACCTACGGTACACGATATATGAACATATATAATAAACCTACACAATATACAGTACATTATTTTTATAGAGATTATATTAGATTTATAAGAGATACCATATTCGCAGTGCTATTTACAATTAGGCATTTGGCAGACGCTCTTATCCAAAGTGACTTACAAAAGTGCTTTGTAGTTTCCATCATCAGATAGATCTTTACATTGGGTTATTAGGTTACTAACTAAGTACCATTAGTCAAACACTGTTGGGAAGGTTTTTGGATTTGTTTGTTTTTTTGGCATGGGGGAAGATTAGTCCAAGTAAGAAACAGATATGTCTTAAGTCATCGTTTAAATATTGCCAAAGACTCAGCTGTACGGACATCTTGAGTATCACCCTTTCCACCACATAAGTGTCAAAACAGTTCAGCCATTGTTACTTTTAAGAATAAAACTTTCAATGTTTCTTCCCTTACAATCACTGTATTAGGTAACAGGTAATTTTATATGATGCTAATTCCTGTTGAACATGACTTGGGGAATATTAGAAATGTTTCCTAATGGTGAATGTGTTCGGGTAACACACAGTGAATGTTGTGGCGCACAACTAAAGTTTCTAATAGGTGACTTACAGGAAACAGTTTCACAATGTTTATGTTTAATGGATTCGAACAGTAATGTAAGACTAATATAATTTTTAAAATAATTTATTGATAATTGTTTAGAGTAAAGTGTAGTTAGGTAGGCTTTGACAGACAAATCATAGGTTTTCTAAGTGGTATATATTTTGTTTAGGTGTTGAAGTTATTTAATATAAAAATGAAAACAGCTTGTTGTGAAGAACTCTTTTCTTATGTTTCCAACATCTTTTACTGTACAGTATATATTTCCAAATGAAATATCAACAAGGTACTAATTGTACCTGGGTTATGGAAACACTCTTAAATGTAGATCCATGGATTTCCAAATATTGCAGTGCCAAGGCACCATGACTCCAGGTTTTTTCAAAAAGCAATGTTTGAGCACAATCACAAGCATAAGAACAGCTACACATGTATGTATTTATCGAAACAACAATTTGGTGGCAGTAAACTATTCAGCCAGATACAGGAAGATTATGAGAGGTATCATTTACTATTTGTCCTTCATTGTTTCCAGTCTAAAAGAAAAACAATGAACATAATAGAAAGAACTGAAATCCTGGGAAAACCTAATTGAGGTGCTTCACATAATATCATTTCACAATGACAAATTGTGATTGTTACATTTCATTTTTTCCTGCGATTTTAAACTTAAAATCGCTCTTCGTCTTTCCTGTTCGAAATGGCTTAGTCCAATTTCTACGAGGGCTTTTTCCGGTGTACAATGAGGTAATGGAAATAAATAGGACTTGTATATCTAATAGGATAAAAGAGAGAAAATAGGACTGTAAGTACCATTTTTATAATGGCTTATGCAGAGTAAGAGCCTCTGATTGCAGGAAATGGAGATCTTATCTGTTGCATTAGTGCATTGAAAGCCTGTCCTTTGTAATCTGGATTATTCAACAGACCCTATATTTTGCCTTTTAGACTGCATATATTAGTCTTTCCATATGTGTGCTGATTCCACTCTGCATATTCATTAAAACTGAGTTTCACTGAACTTTAAGTATGGTACATAATGCAAACACTGATATAATGTAATCTTGACCAAACAAGAGTGACACAAACCATCAGCATTCATAGTTATTTCCCCAAGGAACTGAAGAGAGCAGAACTGTTTGATTGTGAGCACAATAGTGTATATAACATAAGACATAAGCAAATTTCAGGGCAATTCCATGCAAAGGTCACTCTTACCATAGGACACAAAATTAGAAATATTTCACAGGGTTCCTACAAACCTATTTCACTAATGTGCTAAAATATTGCATCTGATTTAGATCGACTAAATTCACTCACTCACTCACTCACCCTGACTCTGATACACCCTGATACCCTATACCATTTATCCTGTACAGGGTTGCAGGAATCCTGGATCCTGTCCCAGGGACTCAGGTCACAAGGTGGAATACACTCTGGATGAGATGCCAGTCTGTTGCAGGGCACAAAAGCAACACACTCAGTCACATACTACAGTGAATTTGGAAATGCCAGTTAGCCTAATCTGCATGTCTTTGGGCTGTAAGGGGAAACCAGAAGTACCTGAAGGAGACCCAACAAGCATGAGGAGAAATCCCATGCATACAGACATGAGGCGGAAATTGAACCCTAGACCCTGAAGGTGCAAGGCCTTTCCAACATTACCAACCATTATTTCTGTGCCACCTAATAACTAAACTCTTTTGACAAAATGTTTTAAATGAAATAAAAAAATGTCCAACATTCGGCATCAAAAAGCACCAAAGTGGCACTAAAATGATGAAAACTGCAAAGAAAAAGCAAGGAAAAGAAAGAGTGTTAAAAAAAAAAGCATAAAAATGTCTATTTGCTGATTGAATTATCTCATGATTAAATCAATCATTTCATGATTACCTTTGTCATAATTACTTTTCCAAATGTTTCATGTAAAATTCACTATTCAAGCATGTTCTTTATAGTTTGCAGATGACTGATTCAGACATTCACTTCCATAAAATGATAAATGTCACATCCATAGTGTTAGTTTATATAAAGTCATTTACACGAACAATTACCGTGTTTGTTTAAACCACTTTCATGGTACAAGTGTAATGCTTAATGCATTTTTCTTTAAAATTCAGTGGTTTTGCAGAAAACCTGTACACTTTCTCATAAAGGTTTGTCCATTTAATGTCACGTCCATATACTTTATATTTTCATGATGTAAATAATGAAGTGAATTTTAAGGATTGAAGAGATTACTGTCCATTAAACATTATGAAAATTAATTCACTGATACTAATCTTGTCCATGCTCTGAGGCTTTTTGTTTACCAAAGTGAGTCCACTTGTCACATCTATAACAATAGAATCACCCTCCACCTTGTCATGGTCAAATGATTATTCAAGCTATGTAAACTGGGTTGTGTTAAACAATGTTCTTCCTCCATACTGTAGGTTCAAAGCCTCTTAAACTTTAACAGAAATGCATTGTAAATAATTACATTTAAGTTTACCAAATGGAGAAAGTACACAATCTACCCGTGCTTGGTGGGTTTCCTCTGGGTACTCCGGTTTCCTCCCACGGTCCAAAGACCTGCAGATTACGCTAATTGGTGTTCCCAAATTGCCCATAGTTTGTGAATGAGTGCGGGAGTGTGTGTATGTGTGTGTGCCCTGCGAAGGATTGGCACCCTGTCTAAGGTGTACCCCGCCTAGTGCCCTAAGCCTCCTGGGATGGGTTCCTGCCCCCGTGACCCTGAATACAGGATAAAGTGGTATAGATGATGAGTGAGTGAATAAGAAAGTACATAAGGCACACAAATATTCAACTTTTTAGTACATCCCTTACAACTTTTATTCCGAGATCACTGCACATGTGGAAAAAATGGCCCAAATTCCAGGAAACAAGTAAAGGTCAAATCAGAATACACAGTTTGGTTAGCCATGGAGGTCAACCAATTAATTCCTCTAGCCACCCCTAATGAACAGCTGCCAAAGTGTACAATCAAAGGACAATTGGGAGGCAGGACTGGAGGTCAGGGTGCCCTGCCAGTTCTGCACTGCTCAAGGGGAGACCTGTGCCATGGTTCTGCATGTGGCCTAAAATATAGAGGCAGACTGAACCAGGGATGTATACTATGTTTGTACGAATGTTTTGCTCTTGTATACAAGGATAGGATTGTGAGCTAAAACAATGACAGAGAAAGGACTAGGGCTTTAAGCAGAGATAAAGCAAGATGCTTTGACAGTTCAGAGGTCAGAGACAAAGACCAGCTCAGGGTCAGCAGATAAGAACCAGGTCAGGGTTTGAGACAGACACTGCAAAGGGAACAGGGCCTGATACAGTGGAACATATGTTACATCTAAAAGAGGAAAATGAAGAGACTAACGGGCGGAATGGATTGTGGATTGTGAATTAAAAACATGAAGGAAACAAATGTGTATTAATAGACTGGAACGTAATTGGTGAAAAGAGAGAACAACCAATCACAAGAGGGACTGTATGCGCAAGGACAAGAATCATTATACTATTACCAGATAGGGAACAGGAAACAGGTGGAATCCACATGCAGTAAGTGCTAGCCAGAACAGGATACAATGACCAAAAAAGGAAAGCTGTAAAGAACCAAAAAGTGTCAGACACTGTAGGTACACAACAATTTCACAATATAGAGAAATAACAATGAATATGAGGTATACAAGATATAGACAGAATATCATAGACCTTTTAGCGTGCTGCTGATAAGATCAGTCTGGATACAAAACATGTTGCTTTTATTATGTCTACAGTTGCTCTCTGAAAGTCTTATTACCCATAATGCTCCATGCCAAAACAGCAGGAATTTATCTACTTTAAGCTCGCACTGCATAACACACTTTCTCTTTTAAATGCTCATCACCAAAAACTTAAAATAAGTAACACGATTCGATCTATATAACAGCAGGTATTGTCTTTCATTCACTGATTGATTCTTTACTTTAGGCATTGTGTATCAAACCCTATATTTTGAAAGCACATAATGTCTTACACGCATGCCTCCACTACCCATCACACACTGGTCACAGCACTGTAAGCCCATGGACACTCACAGACCTTTTATTCACACATTGTTGTCACTTTTGCCGCAGGATGTAATAGTTCTAATGATTCTATATCCTTTTCAGTGCGATTAAGGACTAAGGCTGTTCCATTGCAATATATTGGATTTTAATGGATTTTATTTATTTTATATTTTACCAGACATCCCACATTAAGTCCTGTACATATAAACATTCGAGTTATGAACTTTCCAAGATATGAACATGTCTTCACGCATGTTCAATTACGGAAGTTAGATCACATATCTGGTGTACATAGTCACATGCATGCAGCACCAGGATGACTTATGAACTTGCTTCAGGAACGAAACTCATTTGTAAGTTGGGAACTATAGGTGTATACTCCTATATAACACAGCTGTAGTATACCTAAGCCTAAGTCACTGACATTTTGTGCACATGACAAACAAACTTGGAAGCTAGACACTAATACTGCAATTTTCAGCACTTACACTAAACAGAAATGGGAAATGTAGGAATCCAATTGGTTAATTCTATTCATCACCACTGCAGCTGCGAGCCAATAAAATGAGGTTAAACAAACTGAGGCATTTGTTTGTTTGCTATTGTGGGCAATCAAATATAGATTCATAATTTCACAATGTCTTGATCGTTACAACTCTATTACTGTCCAAAACATGTTATTGAACACATACAGTATAATCATCTGCTTTGCATGTGTGTTATATTAACCTGCCACAAATAAGCATTTCGAAATGTAGTAAAATATTTCAAGGAAATTCGAACACCAGATCCTCCCTTTAACTATGCCTCTAATTGTAGGACAAAGACACATCTGCTTTCTGAAAATATACAGTATTCCATCCCTTATTAAATTTTGATTAACATGATGATTGCTTGTTTTCCCTTTGAAAATCCTACCTTCCATAGTCCATCAGTAAACAGCCTGCCAGAAGAAACAAATGTTGAAACACTCATGAATGCAGGCGATTGTTTTCACGGTTAGCACTGAACCACATGTTTTTGCATGCTTAGAGCCCAGAGAAATTATTTGGTTTAGACTCCACTAACACACATACAGTCCATTCATTCTTTTACATACCACAGTATCTTTATGGTAGCTTTTTCTCTCTCTCTCTTTTCTCTCTCTATCATTTTGACGTAGACGTGTTTAGGATACAAAGAGACTTGTGCTAGATTTTGCTTACATGAACATTATGCTAACCAGAATTCAAACCATTTTAAAACCTGATTCCCATTATGGGCCCAAATTCAATAAACATATTCTGTCAGAAGGATAGATTTTTGACATAATTTCAAAGGGAGCAATAAACTCAGTTTGACAATGTCCCCCTTCAGACCGAAATAATAAAAGCTCATTTATACCTCCTTAAATATGTCAAAATGAAACATGAGCAAGAAGATAAGCTCATCTGTGTGGCATTTTAGCACTGATTCAAGCAGGAATGAGTGGGTCTTTGTTTCAAGGCAGGCTAACAGGAAGTGGTGGCAGAGGGACAGCGAGGGACACTCATCTCCTGGATTGAAGGAATGCTTGGAGATGCAGGATCCCTTTTTGATCAGAGCTCGCTGATGGATCAGTCGGAGAAAGGCAAATTAGGATCAGGCTGGCGCTTGCTGACAACAGGGCCAATTCTGATATCCTTTCTTCTCTCAATGCGGTTTGTCTCTTTCATGATGACTTTTTTCGGGTAGCATGAGAAACTGGCCTCTAACCCTGGTCGTTGACCACCGAGTCCGTAGCACAAGGCCAGACTTCAGCATGGACCTTTTTAGGAAGGGGATACGGGGGCTGATTGAGAATGAGGACTACTTTCCCAACAGTACTCCAGAATGTTTCCTTTGAGCAGGCTGAGCTATGGGAGCTTTCACAGAGGAAAGGGAGGCTGATTGATCTGAGGAGGTTTTTTTTTTTCCTCTCTGCTTGTTAAACAAGATAAAGCTTTCATTAGGAACGGAGCAGAGGGCACTGGGGCCTGTCCAGTAGCTGGAAAGCAAGTTTCCTTGTTGGGCTGGAACAGTGGCTGTGATTAATGCTTGTGCTGTCCACATTTGGGAAAAGCAGAGTGGAAAAAAGAGAGAATAAAACAAAATGTGTGTGTGAGAATGAAAGAGCGGGGCATTGTGTAAACAAATGTCTGTCTCAGCAGTGGTTAAATGGTGGTATAATAATAGGTATAGGATCTATCCACGTGCCATCGGGTACATTGGGCAACAACTATCCCCTCCCTGGAGATGTATCCATCATTTCAGTGGCAGTTTCTTGTAGTGTCAGGTTGCCAGCTTGAAGCTCGATTGTATCTGAGCCATTGAGGGTGAAGGACCATGGCTCAACAGTGCCAGAAAATAATAATAAGAAGAAGAAGACAATACTTCAATAATAGTAGATCTTTTATTGTCTACAGCTTTTAATACCATTAGTAGTAGTATTACTAGCAGTAGTAGTAGTAGCAGTAGAATTAGTAATAGGAGGAGGAGGAGTTTTACAGCATTTGATTAGCCATTTGTGATGGTTGAACCGACAACACAGCACTGTTAAATCTATAGCAAACCTGATAAAAGTGAGCATCATAAAGACAGACTGGGAAAAGGAAATTGTGCATAATAGACAAAGAAAATGAATGAAAGAAACAGTGTGTGCTTGGAGAAAGAGAGAGAGAGAGAGAGAGAGAGAGATAGAGAGAGAGAGAGATCCTGCACAGAAAGAATTTATGTCCCTGTCAGGTTTCTTTTTCCTCACATTGCTGAAAACAGTAAGGCTGTGGAATGAGGCAAATCAAAGATGGCTACCGACAGGACAAGGACGCCGTTATTTCATATTGAAACAATAAATTCCAAACTACAGAGATACTTACAAAGGGCTGATTTGGCGCACACAGTTCTCTCCATGCACTTAGCATAGCATAGTGTAGCTATGAGCAAGAAGGCATCAAGGTCATCTCTGTTTATAATACTGTAACTACAGTAGCAGAACAGTCTGATCACTGAGTAATTGAGTTATACATCTCAACATACCACAAGTAGCTATAGATCCATCCCATTAATTCAGCTATCAAGAATCGAATTAATGTTAATACAATGGGTGTTCAAGTCAAACCGGAACTGATGATGAGAATCTTAGCCGCAGTAAAACATAAAAAAAAATAATAATAAAACATTCGAATGGTGCAAAGGTTTTAAAGGAGGCCGTATGTCCGTGAATGATGATGCTGAAAATTGAAAATTTATGAACAACTTGTCACCAACTTGTGTAAGAGACGCACTTGTCTGTGGGAACTGTACACATAATAATTCACAAACACCACTTTCACATTACAGGAACTCAGCTGGGTGTTATTGCAACATCCCCCGTACAGTCATACAAGTTCCTGGAGGGTCAGTGTTTTAGACGTGATCATCACTCCAGCGTATTAAGAAAACTCCCAACTTTTAAAATACTGGGATAAGTGCATTAGTGTAGCAGCGGATTATATACAGCAATAAAGGTCATTTTTGCATTGATAACTGATTTAGGGCACAAAAGTATTACAAATTTGAATTAGGTCACAGGATGCTGAGACATTTCTTTTCTCATTGAGACTCATTTCCTCTGATTTACTCACACTATCATTCACTTACTCCCTCATTCTCTGTAACGCTTATCCTGTACAGGGCTGTGGGGCCCTGGAGCCTATCACAGAAGACCATGGGCAGGAGGCAGGATAGACCCTGGAATGGGTGCCAACCCATGACAGGGCACACAAGCGCACACACACTCACACAACAGCACATATTTGGGAATGTCAATTGGCCTAATCTGTATGTCTTTGGACTGTAGGAGATAACCGGAGTACCCGGAGAAAACCCACCAAGCACAGGGAGCACATGCAAACTCCATGCACACAGATCTGAGGGAAGAATCAAACTCTTAACCATGGAGGATTGAGGACCACTATACATATGTGCCACATCTGGTTTACTCATCAAACACTATTAAAAAAAATGTGTGTTGTGGTAAAAATAGAAATGTATTAAATAGTTATAAATATGAAACCCATAGAATTGTAATTTAGCTCAGTTTCAATTAAATTGTGTGTGAGAGCCAGAGACAGAGAGAGAGACAGAGAGAGAGAGAGAGAGAGAGAGAGAGAGAGAGAGGTGATAGCATCAAATGTCAAATGCACCAATGCTACCACGCTGTAGAGCAAACAGAGTACTTACACTAACATATCAGAAAAGTATTAAAAAAAATTTTTTTTTTTTAAATCTTCAGCCTAAAGATAATAAAACCTGTAAAATCGTCTTTTTCCTTCTCGCTCAGGCAGCATGTTCTGGCTTTCCATCAGACATATGACTGCCCCAATGCTGGCAGCTTAATGGATATAGGGGCACTATGTGTGTGCGTTGGGCACTTGGATGCATTAGGATCATACCAGCTGTCACTCTGTACACAATAAAAAAGTAGAATACACCAAGCATGGCACTCCAAAAGACTCAAGTCCACCCTGTCCATCCTGAAACCAGAAAGATGATAAAGGAAAGAATTGCAGACAATTGTTTCATTCCAAATCCTCATCATACAGCTATACTTTTTATATAGTATAGTCACATATATAAATATAATGTGTGACTCAGGATTATAAAAGAATGCAACGAAATGTCCAAAACAAACTATCCTAAAGACTGTCTACTAAATATATTTTAAAGCTTCTCAAAAGCCCATGATACTGCTCAAATGAATATTTATTGTTTTCCCAAGTTCAACATTATCTTCTCATTAGAGTTCTAATATATGAAAATGAAGTGTACGAAAACGTCGGCCAGACAGTTGTCATTTTGTGCTCCCATTCTTCGGGATGAATGAGTCTGTATGTGCTGATTCTTCATCAGTCAGGCTGAAATGAGGAGCAGGTGAAGGCTTAAGTCTGAGTGGGAGAGAGGAGTTTGTTGGGGTTGGATTTGCTCACTGGGCCTGTTCCCTCTCCTGGGAGCCTGATTCCACTCACTAACACACAGCTTAGTCAGTCACGAGTGGAAACAGGAAACATACACATTAGCTGAGGACCAGTGGTTGAGGAGGATACAGGTCACGCTGCCCCGTAGCTGATGAATCTGTTGTCTTGACGTCTGTGTTTTTTACTGTGGAATGTGCTGAGTAATGCCTGCTAGCTTTGCCCATGTAAATGTGTAATACTCGATTATTTGATGTAATGTTATCACATGGTTGTTACTGTACTTTTGGTTAATAAAGGTATGCTATGCAAGGAATCAAACATCACAGCATGTTACCACAAAGCTGTAATGAAGCTGATTATTTTCCAATATCATTACATACTGGAGTGTTTTATTCTCCTTATATCACAGCAATTTGTACATTATATTGCTAAAATAAAATAAATGCTAAAAAAAAAAAAGTATTATAAACAACACATTGTACACTGCATGGCCAAAATAATTTGCTTGTTTAAAAGCTTGGCCTACTTTAAGCAAAGACAACAACTAAGGAGGTTGCTGAAATTAGTGTTGTTATAGAATAGTCCAAAACCTTAAAACCTGGAAGAATAAGTGCTGAACCATCAACTTCATGGAAGAAATGTGTTTCCGAAAAATGGATCACTTAATGGAGAACACTTGAAAGTCTGGTAAAATTGCATCATTAAAAAAAAATCAACAGTAAAAATCACAATGTGATGAGAACTCACAGGACTGGGAATAAACAGCTGTGGCCAAGTGTTTGTCAGACTAATCAGAAAAAAAGGTTTCAGTTTGCTAGGGAGAACAAAGATTAGACTTGAAGCAATAACAAAAAGATCATGTGGTCTGATGAGTTCTGATTATTCCAGAACGATGTGTGCATCAAGATAAGAACGGAAGTGTATGAAGCGATGCACCCATCATGCATAGCGCCGTATGAATGAGCCTCTGCAGGCAATGTTTTGGATCTGGGGTTACTTAAACTGGTCAGTTCTAGACTCAGCAATGTAAGTGGAAATTAAATAAAGTCAGCTGATGACCTGAATGTACTGCATCCCACACAGTGAATTTCATGCTTTCATCAAATTGTTGGAAAGGAACTGTACAGTACATGCTATAAAGAAACACACAACTGATTTTTCAATCAAAGCTGTCAATATGTATGCATGCCCTGCAATGGATTGGCACCATGTCCATGGTGTACCCCACCCGCCTCATGCCCTACTGTAAGTCTCCTGGGCTACGTAGGTTCGAGGCCTCCCGCAACCATGCATCAAGGATTAGGTGGTGTAGATGATGGGAGTGGTGTGAGTGAGTGAGTGAGTGAGTGAGTGATATGAGAAAGTACGTGTAAACAAAAAAATTGTGTTTAGGTAAGTTTGAACTATATAAAACAGAAATTTTCAGTAGTCAAATTTTCACCCTGTGAAGGGTTTTCCAAGGTCACCACACATATGCATGTAATTGTCTTCCTAATAAACATTAATCAGCTCAAATGAAAACAACATTCTAAGAAGACATCTAAAACTAGGCAAACATCTATACAGAAACAGCCTCGTATTTCTTAAACATTCTGAGGGAATCTGTGAGGGAAAACATTGCTTATAGAATCGTAATTACTAAGCGATCTGCAGATGCCTGAGGGCCAAATGTCCATCAATAATTTAGAAACGGATTGTCCGTACAAAATGTTTTTGGCTTTCACGGCACCACTCATGCATATTTTTCACTCGTTCCGTTGTCACAACTGTGGCATTTCACCAAAATGGAAATCCCTGCCCTGCTGAACAGTAGGGTCAGCTCTTATACTCGTTCTGAAAAATCTGTAACTGATTTCGAGCTAGGGTTTATGTTGCCTGATTTAAGCATTTCCAGACACAATGTATTATTGTTTGTGAGTAGCTTAACTTTTCACATGATTTATCTATACACACTTGGCTGTTCACCTCGACATCAAATTCCTACTGTCAGGCAGAGCGGGAGGACACGAGGACATTAATAATCCCCCCAAATTTATATGTGCTGCGTCTCAGGGGCATGAAAAGTCTCCCTGATATCAGGCCGCTGCTGGAAAAGTCCCAGTCAGTGTTCTGGTTTTAAGCATCTTCACACTCCCTTAACTTCTTTGCCCGGATATAAAAATGGCTCACCAACTGAGAGATTGGATTTCACAATTTTTTTTTTCTTTTTCCAAAAGACTGTGAAGTCATTTTGAGCTTGCTGCATTCTTCTAGCAAGAAATGGAGCTCTGATTAGAGACACCTGTCATGGAAGCGGCCTTTCATAGCTCTGAGCACTTCTGATCTGGGGGCATTTTTGGATTCCAGTAAATGTTACATGCAGTTTATAGTTGCCCTGCTACCACACACACACACACACACACACACACACACACACACACACACACACTAAGCCTTAGGTAAACACCCCTGATATTGGCTTACCCTCCATGGCAGGATTGTAGTTATAGAGCTCCTTGATGGGAAGGACTGAACCTGACACCCGCGGCCACTGTCGGTCACACCTTCATGTTTTATGGGTGTGATGGGAAGGGCAGGTTCAAAAACCCCTCTATTTTCAGCAGCTGCAGGGAACGAGAAGGCAGCCTACAGAGTTGTAATTCGTTACGAATCATAATACATATTTGACAAAAGCAGGCCATTCTCCTTTGTGTGTGTGTGTGTGTGTGCACGTGTGTGTGTGTGTGTGTGTGTATTTTATCCATTGCCAGTAATGCATCTGCTCCGTACCAAAATCCACGTACCAAAGTTACACATTAACCCATTTCCCCCCTCTTTCTTAAGCAATCTTAGGGTTGAAAAGTCTGTTGGAAAAGATAAATCTGTAAAAGATAGAGCTAAAACCGCAGACTCTTCAGAGCGCACTAAATCAACATAGCGACTACACAATTTGCAAGAATTCCTCTGCATGTTTGGCCTTTTTAGCTGTCACGGGCCTTGATCCATGGTGCACGCCGCTCCGACAAATATATACTGCGTGTATTATATTTGGCTGTTGGAACAGTGTTAACTCGACAGATTCATACATCAAATTACATCTAGCAACTGTTAATGCAACTAAAGGTCTGTTTTTAACTTTGAGGTTGGAAGAGAGAGACCGGATCTTCCGTCTGAGCCTCTAGAAAACTGGCTCGATGCAAACTGAATTCTCTGAAAGGGGAAAAATGGAAGTGGGATAGGGAGGGAGAACGAACTAGTGCCAGGACTGTGGACTGTTGTAATTAGTTGCACCTGTTTTCTTTAGCACTGCTCTGGTTTCTCTGTACAAATGCTGTAGAGGAGGCATCAAAGTTTCACTAGGCTGATCCTCCTCAATACACTCTTTGTTGCAAGTTAACAAGGAAGCAGCCGGCTGAAATGTGTGACCAAAGGTTTTGGCAGTGTGATGTGTAGCATCTACAAATTGTGCATCGGTGGTGTAGTGGTAAGCAAAGCTGCCTTCCAAGCAGTTGACCCGGGTTTGTTTACCGGCCAGCATAGCAAACTCTGTGGGGTAGGGGTAGCTCAGTGATTAAGGCACTGGCCAACAGTTTGGAAGGTCAAAGGTTCAAACCCTAGCACCCCCAACAAGTTGCTGATGTTTGGCCCTTGAGCAAGGCCCTTCACCCTCAACTACACAAATGTATAATGAGATAAAAATGGAAGGGCATCCGCCAAAAGCTATGATTGTAAATATAAAAGTCTAAAACAATAAAACGATATAGACATATACAGTAAGGTAAACAATTTAAACACGAGCAGAACAGTGTCCTATGAGACTGTGGCCAGCAAGCACCATAATTGATAACTAAATTTTGGTACAGGGTAGCAATACAGTTAGAATGCATTAAAGGTTTTTGCCTCGACCAAAACTAGAAAAGGTAAACCTTTAAGGTAAATGTGAAGGCAGTGCTACCTAGTGGCTAGTGGTGATTACTGCACCCCTGACCACTGGATAACTTTTTAAAATTTTTGGGAATAATAATAATGTATTGATTTAAATGAGAAGTATTTAAGGACTTATTTTAATAAGTTTTTGATACAATCCTCAAAAACTATTTTGATAACAATCCTCATAGTATTATGTAACTTTGGCAATAACATCAATAGGGGTTAAGCCAGTTGCTGCACCATTGATATGTTCTGTCCGCTGTCTATTGATGAAAACTCTGAATAAACTTTGCTGGTCACAGTTATTTATTTATTTATTTATTTATTTATTGCAGGTTTAATAGACATGATTGTCATTATTAATAAGGCATCATTAAATGCATCATATTTTACAATTTCTTTAATAAGTTAACACAGGCCTCAGAGCTCCCACAATCTGTGTCTGTTCATAATCAAGCTAAAAAACTTCTCAGAAAATACTTTTTTTATGTATCTATAATATATATATAATATAAACTCTAGTTATTTATTTGACTCCTCTTCCAAACATGCCATTTTAGTGTCTATGTAAATTAGTTACTGCTGAGCCTCACCTACCAGAGAACAGCAGGGCTGAGCAACAAGGCAGGGAATGGTGTCTACATATATGAGGTCACAATAGGGGAACACTCTAATTGGCTTGCTTAAGCCCTGCCCCATACAAAATTGAAAAAAAAAAGATTTTTGTTCATTGTTTGTTTCTTTGCTTGTTCATATAGACACACACACACACTGGAGACCTGAATGAATAAAATAAAGGGAATAAGAGGGAATTTTGCCTAAAAGGTCCCATTTAATGTTTAAAAGTGTTTATACTACAACACTATTCAATGTTTATTGCTGACTGTAGATAAGGGATTGATTAATTTTCTAAAAGAAGCACTCAAAGTAGTCATGGCTTCGAAGTTTACATTAATGTACTTGTACTAGTACATTATTATTATACTAACTAACTAAACATTAACCATACCTATAACATAAAAAATTGTTTTGGCCCAAGAGGAGTAAAACACTTCTGGATGTTATTGTACAGTAACTGATCATCTTGGTGCTTTGCAGTGGGCGGCATTACACCAGCACATCACTGATTATTTTCATATTACAACACGATAATACTGTACCGTGGTGCTGTACTTCTTTTAGGGCTATAACAATCTAGTCCCTTATGCAACAAATTATGCTGCGGTTGCTTAATTTATAGTTTATTAATTTTCTGGTCTGAAAATTAGCTCTGCCCCCAGCCAGAAGAAAGTTTCACAGTTCTGCTTGGCATGTACTGAATAGTTTCAACAGAGAGGATGTAATTGGTTGAGGAAGGGCAGAGAGTCACTGTTTCATTGCAGTTGCAAATACAGTAGCTGGCAAAATTACAAAATGGTCACCCACTCGGAGTTTTTCCCCAAACACTCATCTTAGTTTATGTTGTGTGTAATATAAATAACAGCAGAGGGGAACAGAAGAGGATTAAATTTAGTCATTGCTGATAAGTAACCATTCGTAATCATTGAAGCATTTTCATAATGAGTTGGGGAGAATTGAATTTACAGTTAATCACACTTAGTGTGTAGTCTCATTAAATGTAACACTCATTATACAGCAGCTTAAGAGTTAAAAAGGATGTGAATCAGGTAAAGTATTTAACCTCCTGAGACCCAAACTCTAACGATGTGTGCCTTGCATGTTTTTTTTTCACAGTTTCTAATTATAAGCACTTCTAATTATTGAACTGGAAATTATTATTGAAAGTTGAGAGAACGGTGAGGACAGTGGGGTCTCATGAAGTTAGGTCTAAGACTGCACTTAAAGTCTGGCATTGTGACATGCAGTTGAAGTGTGGCACGTTTTTAGAGACTCTCAGTCAGAAGAGATACATGTGTGTGTATCAGAAAGGAAAATCATTTGGAAAAGCAGAAACCCTTTGGGTAAAATGGCAGTCTAAATGAAGTATGACACATGGAGTAGGCTGATAATGTAGGCCTTCAACTTGTAACCTCTAAAAGAGCACAATGCCAAATGAGAGGAGAGTCAGTAGAGCGTAGGAGAGGAGCGGGAAAATAATGTAAACCTACACCATTATCTGCTTGGCAAAGCTCATCAGTGAGCCTCTACAATAGCTACAATTGAATTGCTGATTGCATCTCTCTCTTTCTCTCGCTCAGGCTCTGTATCTAATTGGTACAAAAGGTAAGCAAGCCAATACAGAGAGAGGGAGAGAGAGAGAGAGAGAGAGAGAGAGAGAGAGAGAGAGAAAATGTCTGTGGCCTACAGTATGTCAAGGTCAGACCGATGCCACATATTATTTAATGGCAGACTGTCATTAACAGATTGATTTAAAAAAAAATAATAATAATAATAATAATATATATATACTCAGCAAAAAAGAAACATCCTCTGACTTTCAACTCTTTTTACTTTCAGTAAACTTAATGTGTAAATATTTGTATGAACACTAAAAGAGTCAACA
>JAOVVB010000016.1:16972371-16987720 GCA_028570985.1 Heterobranchus longifilis | reverse complement strand
CCCACAGAATGTTGAAATTGATGCCACATTGAAAAAGGTTGTCTTTTGAGATTGGCCCCAATATAAGGCACACCTGTTCACAATGAGACCATAACACAAAATACCATTATGGAAAACACAAAATGAGGTGTGTCTATCACCCCAATACAATTGCCTCCCTATTTATAAATTTAAAATTTCCATTATTTATTTTATTATATATAATTATTAGTTTTGAAGTTTTAGGATTTTTTTCACACAGATCACAGACACCACAATTACTGTACATCCTTATATAAAAAAATATTACATCTAATGTATAAATATTACATTTTAATTGAAAAGGCTGGTTTGCAATTTGAAAGATGCAATCCCCTCAGTTTTAGTTTTTTTTGTGTTTTAACACAAATGCAAATCTATGCTAACTTGAAAATACTGTTCTCTCTGGACTTCTCGGATTTCATCTTGGCGATCGCTTACTTTTAGTAATTGCTTATCTTGGTCATGATTGTGGTGGACCCAAAGACTATCATGGGAAATCTGCGCATGAGGAATACACCCTGAAAGAGACAGCAGTCCATTTCAATCAAAGCGGTTAGAATTTGAAACCACAGGGAACGGGTGAAATTGTGAATAAATGTTTTTATACCACAGTGATTTCGAATACTGCATTGTGATTGGTCAAAATGTGTTGATTCAGATTCTGACATTTTACAAAGTGACTTATATATAACCCTTCACGTAAACAAATAAAAATACATCTAATTGTTGATATAAAGCTTTCTGGAAGGAAAGGTTTAGTTACATTTTTGAAAGTTTGGAATTGTAGGCAAAACGTTTTCAGGGCTTTGCTGTTTCTTGGTAATGAATTTCATGGTCATGACAAACTGCATCTTTTTTTTTTATCTCACTATAGTGTATGATAACATCCAGCTGACTTCAGATGTTTACATACATATCATGAGCATCAACATACCATGGCAATATTGGGTTTTCTGTGATTTTTATGAACTGGTGTTTTTTTCAAGCAAAAGGTTAACAATCATTCTTTTTGTGTTTTCTGATATCAGCACATGGTCAAATTTACCCTTGCAGGGTTAAAAAATACATACACACATTTAGATTATTAATTCAAATTATAATTATTTTTAATTTTCTAAGCCTAAGCCACTTCAACATCCTGTTAGCGATTATAATTGACAACATCATTTGTGTGAACATAAAAAAAAGCTAATTATTGGATTGACCATCACCAGAGGTGAAAGATAACCAAGTAAAAATGCTTTATACTGAACATATTTGAAATATCTGTTTACTTGAGTAGTTTTATTAGAAGATACCTTTTTTACTTTTACTCCACTACATTTTAAAACAAATATCTGCACTTTTACTTCACTACATTTTTATAGCATTGTGTTACATAAACACAGTATGTAATTGCATTAATTTTATTTTATTTAATAATCTACTTTAAACAAAAGCTTCTATTAAGCTACTTGCTCAATGTAAACAAACACCTGGACCAATAGATATTAATTAGAAAAGCTAAACTAAATGTTTTTTTACCGGCATTACTTAATATTTTCACCACTGAAAAACAATGCTGAAGTGGTATAAGTGAATTTTAATGGGCTAGAGTCATTTTATTCTACTTTTTCGATTTCTCATCTGTGATTCACTTTCTGATTACCGAACAGGGAGTGTAACTGGCTTACGATGAGAGAAGTACAACATAGGGTAAACAAGGCGTAAGATACTCAACCTTACAAAATTTTGTTTCTTTGTATTAATAAGTTAGGCAAAGAGTTCTGCTGTAACGGAAGACAGGCAGACCTGAAATAATAATTGAGTACTTTTGTACTTGTACTCAAGCTGACATGTAAATTGAGCACTTCTACTTTTACTTGAGCAATATTTGACCTAGGGTATTGCTGCTTTTACTCAAGTACACAATTTGTTGCCCACCACCTAACAAAACACAGTGGAATGAGAAAGTTCAAGGAACTCAATGCAGATGTGAGAAAGAGGATAGTAGATTTACATGGGTCAGGAATGCCCATTGGATCAATTTCTAAACAACTGCTGATTCCAAGATCAGTTTAAAATTTTTACATACGTTATTGGAAGATTTCTTTTAGGGGAGGTGTGGAGCCAGGCTGTTACCCTCAGCTAAAAGAAATTGATTTGGATGGTCAGGAACAACCCAGGAAACACCAAGTCCCAGGCCTGTCATAAAATGAAAGCTGCTGGAACATCAGTTTCACTGCTATTCGCAGCCGATTTGCTGCCGGACTGGTGAATTGCACAAAATGAATGGAATAATGAAGAAGGAGGACTCCATTACAAATGTTCAGCATAACCTTAAAGAATCCGCTAGCTAAAACAAAATTGAGTTTTTAATATCACGGCAAACACAAATCAAAACTGGTTGTGGAATAAATAAAGTAATCTAACTTTAGGCTTTTGGGAACTTAACATTATTGAAATTTGTGAATTGTGCTTAAAAGCCAGGTCTATGCCAGGAAACCAACAAATGAATAAACACTATTGTGTTTGCTATGAAGAGTAAACAAATATCCAGTCAAAATTTTGCCAAAAGGTTGTTAATGGCTACTTTAGTTAATGGACATTAAACCAAATAATGCATGTTCTGAATGAATAATTCTGACTCTATGTTGATTAAATTTATTCATTCATTCATTCATTCATCATATTCATCTTTAATATTGCTTATTTTGCACAGGGTCACAGGGGGCCTGGAGCCTATTCCAGGAGACACAGGCCCCTGGGCACGCATACACACACACACACACACACACACACACACACACACACACACACACACACACACACACACTCACACACACTATAACCAATTTGGAAATGCCAATTAGTCTAATCTGCATGTCTTTGGACTGTCCCAGGAAACCGGATTATGTGGAGGAAACCCACCAAGCACGGGAGAACATGCAAAACCCATGCATACAGACCTGAGGAATCAAAAATCAAAAATATCAAAATACTTGTGCGACCATGTTGATTTCAGAAAACCCCAAAATAAATCTTGTGTACTAAATTCTTGGGGTTTGTACAACATTCTGCACCAGAAAAAGACCAGTTTAAAAGTTATTTGCAAGTCCAATATTGGCATGACATGATACAGTAGGTGAATGTAAAGTTTAGACTGCAACTGTAAGTGATAACAGAATTTCATAGACTTGCTTTTATAGACATTCCACATCACTAAATGCAAATTTAAATATTGGTAAACTGTTGGAGTAAAGAATGAAACACTCTGGCAAATTGGGGGGGGGGGGGGGTTGGGGTTGCGGCTTTAATGGCATAAACCTTGCCTGTTGTTGATTAATTTCCTTTAATAAATCACATTCCTTCTTTTATTTCTGATCTACTGTATTTGGTGTAAAATACTCATTAAAAATTATTCCAACACCCTCAGTTTTATTCCAAGTCAAAAGTCTAAGCAGGATTCACAGCAGTGTGTTGTCTAATAAACCACAGAAGGATTCACAGCCTCTTGTTAAATCATTGTTGTTTTTTTTATTTTATTTTTTACATAGGAATGTACTGTACTCTGTCCATGGGGAGCCATCCATTGCAGGCATGAAGAAATGTAACACACTTTATGGGATTGCGGTTTTCTAAGCATAATTGCAGTTTTGATAGTGAGAAGGTAGTAGTAGGTGTAGCGAGTGAGAGAGAAAGTCTCTCATCACTGTGCTGCAGGGAAGGTGAACTGCTCGTTAAACAGACAGTGAAGGATGGACTTGTTCACCAGGATTGGATGAGGCACTGAGGCAGAGCGAATTCATGCTGATAGATCTATTTAAACACACCAAAGTAAGAGCAGAGCAGGCTGGAATACTGCTCCCAAGAGGCTGAAGAAACCACTGACGTTAGCTTAAAATAGAGTTGGAAAAGTCAAAGTAGTGAGGGAAATTAATCTAATGCTTATGTAACAAGCTGATTTGACATGCTTGATAGCTCCTGATTCTTTTGAGCAAGTTTTCTTCATGCATTGAAACACATTTATCACTACTTTTGTTTGTGCTGTATTTGGCCACCATTCTACAGTATGTGTTGTGTCAAATGTGGCAGGAATGAGATCTTCTGAGACTTTTAACTTTTTGGTAGAGTAGGCTAGTTCCATGAAATTTCAGTTCAATTCTAGGCACAGTGTGCAGGATGTTTAACAGACTAGACTGGTTTTGCTGGATTACATTATGAATGAGGCCATAAAAAACTATGAACACTGCCCACATAAACTTGTACTATTTTTAACACAAGTTGGCTCGCGCAAACTGTTGCAAATCCTTTTAACAAGGCCATGTTGAGATGCTGCATTCTGAGCTTAGGAGTTATGGGGGTAGATTGTTTTTAGCTTCATTCAGACAAGCCGGTGAAGTAATGAACAAAATTAAGGGGCAACATCCTGGGCATAGATTCAGTGCTGGTCTATTTTAAGTGTCTAACATTCATTGTAGAATCATTAACACATGCTAAATTACCATCTAAGTCAAATAACATGTTGCTTTTTTTTTTAATTGACCTTTATTGAATTTTACTGCATGTAAAATGCTAAACTTTATGTGAAATGTTGAACATGTTAAATGTCTATCCTGGTCAATGGCTCCCCCGTGTGTTGGCTCAACGTCTTGTATCATCAAATTCTTTATGAATAAGATTTTAGTCATTTAGAAAGAACTTCTATCCAAAGCAACACAAATAATACAGAATTTAATCCAAACACAAAGTACTCAGTACTCAGTAGTGGCTCTCAGGCAGTAGGTATAAGAGACCCAGCAATCCAATCAGTAAACAACTTTACGGTCCCAAATACTGACATTTTATTAGGCACTTTTTAATCTCTTTACTTCAGTACATAACAATTCATATATTGGTGTTTACTGAAATAATTATTCAATTCTGGTTACCATTTAAATAAAAAAATAACAAAACCCACCTCCCTTTATTTCTATTGGAGATTGTCTTTATTATCTTTTTGAGAGACACACATTATACATAAATTATTATTATACATCAAATTTATTTTAATAACAAAAACCATAACAATCTGAAAAACCTATTGATCAATTTGTGTAAAGTAGCTTTATGTTTTTTGCTGACAGGAGTGGAACCAAATGTGGTATTCTTCTGTAGCAGCCCATCCCCATGTAGGTGGTGTGTACAGAGAGATTATTTAAGTTACTGTACTTCAACCTTCCTATCAACTCAGATTAGTCTTACCAATATCCTTCTTTTATCAACAAGGTATCCTTAGTCTTTGAGATCAGCAGTTTGTAAAATGGGCTCACACTAGTCCATCTAACAGCCATGCAGGAGCCAAAGTCACCGTGATCACTTAAAAAAATTTTTTTTAATTCTGGTATTTAATAAAGATGAATAGACTTAGAAATCAAGATTCTTTTGCATCCTAATTTATGTATCAGCACACCGACTCCAAAATCAATATAAATGATTTATTTATTTATTTACTTACATTTATAATAGAGATGCACCAGTCAATCAGCCAGTGACCAGAATTGGCTTTTTTTTAGCTTGATCATGACTGGTCATGTTAGACATAAACTATTTTGTGCAGAGTGCACAAGTTTTGCATGGTACAACAGAAACATATTTTTATGGTGTTACATTATCAAAAGCATTATTAAAAGGAAATGAATATGAACCTGCATGCTCACAATTGCTCAACATGCGCTCAAGACTTTGAAGGCATTAGAGGCAGTAGAACATTGCTGTTTCTTTAAATGCTAAAGGTAGTACCCTTCAAACTCTTCACAGATTGGTATCCCGTGCGGTCGGAGTGAATAAATTTTGTTTAGAAATAATAACTATGGCAGATGATAGAGATATGTACTTGTTTAATTTAACCTATACACCGGCCACCGGTGTGTGTGCATGTGTCAGAGGCATTCCTGAATGAATGTAACAGTAGGCAGCATCATCATCAACCTTTATGCCTCATTGTGAGGTAATAATAATCTTCATTTGAATACCAAATCATTTTTAGGGGGATGTACACAGAGGGTTATCTCTCATTTTAAAATAAATGTTAAACTCTTTTATTTGAAGTAATTTCATATTGTTTAAATGCTGTCTTTGGTTTTTAAGTGAGAAAACTAATATAAGGTATCTATTTAATTACTCGTATTCAATTCAGTTGTAAAGCTATTGAATAAAGCTAAGGTACAAAACTGTCCAGTTAGTTTTTGACCAGGTTCCAGGTCATAAAATTGTAACAAATCTGAAAAAAAATACTCCATTTAAATATTACACTTAATCAGAATATTAATCGTGATTTAAACAAAAAATAAATATTCCTATTATACGTAATATTTAATCAAGATAATTATTGAAAAAAAATCATGATACAGAATACAATATTAATTAAATTTGCACCTAGGTATTGTGATAATATCTTATCGGGTGGTAAATGGTGTTTTTACTAATATTTAAGGTTAACATTAACTTGTATTTGCATGATTTGCACTGATGATGCACTGCACTGCTACCACATGATTTGATTTGAAAAGTGCTTGAATGAGCAGGGGTACTGGTGTTCCTATTAAAATAGTCAATGTATGTGGTGTGTGCAAAAGGTTAATATTCGCTTTTACAGCTTATTTCTATTGCTAGATAAAAGCTGACCAACCCGCTAACACAACCTTCCTAGGCCTCATCGAGTCCGGTTACAGGGAGCTGATCAAAAACATTGTTGTCTATGGAGAGCAAAACACACAGTGCATGTTTCTATAACAGCTTTCCAGCCACAGTCAGACTGATGGCAAAAGAAACAAGGGAAGGAAATAGCATGTCTCTCTTTGGCCTTGCACCCCCAGGGTCAGGGTCAATTCCCACCATGGGGTCTGTGTGCATGAAGTTTGCACGTTCACCCCGTGGGTTTCATCCGGGTATTCTGGTCTCCTCCCACAGTTAAATATTCATGCAGATTAGGCTAACTGACCTTCCCAAAGTGAGTGAATATTACATAATTTTATAGTGAATTATAATCTGAATTTTTAAATCTTTCTATTATTTATTCCAGTATTATACAGAATGTTTATCCTTTTATCCTCCTTTTGTTGTCTTTCTTTTTTATCACTGTCTCAGAGAGCTTCTGAAAAAAAATGCAATGCACTCGTGTGTACAAATGGCAAATAATA
Source organism: Heterobranchus longifilis (assembly GCA_028570985.1). NCBI lineage: Eukaryota > Metazoa > Chordata > Actinopteri > Siluriformes > Clariidae > Heterobranchus > Heterobranchus longifilis. The sequence continues at coordinate 16,980,539 of JAOVVB010000016.1, read as the reverse complement.
TCTGTTGAATCTTGAACCGCGACCGTGGCACCTAGCTAGTGTTCACTACGAGGGAAACACCCCTGGCAAAAGGAACACAGCCTCTTGGACGCGGTGGTGTCCAAGGAAACGGTTTGTGCTTCTCGCTGCTTCCTGACCGGCTGTTAGAGACACAACACACTGCTAATTTACATTTAAACCTGTATAAATGTTATGTTTCTCTCTCGGAGCTGCTCGGCTGAGAGTCGCCGCTGGTCCGGTTGGTGTTCAGCAGAGAGCCGGAGCTGAGGCGAGACCCCGAGCTGGGCAGTAACGGTAAGTTAGCCGGTCAGAAACTTTACCCGGTTGCCAGATGATGCATTTGTTAACATTAGCAATTATTTGACATTAGCAATTTGTTTTGTTAAAATGTTCATAGCTTTAATAAATACACCAGCATTCTAAAATATTTTTTCTCCGATAATATAAAATATTTTCGTTGCAAGAACGCTGAAAAACGGAACAGTGGTTAGCATGTAGCTTAGCACTAGCAGTGCTGAATATACAGTAATGAAGCGTCGGTTGGAGCTGTAACTGTGTTTACTGTGTGAATGAAACACTGCAGGCGATCATCACACAGTCAGCTCCAGAATTCTTGGCACCCTTCATTAAAATAAACATTCGATGAGTGATTCGAGCTTAAACGTATTGTATTTATTTATATGTTTTTTTTTATTTTATGTTATTAATAAACTACCCTGAGTACCCGTCGTTGACAGGAAAAGAGTTTAAAGGTTAAATCTAAAAATAAGCTGATAAGCTTTAAAATGTAATCAGTAATATTATTGTTTCAGGTTGAAGCCCCCATACTGTACATATCTGCCTGCAATAAAGATGAACCCCTTAATCTTTTTAAACTGTAATTTCTCCACATTGTATGGTATTGGTTTTCACTGGATTGGTTTCTGAATATTAGGAAAGAGAGAAAAAGGAGAAAAGATTTTACCTACAGTAGTTAACTGCAATATTTTGAATCTACTGTCATTTCATCTTATTACAATCAATGGAAAAAAGAGAATATAGAAAAGTTCTATAAAGTTTATGTTTATGTCTTGTTTACGCTAAGTTGTACTTCTTTTTTTGTCAGCCAAAAGGCGTCAGCCAAAAAATATTTGCTGTTGGCTGCGGTTTAGCTTTAGTGCTTGGGCCCTAACAATTAATTGTGTAGTCAGTGTAGCGATACATGAATTAACACTCAAAAGAATACATAACTGAATCGATTTTTCCCCATCTTTACTGTCCATCTTCACAAGACCTGCTGGACCACAAGACACAAAATAGCAAATTTATCTGTATGCACTCCCTTTTTTTTTATTAAACATGCTGAGTGCAACTTAAAAGGTTGCCTCTGGTTTCCTAAACACAAGACGTTCCCAACGTCCAAGTAACAGAACTTACCTTCTGTTTAACTGATTGTCTTGTTATCTATTTAACAGTTAATGTATTTAACAGTTAATGTTAAATATTGATCCATTTAATCAGTTAATGTTAAAAATTTATCAATTTTAAATAAATAAACGTATCTATTTTAAAAATAAATAATTAAAATTCATTATACAATAATAAAATATATCAAACTACCTTTTTGCTACCTATATGAATTATCAGCAGGATGCAGTAAACAACATTTATATTAGACATACAAACTTAATATGTTAAATTCTGTAGGTGAGCTTTTTAAAAAAAATTTATTTATGTTTATGTCATTGTTATAAAATGTGCTGTTTTTTTAATGCCTGGGGGGTCAAACTGGGACTTCTGATTGTGTAGAATAACCAAAAACAATCATGAGAGTAAAAGCTACCTTTATTTCTCTATATAATCCCCTGCAACACTAATGCACTTATCCCAAAATGAGTAAATCACTGGTGCTTGGATACTATAAAGGTAGAATGTTTGTCAGTACAGTACACTGAAACTGGAATGGGATGCCCTCATCAGAAATGCTGGCCTTCCAGAAACTCCTTTAGTCGCCCAAATATGTAAAGGTGCTTGGACTGTGTGGGGGATGTGGCAATAACCCCCAGAGTTCCTGTAACATGCAAGTGATGTTTGTAAATGATGGTGTGTACAGTTCCCACAGACAGATGCTTCTGTTCTTCAAGCTGGCGGCAAGTTATTCGTAGATTTTCAAAGATCAGGCATTAGCTGAATGTTCACAGGAACGACAGTGCAGTCTTGATTGTCATTCATGGACGTATGGCTTTCTTTAAAATGTTTTTGCTATTCAAGTGGTTTACTGTGGCTATTAGTCTCATCACCTTAATGGGCTTGACATCATCTGTAAATATCAATTGGTCTTACACCTTCATTCACAAGAAATTTCATCACAATTCCCGGTTTGACTTGAACACTCCTCAAATATTTGATTTTAAGCAAAATGGTGAGATTTTCTCCCTGCAAGATGACAACATGCTGCTTGGCATGCCTCAGGCCTACACACAGCTTTTAAGCTTGTAAATCCACGTGGTCTAAGAAACCCTGCTAAAACAATGTTGAAGCCTGAACTATCAGTTATAGTGTAGAAGTATAATTTAAAAAGCAATTTTGAACGGAAGGAGTGACATTTGTTTGGTTGTTTAGAAATGAGAGTCACTGGGGTGAAACGATGCAGTGGTGCTTAGGAACTGTTGAGTGTTTGTGTACACTCCAGGGAAACAGAAATGTGTTCAGCTTCAGTGCTAGCTATTGAAAAACAGGATTTTACTAATTTGGTTTGGGGTAAATAGGGCTTGAACTAATTTTGCTTGTATCAAAGAGAAATATATGGAGGTTTATGTGTTTGCTCCTATCACCTTTCCTCTCTCCTTAAAATCTCTGAAAATAAAATCTCTGAAACAATGCAGAAACAGGAGGGGTGCACTGCTTTTTATACTGATTAGATACCGTGTTTTTTTTCCTTTATGTATACAGTATTTGGTTTATTTGGTGAAGGTATGCTTTGTGTTTAGTAATTACTTAATTATCTCAAAAGCAAGATCAAACCATGATGTTATTTATATAAAAACACTGTCTGACTAAAAACACCTCACCTCTTTTACATGCCTGTATGTTCAGCTACATTTGAGTTTCCTTCCTTTTTTAAGCTGTAAATGTTAGAGCTTCTGGAGACCTCACCATCTAACTCACTGGTTGTCAGACATTGCAGAAAGTGCCACCAAAATGTCATGGTATTAAATGGTATTTAAGTAATTCCCTGGATCTGTCATGGTATCAGTATTTACGTGGATCATATGTTTCAGTTGAGCTACATTTACAGTAGGTTGACTAAGGCATTGTTCAGACTGAAGGCAAATCACATTTGTTTTGCGCTGTTTCTTTACATTCTTTATAGCTTTGCCAGTACTGATGATTCAGACATTTCACTTCATCCACTGTCCAGGGACTATTGTTGTCCATTTTCATACTGCAGGTCCTCCCCATACTTACATTTTTACATCGATAATAGCCCCAAAAGCAGAAAATTAGGTCCTCCTCAACCTCCTAAAGCATGGCAACTTAACTTTTTCCAAAATTATAATTTTGTATTTCATTGTCTCCATGCTCATTTTTTAACCATGGATTCAAGTCCTGTACCACGTGATCATGTGGACTTCCTTGTCGAATTGTGAGTGAAGTAATGTAGAGTATAAAATCTGATTTGAGCGGGTATAGCATCCAGACTTGAATCTGATTTTAAACCACCTCTGGATCAGCAATCCGATTCCAGACTGATTCCAATCTGGGTCGTAGTCTAAACAATACCTACTGTAAGCTGACAGACCTACAACCTACATCAGATAATGTTATTAACATTATAAAAGTTACTTTTATTGCATTGCAGTCTAGACTAATAGGGAACAAATCAATTAAATCTGCAGTTAGGGGGGACTGTTATTGGCCGTCAGTATTCATCCCCCCCTTTGTCTTTTCCATCTGCATCCTCTCTATGCTGGGCCAACTTCTGGCCTGTATATCCTAGAGCTTCTCAGTCCCTTTAAATAATTTTAGATTATCTTTTAGATAATTAATTTTTAGAGTCTTAGATTTTAGAGTGTCCTTGATTTATGAGTAATCTGCATATACACTATACTGTATTGCCCAAAGCATTCACATGCATATGAACTTGAGTAACATCCAATTCTTAATCAATAGGGATTAATATGATGTTGGCCCACCCTTTGCAACTATAACAGCCTCAACTCTTCTATGAAGGCTTTCCACAAGGTTACGGAGTGTGTTTAGGGGAATTTTTGACCAGAAGCGCTTTTGTGAGGTCAGACACGGATGTTGGACGACAAGGCCTGGCCTTGCTCATCCATGTCTTTATGGACCGTGCTTTGTGCACTGGTGTGCACTCATGTTGGAATGTTGTGGGTTTGTTTTTCAGAAGTTGGGCCCCTACTTCCAGTGTAAGGAGCTCTTAATGCTTCAACATACCAAGACATTTTGGAAAAATTTATACTCCCAACTTTGTGAGAACAGTTTGGGGATGGCCCCTTCCTGTTCCCACATGACTGTGCATCAGTGCACAAAGCAAGGTCCAGTAAACACACTTCTAAACCTTGTGGAAAGCCTTCCCAGAAGAGTTAAAACTGTTATCGCTGCAAAGAGTGGGCCAACATCAAATTAAACCCTATGGATTAAAAATGTTACTCAGATTCATATGGATGTGAAGGCAGGCGAGCGAATCCTTTGGGCAATATAGTGAATAGTGTCAGCTGTATCTTCTGTCTGTCTGATCTGTTTTTTCTTAATTTTTTCTTTTATTTAGAAGGGGTCAATCACCATCATCTCTTCACTCTATCCCTAAACCTCTAATCATGCCAGGACATATCTCCCCAACCGCCCCTTCCTGGAGTGCCTCAATCCCCACTCAGCCGTTCCACTTCCGTCTCCGTATTGAGTCGATGGACTGGCGCCGTATGGCAGCACTGGATGTGGACCGTGTTGAGAGAGAAACAGACATAAACGTGCTGCAGGAGTTCATCAGTGCTGTCACTTTTTGTGCCGTGGAGAGCGAACGGTGTCCACAGTGTCGCTGTCCAATTGACACGACACTGCTTAAAGTTCTGCGGATGTCACAGCTCAGCACAGAGTACCTGCTGCACTGCCAGAACTATCTGAGCTCACAGGTGGCAGCACTGGAGGAGCGACTGCAGGGGATGCTGTCTCAGGTAGTGCGAGAGGAAGAGGAGAGAGCACGACTCGAGAAAGAGCTGCAGGAAGTCAGGCTGGAGAGCCGGCGCAGGAAGAAGCTCATCGCCACTCAACAGCTCCTCCTGCAGTCCAGTGCTAATAACTACCACAAGGTGTGTTCATTAAAGTGAAAAACTATTATAATGTGATACGAGACTTTTTTTTTATTTAAAAAATTATGGTCAGAGCCCTTGACAGATTTACACACATAGACTAAAATTAAATTCTGAAACTAAAATCACAGTTGGGCACATATAATAAAAAGCACATGATAAATAAATCTAGGCATCCAAGATCGTTACTCCTTTTGTTTTTGGTTCAGTGGAGACAGGTAGTAGGAAGCTGTTGCTGTTAAGATAAAGTTTGTTCTATTTGGCAGCATAAGAACAGGATATTAAGGTATTTCATGGTATGGTATATTCCCTTATGGAATAAAAAAAAACATAATCCTGTTCACCAGATGAGGATTTCTTAGACACTAATAAAGCAGCCAAAAAGCTGTCTCTCTGCAAGCCAACTTTAAATAGTACCAGACTTCTATTCAATAAAAGTCTGTCAGCTTAATAAATGGCCACTTGCATAAAGCTAAACCATCAAATAAAAGCAGATGATTATATACTTTATAATACACACACACACAGACACACACACACTGCAATGACATTGTGTCCAAATACATATACTTCAATATGGAGTTACAGCTATAACAGTTTCCACTCTTCTTGGAAGGCTGTCCCAAAGATTTTGGAGTGTTTCTGTGAGAATTCATGTCCATTACTCTATGAGGTCAGGCACCAGGTATGTTGGACGAGAAGGTCAGGCTTGCAATCTCCGTTCCAGTTAATCCCAAAGGTACTCGATGGGGTTGAGGTCAGGGCTTTTGTGCGGGAAGTTCTTCAACACCAAACTCATCAAACCATGTCTTTATAGTCCTTGTTTTGTGCACTGGGGCACAGTCATGTTGGAATAGAAAAGGGCCTTCACTTCCAACTATTGCCACAAAGTTGGGAGCATAGCATATTGACATCACAGTATTTGCTATTCGGAAAACAAATCACCTTAAGAACTCAGAACTTGGAACTATATAGTGGTAACTCGGCATACAAATTTAATCCGTTCCGAGTTCTTAAGGTGAATTTTTTCCGAATAGCAATTACTTACCTAAATGCAGGTAATTATTCCAGCCACCCAAAAATTACTACCAAATTACCAATTTCCAACACTACAATTATATGTGCAGATATAAAAAATTCAAAACATGTAGACATGTAAATAAAGTAAAATATGAAATAAATAGACATTAAACCTCGCTTAACCTCAATTTGTGATTCCCATTGGCACTGCTGCTTTAAAAACAAAACTGTAATTGGCTCTATTTTCTTCTTGATACTGGCTTTGATAACATGTAGCGCAGCATGTTTCTCAAAAGTAACTGTAGGCACATTTGAAGTAATGTTGGTTCCACATGTGACAACAAGAATGTCTTCAAATTTAATTTTAATTTAATTAAAATTGTAAGTAATGCAACCTGTTGATCTTCTTATCGTTTCAGTGCCAGCTCTGTGAAAAGTCTTTCGTCAATTACTCTTATTTACAGTCTCATGTTCAGCGCAGACACCCTGAGATCACTGATGCAGGTATAAATACTATTTTGTTTGTCCACTGCATAATGTTGGTCAGTCAAAGAAAGCCTTGACAGTTAGTATGAAGACAAAACTTTTAAAAGACAAAAGGTGGGCTGAATATTTTTTCATTGATAATTATTTGTATGTTTTACAGTAATGATAAAAAAAACAATAAACAATAAAAGTTCATATAAAATTCATGCATACAGTAAATACACCTGTTTGTGGGTCCAGTTGCTAGGAAATGCCCAGTTAATAAATTTTTGGGCTGCGATTTGGCACCTCCTTGTGGGGAATGCGCCCACGTGCAGTGACGTCCACCAGTTTATCACTTTTGCCAAATCTTGGTGGTAGACCAGTGGTAGATTCTATATTTAAACTTGTTGAAATATTTAAACTTGTTGATCTAGCTTACTATAAATTTCTTCTAACATGTAGGACCTGCTTAGCAATGAATTTGGGATGGAAAACTTTTCAGACCGAATCTGTAGGAATTTCTTTGCATAGAAATTTCTTTGGATGGCCATTTCGCTGCATAGCCCTGGAGCACTGGTTATTTATTGTTCACTTGTTTCTGTGTCATTTTATTGGCCATTTTTCCTGGCACATGGCTGCTTTTAGGTGGTTGAAGAAGCATTTGAATCCAAAATCACTTGTTGGCAGTGCCTTTGAGATCAGAGCTGCCACACAGTTTTAGTTATTCTTTGTTTATTGTCCCTATATGAAACATTATAGGAGGCCAAAGTGCAAGGTGTCAACATTAATCTTGAGCGTATATGTGTACTAATGTCTCTGCATAATGTATTCATTTTCACAAATAATTGGGAAAAAAATTACATATTCTTAAAGCAATTCTTTTTAAGACCTAACATAATTTGATTACAATGTGTCAGGCTCAGTGAGTTTAGGATCTGAAGTTTGTATCTGTATAGAGCTGAAATGCCCCCTTCATATTTAACTCCATCAATCTACACTTTAACAAAAAATTTTAAATATAACAAATGCACTTGTAGTTAGGCTTCATATTTGGGCTGGTATTTCTATTCCCAGTTGATAAAAAATTCTCTCTCTGTGATGTTGGTCAGAGAGGCAGAAGAAGATGCAGGTGGAGCAGATGAAGGATGGGTTGGAGGAGCTGAAGGAGAAACTTAGACTGACTCAGAGTCGGCTCGAAGCAGAGAGAGAGGCAGATGTGTATAGGAGACAGCAGGTGGGTTTGGTCCCCAGAAAGCTGTGCAGTGTGTGTGTATATATATGAGAAGTATAAACATACCATTCCGACACCCTATTGGTTGGTACGCGATCCATCGCACCTGCACATGAGGCAACGTCACATACTCCAGCAAG
>JAOVVB010000016.1:16953279-16963796 GCA_028570985.1 Heterobranchus longifilis | reverse complement strand
GGTGCTTGTATGTTGAGTCTGTACCTTTGCTCCATTAGTGACTGTGAGGTGATGCATACTGTGATGTCATACTCTGAGCGTGTCACAGTTGTTCCCTGTCGAGTGACTCCAGCTCCACCATTTCACTTATTTAACTTTACACTCATTGTCTATACCGCTTTATCCTCTATACAGAGTGGTGAAACTGGAGCATATCCCAGGAGATACACATACAGTACATATACACACACTTACACGCTCATTCACACACTACAGCAATTTGAGAATGCTGTAATCTGCATATCTTTGGACTTTGGAAATAAACTGGAATAGCCAGAGGAAACCCACCAAGCACGGGTAGAACATGACATCTCGGGAATTGAACTTGGACCCTGGAGTTTTAAGGAGATAGTGCTACCCATTAAGCCAAGGTGCTGCCCCTGTCTGCCTCCTATATCACAGAAAAGCCAATGTACTGTAACACAAGATGCTGTGTATGACAGGCTTAGAAGTGTCCCTTTAGTCTGGGTCCCATTCATTTTTTAGTCTGGGTCCCTTTCATTTTTTAGTCTGGGTCCCTTTCACTTTTTAGTCTGGCTCCCTTTCATTTTCCAGATCACAGTCTGATCTAGCATTCATGGAATGTGCTGTACAAACAGGTCTGGACCATGGAGGCCTCACCATGCAACTTATACTGTAGCACTTAGGGGATCTGATGCTAATGTCCTGGTGCGTCCTGGTATCAGACACCACAACACACCTTCAGAGGTCTTGTGTTATCATGCCTCGATACGGGGTCAGAGCTGTTTTTGTGGCACAAGGGCCACCTAATTGGTGTTATTGTTACTGGTTTTAATATTATGGCTGATCAGCATGTGTTTTTTTTGTGTGTAACAGTTTTTTTTTACTAATTCTATTTTGTTGCAGGTTGCTTAAAAGATAAAAAATTTGTCAATTTTATTTATAGATTTTATAACAGCTTTTACAGTAGGTCCATCTAACACAATCGTCTCCTTATAACACTGAATCACTAAGAGGAAATGCAAATGAGTTGACTTTTTTGTTTGTTTCTTTTCACTGTTCTCTCACATACTACACACATGCCAGGCCTAGGTAAATATTCCCTTTTTTTATCAGCAAGAGCTGATGTGTGTTTAACATACGTTTTCCATCTCTCAGTACTCCACCCTTCAGCTCAGAAGAGGAGGACAGCGATGGGTCAGGCGAGGACAGCGCCTACATCACCAACTCTCGGGACAAACCGTCCACCACTGTCCACCTCACACCAACAAAGCAACAGCAGAGAGCACAACAGGAGCTCAACTGGTCAGACAGTGACGATTCAGATGAATTAAACACACAAAAACCACAACAGTTTTTTAGTACACATGGTAAGAAAACTGAGATATTGTATTTTCTGTGAGAAGAGGTTGGGTTCTATCAGACGTTCTTAAACACTCATATTCATAGTGTCCTGAAGTTTGTTTTGAAAGTGAAATCCTAACGTGCGTTCAAGTTAAAAGCTGAGAAGTCACTGATTTGCCTCTAGTTTGCCTCTTCAGCGAGTTGACCTGACTTTCATGTGCACTTTGGTCTCAGGTTCTGTTGTTCAAACACTGACACAAAGTTTAGAAAAGCAGCTGAGCAGCAGCAGCGCTAATCCCGTAGGAGGAATACGTGTGCTGCCTCCAGCCTCTCAGCCTTCACCTCGACCATCCATCATCAAACAACATGCGGTACAGAAAACAAAACAGATCAACACCATTATGAACACCAAGAAAGTAAACTCTCATGCTCTTATAGCATTTAGTGACATTGTAGTAATGCAGTTATAAACCTTACATAAAATGCATCTAAGATTTAGATTAGATTTTTGAATACTTCAAAGAAATGTACAAATTTGTGATTTTTTTTTACTGGCTCACATCTAGAACAGATATTTTTACAGATGGCATGTGGAAAATTGTATTTAAGAAAGTCTTTTTGCCAGGTTAATCCTAACCAAGCACACTAAGAAGCTCATCAGGATTCTTACTTTTTTCCAACTCGTGTAAATTATTGTTGAGGCTGAAACACACATCATGCCATGTATCTCCCTGCAGGTGTCTGAGGAAGAGAGCGATGTGGACTTGTCCTCCATCGAGGAGCTCACTGCTCCACCAACAGCCAGGCACAGAAGCACAGATGTGGGCGGCACCTCAGGCACTAGCGTATGGAGCTCAGCTGCTAGCAGAGCAGGAGCATGGTGAAGGGCTTCAATACTGTTGAATAATAAATACTTCAATGCTCTCTTCAGAACTAAGTTAACTTTTTAATTGAAATGTATATATATATGAATCTAAAGTCTTAAAATCTCACTTAACTTCTTTATTTGGCAATTTACTATGGAAATGTGCCTTAAATTAAATTATATTATATTATACTTACATGAAATGCAATTTAAGGGCTATTTGATGATACTTTCTTTAGGAGAAAGAATATTTATGATTTAATCATGCTCATGCTACATTGCATTCAATAGTTTATATAATGCAATTGTTTGTATGATGTATATTTGTGTATTTATTTTAATATTTTATGGTTTCTGATTATTATCACTCTTTAATGAACAAAGGGGAACAAGTCACTTAAAAAAAAGTGCTTAACATGCTTAGTCTGAAATAACATGTAATGATTTAAATAATTATTGAAATATAGTAACAACTACTAATAAATGGTAGGAACAATGTCAGCCTTAAATAGCTAATAAAATGATTTAATAAATTAGAGATTACTTTTTAAACTTTTTTATTAGCCATTTAAGGATACTTAAAATTATTTAACAATGATGGGGAAAATAGATTAAATGGCTAATAAAATTATTTGGTTATATAGAGATTACTTGCAAAATGAAAGGATGTGAACAGTTGTAACACAAAACCTAAAGATTAAATTAATAAGTGTTGCATGAGCAAGTAGAGTGTTGTGTTAAATGTCTGCATGGCTGTGATTGGGCTACAGGAATGACGCCACAGCTTAACACAGCTGTGCTGATGTTCAGTACTACAGCTTTATTGTGAGTGTGATATTGCTTTTATACAACAGTTTTTACAAGTGGGAAATACACTTTTCACAAAGAAACTGTAGCTGGATAGAGGATTGTGTGTTGCCTCGAATGACTGACAGCCTGTATAACGTTTAGTAACAGTTTAAACATAACAAACCTTTCCCAGAACTGGATTTTATAATAACGAACATAGGTAAGTGGGAATGCACCAGTGAGGTTACTGTAAACATTAGCAATCCTGAAACAACATCAGTCCAATCAAATTAATGGATTGGAACTATCTGTTATAATTGTTTTATTAAACTGCTAGCTAAGAACCTTCATTAATTTTCAGCTGCTTTTTCACTGTCTTTGTGTTTAACTTTTAATGTTCTCCATTTGAAGTCTGTTGTCATTTTTAATTAATTTTTAAATTTTTGGTTTTCAAACAAAAACCAAAGCAAGAGTTAATTTTGTAATTTGTTTTTGTGTGATAGATAACAAACTGTTGCTCCGGTGAAGACCACTTTTATCACTTAGGGATTTCAATGTTTTTATTCAAGAATAATGCTTTTATTCTTAACTCCTGCATTGATCGATGAAGTCACCTCGATGGCGTGCACTTTCGGCTTTGATTTGGTGCCAAAAAGGAATTTTAGTCTGTCCTTTTTTTAGATTGGTATTTTAGTAGGTGAAACAGTATAGGGAAGTGTATATTCATGCGTGTGGTATGAGGAAAATTTTGTAACTGAAGTATAAAATATATTTATTAAAGTTATGTGAATTGCAATAAGCCTCCATTAATTGTATGATTAATGAAACATTAAGTTTAATAATAAATGGTTGTTTTGTAGCATTTTATTTATTTAATGTAAGCAACGCATAGCTGCAGAAGATAAAATGTAAAAACAAATGTGAAAAGAATGTTTGTATATGGAATTGTATAGTTTTATTTTACTAACAGAAAATATGTTACTTAGTTTAAACATAGTAGATAAGATTGTAGATATCAAACTCTCAAATAGAAAATAAGCAAAGAGCTGGCCCACACTCTGTCTGTCCCACATGTCCCTATAGAATGATGAAAATATAATAATCCTAGTCTGAAGGCCAGAGCACAGTAGTATCTCAACAATGTTTTGAACCAAAACATACAGAGGACACATTTGGCCCAAATCTGAAAAGCTGACAAGCATTAGATATACAGTTGCATGTGGGCAAATAAACTCTGAACAACAGTACAATATTGTATAAGCAAGTACATAAAACTGAAATAAACCATACATATTATGAAGCCATAATTTTTGGACAGGTTAAATAATGCACTTCTGTACTTATATGTTGTTATATGTTGCATGATTTCATTCCTGTTAAAAATCATTGGCTAGAATAAAACTCACATTTAAACACAAAAATAACTGACATATTATGAACGAAAATAAAACCTACTAAAACAGACTTGAAAAATATCTAATAACCCAGAAACACAACTAGAATAAAGAACAGTAGAAAATACACTCTTTACAAAAAAAAGGAGGAGGAAACGTTTTTCTAATTAGACCTGGGTACTGAGTAGACTTCAGTCTATAAAACCAAAATGTTTTTCTCTACCAGGGGTTTAACTCTACTACAAACTCTATTATTACCTTTATGGATGTTTTATACAGTAAATACGCCTCTGTTACAGAATTATTATGGGCTACATATTGTATATAGTATTACTATTACAGGCATACTGCTGCTTTACTGTATCGCTTCTGTTTTACTCTACACCAGTAGTATAAATATCCCATGGTGATCAAACCAGCAAGCCCTTTAGCAACTTTCACACATAGTCAAATCTTTGGTTAGATTGTCTGCCTTCCATGCTGTGTGCCTTGTAGGAGCTGTTGGGATAAGTCTTGGTATAGCCTTCTGATCTGTAGATAGCACTCTGGCTAGCAGGTTTGTACGCCGTTCCTTCATAGCTAAAACCAAGATTATGACACAGTTGTTTTAACAATAAATATAATTAGTAATTTATTCTCCATTGTGTAATGTCCGAGATGGTAAAGATATTACTGTAACTGTAAAGTTAAAACTCACCGTTTCTCAGGCATCAGTCCACGACAGGCCAAACACAGCATAATTCCACCGACAAACAGAACACCTCCACCGACCCAACCAACAAATAGGGCCGAGCCGAATGTGTATCTGACAGACGCATCAGTAATCAAGACATTATTATGATGGTAATACTAGGGATTAAACATAATTAAGAGAATTGTACCAATATTACCCAAAGTGGGTCATTCCCCTACCTCGGAGTAAGAGGTGAGCCAACAAGACCAGAGCCAACTAGACCCAACCCATTAGGTGAGGCGAAGGTAGTGAGCGCAAAGTTGGTCACGATCAAATTCGCAAAGATGGAAACTCCAGCAATGCCACAGATCCCTGCAGAGAAGAAATTGTAACGTGCATTAACAATTTATGAATTCATAATAGGTTGGAGAATAAAATATTGATGACTGGAAATAAACATTTCTCACCAGCAATAACAAACATGACCCCTGAAGTCAGCGTCATGGTCGCTTTCACACGGTCCTCCATGTTGCCCATTCTGAGGCACTTAAGGGCAAAAATGGCAATGAGAGCTCCGATAACTCCAAGAACGATGGCCACAATCATGAGCGCTCTCACACCTTGGAAGAGGCCTGAGGGACAAAGATTAAAAAGTTAATATTATAATAGGACATGTAATTATAGTGTCTCTCTTTACATCATATACCAGAAAGCCATTGAAAACTGTTCTGCCTCCTGAAACACCAATTCTATTCATGTTATGTATGAAATGAATTTTTAAATAAAATTAATAACATATGACACAAATACATAGTTGATCGATTTGTTATGATCAGTATGAGCCCTAAAAATGAAAGCAATTTTAATATAGTTCCAGCCTTTAATATGTTTAAACTTTTTTATTCTGTACATGAAGTAAAACAAAATTATCTTATCTAGGGTCACACCCAGAAAGAAAACTGTTCAACAGAAAAATGGCGCCTTTAATTTGAGCTCCTTCTGTTTTTCTACAAGTTTTTAAATTATACTTTTTCTTGATATTTCTTTACCCTTTTTTTTTTTTTTTTTTTTTAACTCACCAGGCAACCCCAAAATAGTAAAATATGGCCGACATTGAGTGGTACCATACTCTGTCCCCACACATGAATACCACAGTCCATGGTATGCATAAACACTGGTTACTAAAGTAAATGCACGGTCTTCAATAGTCCACATGTCCAAAGCTGTTGCAGAGCTGATCAGAAATGTCCCCAGTATGGACAACATGAATCCCACTAGCTGTAACATTAATGTAGCCATTTGTGACTTGGCCCTGATGCCCGTCTGTCCAGTCTCTGCCCACCGCTGAGCACTCAGTTGAAACAGGAACAGCAGCTTCTTATCAGTGTGTATCTAATGGCCGTATCATATGTTTGCACAAAATTTTCATGTGTGCCTTTCCCAGATTCAGGTATGGGGTGACAGTTCTGGGTCACTGTTTCCGCAAATGAACCATTATGGGTGTGTCTTTTTCTTCTTAATACTTAATAGTGTCATTTTTCATCGCTTTATGGTTGTCAGTTGACCACACGGGACTTTTTTTTTTTTTGCCTTAAATAATTGGGGCAAATGCATTGATCCAAAAAATATAGATAGCAATTACTTTTTAAAATGAAAATGTCAGGTAATTTTATATAAAATTTTATAGAATTTGAATTTAAGACTATTTGATATGTAGGTTGTTATTTATTATAATATCATTGGCCATGCCTGATAATTTGATCGTTAGATGATATTCTTTTATAAAAATATAAAAATGTTTGAATTCCTTTGACATCATGGACAATATTACATACATATGTACATATACATACAATACTTAATGACATAGTGTAAGCAATATATCAGACAATATACATTTTTAGAATATAGTTTCCTAAAGTCAGAGTGCCTCAAATGTGTCCCAGAATTTGAAATGTTCTGAATTTAAGGAGTTGTAAAACATTACCTGGAAGTCCCAGGATGGTGAAATAGGGTCTGCACTCAGTGAATCCCGAGCTTTGTCTTACACACGACCTCCACAGTCCTGCGTAGCTGTAGACGGATGTAACGGGGTTGTCGTACAGATCCTCCGTACTCCACATGTCCATGCCAGTAGCAGCAATGACACCCCCCAGTCCCAAAAGGCCCAGCACAAAGCCCATCACCTGGCACAATGTCACCGCCATGGTGTCTGCTCACAATCCTCAAAGGTTGTACAGATAAAGCTAAAAGCTAGCACAGCTGCTGCTAAACCCAGCCTCAGTCTATGTAAAATGTTCTAACTCTGATTACGTTGACCTTAGTTATGACTACACCTCTCTGTCAGGTTGTGTGTTTTTCCACCTCCATCGGGGATAGGGTGGGACTTATGGGGTAACGGTTAGAAAAAGGCTGCACGGAACAATGTCAAAACGTATCGAAACTTAGATAAGCAAAAGTGCGAAGTAATTTTACTCGGGAGGAAGTTTCTATGTTTATGATACTTCTTGTCTGCAATTTTGTTCCTTCATGAAAACAAACAAATCGACGCTGCATTTTGAAAAATGTAAATAAAGGAATTGTAAAATCAATTCTGGATATACAGCGAATGAATACAAAATTATGAAAAAATCTGAGTTGTAGTCTACAACAGGTTATAAGTTATAATGGTTTCTAAATTCTATGTATAAACACATAAAGTCATTGGTATTAACTGCTGTTTGCTGTTTTTCATTTTGTTTTAAACTTTATAACTATACATTTTGATATTTTTTCTCATTTTAATATCATGTAAGTTCTGTTCTTTTTTGGCATAATATTTACACATCACAAAGAAGAAATAGTTTTTTCCCTCTTTAGGCAATCAGAGTGCAATGCTTAACAGCTTGAAAACCATCTGCTCAGACACTAGAGCTTAAAACATTGAAACATGCTCAGTTATAAATAGCTCCATTAATTAATATTCAAGGAATATATTATAGTAGTAAAGGGTAGCATTGTTGTACAAAGTGTAGCAAAAAGTAGTAGTGTTCTTTCACTATATCACCAAACCTAATTACAAAAATGGACGCTTGCTGGTGGGGTGTGGCATAGAGTCATATCAGCTTCATGAAAAAAAGCAATGCTTTTTCACATGCAACAAATGTAAACACAGATGTCATTGTTGTGAACTGAAACCAACACTGGTCGATACTACATTACTCACTCACAAGAGCACAAGTGATGGATTTCATGTTATTCCCCAGCAACCTTCTGAGAAGCTTCTACGTTTCAAAGAACAAAACTTCAATTTTGTGATAAAACTTCAAATTTGTGCTTTTGGTGAACAATGACTTTAGTGTTATTTCTTATAATCAAGGTGGTTAGATAATTAGTGCTAATGCCAGAAATGCTTCCTTAGCTAATGTAGTTTAGAAAGATGTTTGTGCGATTCTTATATAAATAAAGAATGATAACGTTATAAATAAAGATAAAGGCCCACAGCACATTGCAGATTAGCTTTACACCACCGTGCAATGCACAACAGATTACATCAATTTTCCCACCATTTCTTATGTTTCTACAGACCCACATTTAATGAAAGCTCAGCTTTTTCAGCACAGAGAGACTTTTGGATAGACCCCTGGACCTGGAAGTTGAGTTGGCAGCACTACCTGCTGTGCCAGTCTGCACTCATTCATTTATTAGCTGCCTTAACCTGTGTTAAATAAGTAGATTTTTGTGCAATGGTGGATTTAAATAGTGGATGTACAGTAAACTAGTGACTGTGTTAACGTTGCTTACTGATCTTTTTACATGTGTGTACATACACACGCAGTTACTCGCACATTACGTTAACAAACAGAGGTGCCTAAATGTACTACGAAGCTCACTGCTGCTACATACAAAACTCCGAAAGATCTGATTAGACTTCTACAAAGTGCAATAAGCAAAAGCGTAATAACGTCTACAAAAGCGTAATAACGTTTCTGGCTTCTGATTGGCCCCCTGTTGGTTAGTAATAATAATAATAATAATAATAATAATAATAATAATAATTTTTATTTATATAGCGCCTTTCCAGAGCTCAAGGACACTTTACAATGAGGAAAAAAACAGTCAACAAACAGACAAAAAAAAAAAAAGACATGCATAGAATCATTAAGCTCTTGCTGTCACCTTCACAGCTTTTCTTTAATATCATTCTATCAATTATGTAGGAGTGCCAATACTTTTGTCACCTTTCTTTAAATTTAAGTACCATTATTTAAAAAAAAAAAAAATTCTTACGACAGCTGAAGAATAGCTTGTAGTTTTCAGTAATGTAGTAATGTAAAAGTATGTAACTGTCTGTGATATTCATCTGAGTTCTTTGTTTATTTCTCAAGGGTACCAATAATTTTGTTCTTCACTTCTCTTTTCACTTAGTTCGATTTGATTCAACACATTTTACTTGCATGACCGTATACAATGTACAGTATTACCAAAGCATAACTGTCTCTCTCTCTCTCTCTCTCTCTCTCTCTCTCACACACACGCACACACACTGCCTCCTCACACAGCCTCACTTGTCACTTTGACATGCTATTCAGTAGTGCACAGCTCACATGGGAGAAAACTAAAAGAGTGAGAGAGACAGAGAGACAGACAAAGAGAGAGACAGAGAGAAACAGGCAGAGATACTGAGTGACTGAGGCAGGCAGAGGTAAAGACCAAGAGACAGAGAGATAGATAGAGATAGAGAGAGACGGGTGGAGAAGGAGACAGGCGAATGTAGAGATATACAGACAGAAAAAAAGACAGATGGAAATACAGACAGACAAAAAGACTATCAGAGTCAGACAGAGATGCTGATACAAAGAGAGACAAAAAGGATAAAGAAAGAAAGAAAGAAAGAAAGAAAGATGAACAGACAGTAAGAGAGACAGATATAAAGAGAAAAGCAGAAAGAGAGATTAATCCATACAAAAAGAGAGGTAAATATATGGAGATAAACAAAAAGAGGAATAAACTAATGAATGAAGTAGAGACCAAGGCGGAGAGAGTGACAGACAGACAGAGACAGAGATAAATACAAATAGAGAGATAAAGTGATAGATAAGCAGAGAGAGACTCTAGCACAATGACGTTAATTCCTAAGGTCTGTACACTGAAACTACAGAACGTGTGCAGAAATACAGACATGATCAAGCGCTTGCTAGCATCAGTGAACAGTTAGCTTTCCTTCGTCCAGATCATTAGTGCAAATAACATACTGTTGCTTTCCCTCAGGAGGAAATAGCCCTCAGAGAAAGCGGCAGACAAAAAAACAGAAAGACATGCTGCGCAGCTGTCGCTCTGTCAGTGTCACTTGTTTCCCTGGCAGGAATAAACTAAAGCGTCCTTCCATCTTGTTTGCGGCCTCCATTACTGTATGGAGTACATACGCAGTAATGGAGGCCGCAAACAAGATGGAAGGACGCTTTAGTTTATT
>JAOVVB010000016.1:16927663-16943413 GCA_028570985.1 Heterobranchus longifilis | reverse complement strand
CCAAAGAGGTTTTAGCTACCCCCCCCCCCCCCAAAGGAAAATCACCAGCACCAAAATTGTAACAATGGAGAATAAAAATAGCAGTTCAAATACACTCTGAATGTGTTCAAGTAATTTATAAAACAACTGTTAAACAAGTAGAATATAAACTTAAAATATGACGTCTTTAACTTCCAGCAGTCAACTCACCTCTCATCCACAGCAGTTATATTTTACACTGTCGTGTGTAGTCACCCCCCAAAGGAAAAACCATGCATATAGAAATATAATTGGATAGAAAGGACATTCCCATTCAAATCAATGTAGCAGGATGGTCAGAGAGGCAGACATCTTTATGTGTACTGTTGCCATTGTAACAGACTAACTTCTGTAGCAACTTTTTTTTTGCAGTAACAACCAAACGAGCAGTGGAGTAATAATGTTATGAAGCATGGAGAGCCAGAGTAAATGAGTATTATTTAACAAATTAATGCTTCATCCACACTAGGACTGCACTATATATTGTTTTTTTAAATCGTTATCACAATATCAACTTTCACAATAAAAACATTTTTTTGAGTTAGGTTAAAGAGAGTATCAGTAGAAAACTGCTCTTTAAAATGTAACTATCATTCTTTTTTTATTTATTTATTTATTTATTTTTATTGTGTCAATTTGTTCAATAAAATAATGTCAGAAATAACTTCCTTTCAGTTTTTGTTTAATTCAAGAAGCAATATATTTGTATTTCAGCAGTATACTGAAAGCAGAAGAAAGGCAGAACTGATATGACTGTTTATTTATCGCAAGTAATGTCGTTATCGCAATATTCAACAACGTTATTGCATATTGAATATTTTCCTCATATCGTGCAGCCCTGATCCACACACTGTTGTCACAGTGTAGGAAAGCACATTGATATTGCCAGATGAGTGACAGCTTTGTTCGGCTCATTTTCTGTAACCAGTGTAGCATTAAAGCATGGTGGAATTAGCAAACCAGCTAACTAGCCATCTGTCCACTGGTTACAGAAAATGAGCCGAACATCAGGCTTGAGGCCAGCATCAGCGCGAGACGTTCATTTGTCACGAGGAGATGGACAGCGATCCGTCCGCTCAACTCCCGGTGTGTAGTCTGCGACACACACGACGTGTGTCGTCAGTGTCACCATAACAACTAACAACAATTGTACTTTGTTTTGTACTAAAATGACCACAGAAAACAGCTCAATGTCCGTTCTATCCAATTCTATTTCTATGGCTGTAGCGGACAAAACAAATGCAATTCAATTTCAGTTGCACTTTCAATCTAATATGCATTTATTTAGCAGCGTTGTGTGAGTCTTACCAGGAGTTCATCCATACTGGTCTGGCACTTCTCGAGGTTGATGCGTTTGATGGCCACCTTCTCCTTGCGTGGTAAACAGTAGGCCGCTTGAACCACTGCTGTGGCCCCACTCCCTGAAACAGACAGGAAAACAACTTATTATCACCTTGATTATGATTCAATATAATATTAATCATCTCAGGCAATACAAGACTGTCAGTGCTGTGGTGGAACCCCACTTTAGCACATAGAGCACATTCATTGCTGGCCGGGCTTCTTTTAATTGTTTGGCCCTTCCCTAACCCCCGTCTACATCCAAAAATAATGTTGTAGGATAATAAACCTAACTTTAATCCTCCTGAGTTCAGAAGGTTAAGTTCTGCTTTGACAGTTCATCCGATTTCTCTTTGGCACAGCTTAACTGTCTGTTCATCAATTATGAATCAGCTTTCCCAAATCCTGCCTGATGAAGCAGGTCTGATTGGGGCCGGTGGCTCTGCTGAACGAAAACATCCCCAGGAGGCTTGAATAGCAGGTTTATGCCAGAGAGGACCAAAGCTTGGTCCTTCCACTGTTTAGAAACTTCTCTTTTTGTATCCTTGGCACAATTTGAAGATTTTGTTCACTGAAAACTGGCAATTATTCTTTACAGCACCAAATACCACAATCCAGAGCACGGTGGTAGCTCTAAAACTAGGAGGATTGAAGGATCCAAAGGTTTAATTGTCACATATACAAGTAATATATGAAAAGGGATTTTAAAAATGTAGGCCTATGCATCACAACTGATCAATATTACTGATTAATACTAGGAAATAGAACTTTTCAAGACCTGAACACTTTAAATCAGCCTAACGTTCCATGCCACCTTGTCTAAAAGTTGGATCATCAGTGGGAAGTCTGTGCTACTTTATACCACAACTACTACTTCGATGCACAAGCAAACAACACATAGATTACAATCTGATTAAAGGTTTAATCCTACAACAGTGGGCTAATCTTTATTTTGAATAACGTGTGATAGCCAGAGTAAAAGCTTGTAATATCCTCCCCAGGAGAGGTACGCCTTTCGTTCCTGCTTCGTGTGAGGTCAATTCACTGCCCCCTCAATGCTCTTATTTAACGCCATGCACGCACACACACACACACACCGCTGTTTCCACAAGATCTCTGGAGTATACGTGACGCTGAGCAATGCTGGGAGCACATTGTCCTCTGGCAACAGGCTTTGGTGAGTGAAAGAGTGAGCGGTGAGTCGGTCCGCCTTCCAGTAAGCTTTTCCTAACCTCCCCGGCCCTCTTCTTAGCTATGCCCAAATATTAACAAAGTGCTCATTGTTTGGAGTTTTCATTGAGCCAGTGGTGTATGGAGGTTTATATTGATGAAAAAAAAATGTTTCCCTGATTTTAATTAAAAAAGTAAAGCTGTCCCTGAAGACGTGACTGCTTTTTATTTAACTGTTTTCATTCAATATAATTATGACTTCAGGCTGTATGAGAGAAGCAGAGAATAAAACAGCATAAACCTATTCAATAGTCTGAGAGACTGAGATTAACCACAAGATAATCCAATAAGATTGCAATTTCCTTGTAATTTCCTGTAATTGATAGACAGTAACAGTCACTTTAATTACCATAAATATTCTGTGGGGCTAGGCGATATGGAGAAAATCAAACTTTTTTTTTTTTTTTACCAAATAGCCTACCTCGATATGCGATGATATTGTAGGGTTGATTATTGGTGCTTTCACAAAATATTTACACAATGAGATTTTTGATAAATAATTGCCAGTAATGTGGATAATTACTAAGTGGATAAAGGCAAATAGAACTTCACTGTAATGCAGCCTTTAAATCCATGAAAAGACATGACATGAAAAGACAACACTTATGCTACATAACGATATCCAAAATCAAGGACGATATCTAGTCTCAAATTAAGATATCGATATAATATCAACATAATTCCCAGCCCTAATATACTGTAGTGGGTGCCATCTATTGACTGGAAACCTCTGATAATGTGTAGCTGGCCTGGCTCAAGTCTCCAGCATCCAAGTAATCACAGATCACTGCACCATTGCTCAAAACTAAGGGGCTAAACAGGGCTGTAAATATATCCTCCCACCACCACCACCACCTCTGGAGACTGGCCAGTGATGGGGAGCTCAGCCCTGGCTGGACCACAGGGAGCCTGTTGCCCTGTACACATTGCGAGTGTAAATTCCTCCACACAACAAACAGCCAGTCGTCAGGGGTGGCTGGACAAGCTGGAGAGCACATGTGCTTGTACGTGTGTGTGTATGAGGAGGATGAAAAAGGCGGCGATCGTTGGGTTTGCAGCAGGCAAGGTCAAGGGGCACCGAGACTCTGCAAGCCAATTACACTGAAGGAGCCCAAACTACCAGCCAGTGAGTCCTTGAGTTAATATAGACCTGATGCTCTTTGATAATTGCTACTTCCAAGCTTAGCACAAGGTTATTTTGCTCAGAGTAGTTATGTCTCTACTATGTGTATCCAGTTACATGATTGTTAAATACTTCACGAGGCCTTTGAGGTTTTAACCAAAGCTGTAAATTGAGTAATTATACTATGATGCACACAGGGGGAATGCAGACACAAGTCATTATTCATTATAATATAAAATCATTATTATCTTATAAAATTAGGGAATCAAGAACCGGCTCCAAATAGTCTGATCCATCTGAATCGTATGCCTCCGAGCTTATCAATTCCTTTTATCGATGCTGGCATGTTTTTCTGACGGTTGGGCGTTGCAAAACAATGACGTTAAACTCATGTGTCTACGCTGCTGAAAACTTGTAACAAGAAGGAGTCATGGCGGAGAGGAAGAAACGGTCCAAAGCGTGGCTTCATTTTACGAAGAAAGATGACAAAAGTGCTGTTATGTCTTTAAAATGATCATTTCAAGTAAAGGTGGAAACATCAGCGACATGCTCGAGTGCCACTGCTTCCCAAGGGAGCAGCACGTCCGTTACCGAGGGTAACGATCTTGTGTTTTTATCATTAGTGCCGTGCAGCTACACTGTGTTCAGACTCAGAGATTATATAAACACTTGTTGATGCTGAAAACCTGTGTAGGCCTACTTCTTTTTTCCACACATAAAATTGATCAGGAATCAATAGAGTGCCCCAGTATGCAGTCTTAAATCCCAGAAATGAGTTAGCATTTTAGCACTTCCGGCTCCCTCGCCTCAAAGTCAATGGGTTTTTTAATGTGTTTTTGGGTAGATGCCTGAAATAAGGTCTGTGGTTAACACACCCTTCAGAGATTTGAACGTTTTGTTCCCCACTCGTGAATTTCAATGCTTTTACGTGTCTTTAAAAAGGCGGTTGCTAACAAGTGACTAAATGAGACTACAGCAGTTGTCGTGGACATTAGACGTCACCGTCATCTTAGTGGTGGCGATGGTGACTGCGACATGCGACCGTGGTGTATTTTGTTCATAGCCTATCATTAGCTTTTTACTTCTGGAGATTGCATTTACGCTTCAAACATCTTAAAAGTAGTGATCATTTGCTGAACAAAACGTGTAAGAATCATAAACTTGTGTTCACCACAGAGCTTATTTTCTGCAATAATCCAAAATCCAATGGAAAAATGTCGAGGGAACCATGGCGATGCGAACTTCCTGGTTGGCCTACAAAAATACGTCATCCCTGAGGCTTTCTATAAGGGAATCGATAAAGAATCGGACCGATAATCAATTTCCACCCTAATCATCACCACCCTCTCCATCCAAATTGGGAGGAAGCACACAAAAGAGCCATCCTCAAAGGCGAGCACTGGAGTAGTACCAGGACTTTGAAAAAGTCAGGCCAACATCTAATCTGCTAAACAGTCTGGCACAGACATAAAGGCTGCATATCAAACACGTTTTTTTTTTTCTCTCTTTTGTAAATTACTCAATAAATGAACAGATTACAAACAGAACAGGAGTCACCTCTTTACAAATACAGTTAAAAAAACTAGCTCAAAAGTTCTACTGTTGATATTCTCTATTTCCAGAGGCACAGCAACAAGATTTAACTCGTTTTGGAAGTGAATGGCTAAATTAAATTTTGATATTAAGTTACCTCATTAGGTGAAATCAAATGAAGATGATCCAGCTGTCAGCTGAAAATGTGGTGTGTTGACGTAGCTGAGGACAAGTTATGTGTATCTTTTTGGTTTGTTGATTTCCATTTGTTTCCATGTTTTGATTTCATCATATTACAATTCATTTCCATTCCATCTCATTTTTATAGTATCGGTAACATTTTCAGACAATTGCATAAACAGCCCTGAGAAAAAATATCACTAAACTAACCGCAGCATGCATCTGTTCTTATTTTCTTGTGTGTCAGAAGCCAAATAAAACCCAATAACCTGTCAAGGAAACCTCTAAAAAACTGCTAGGCTAGTTATGAGTTTTACAAATACCAAGACCTCCATTTGCTGTGTGAATTTGTCTGATTCCTAAAATACATTTAGCTGTAAGTGTTGTAATTTGTGTCTAAATGTGACTTTGTTTAGATTTATTGTCTTCACACATTTAGTTTTTATGTACTCTATGTGCAACAATCGCTCTAGATGTAAATGTCTAGTCTAGATAGTGAAAAAAGTTGCAGACAGGGTGAGACAACTTGATCATTATGTGGGGGAAACATTGACAAAACAATTGTGATCTTTGAAAAAGCAGCCAGTGTTTTCTGTAAGCATGTTTCCTCAAAACAAATCAAGCTTTGCATGGGAAGCCTTAAGAGCATTATACTATTACCTGGCAATGTGTGAATGGGACATGCATGCAAGAGTTTTTTTTTCTGTCACAATGAAGTTAACTGTTTAACCCTAAATATTCCACTGAGGGCTTTGCCATTAACCCGCAAGACGACATGTTTGCTCTTTAGGGAGTTGGCATCTGAGAATCAATGTTTGCTCCTATTCTGGTGAATCTCTATGAAGTCTATTAAATAAGCAAGATAGCAAAACAGAGGAATAGTCAACAGAAATAAGCTTACTTAGGGTGCAGACAAAGCAACAGCATTGCATTTAATTAAAATCATTAAAGCAGCTCAAGGATCATTAAAATACCAAGAGGCAATTTAAATCTCAAGGTCTCATTAAAGAGCTGTTACTCATGAGGTGAAGACTCCAAATAAAATAATCACTACCTCACATTATGGGCCAATATTTGCCTTATGAAAAGGTGAAAATATTTGACTAGGCAAGGTCGAGTCAGAACATTCACTGTTCTAGTTCTTTTTTTTTTTTAACCGCAAAAAAAGTGCATAGTGCCCAGCACAATAATATCTTATCAGATTAGCTTGGCCTTGAATGAGCTTCTTAATGGAGTAGGTCACCAGCTGAGTAGCAACAGCTCCCAGTTTGTCTTTCGAGCCCTCACCAGGCCAGTTTGGTGCGTGCATGTCAACATTTCCTCTGCATACCTGGCTGACATTCCACACATTATTCAAAGCTACAATGTCAAATGTCACACATGACAAGAAATTGCTCCAGTAGTCTCTGCCATCGAATGTGTATTCTCACGATATCCCAATATGCAATATTCTGACCTAAACTTTTAAGTACGGCTGGATCCAAATATTCGACTATTCGTTTATTGGTTAGGGATTCGGATATATATATATATATATATATATATATATTTATTTTTTTTAATACTGTAGAATAACATAGACTGTAGAATAAATGGCAAGTGTTGCAGCACAGTGTTTCCATTTCAGCTCAGTGAGAGAGTATTTACGGTTGTGTTTCTCTCCACACACACCTGCGTTGGATCGTAACAGAAAATAAGTTCTGTGGCAAACACAAGTTTATGATATTTACACATTTTGTCTAGCAAGATGATCTCTCCATATGAACACTTTTATGATTTTAGAAGTGTAAATGTAATCGCCAGAAGCAAAAAGCTAATGTTAAGCTATAAACGAACTACACTAACGGTCGGCACTACTAAACTGACGGTGACATTTAATGTCCTCGGCAACCTCTGTAGACTCATTTAGCCACTTGTTAGCAACCGCCTTTTTAAACACACATAAAAGCTTCCAAATTCATCAGCAGGGAATTGTACAGACATATTTTATGTTGTAGAACAAAACGTTAAAATCTCAGACGCTTGTGTTAACCGCAGACCTTATTTCAGGCATATAAACAAAAACACATTCAAAAAACTCATTGACTTTTTGACGAGGGAACCGGAGGTGCAGAAATGCTAACTCATTTCTGGGATTTGAAACTACAATCTTAGGCGCCCATGGAACTGCACTCTGACTAGGGATGGGCATCGTTTCAATTTGATCGATTCCCATTCCGATTCCGATTCCAATTCCGATTCTGCAAATCAATTCCGGTTCTTATCGATTCTCGATTCCGATTCCAGAGAAATTGTACACTCACATTATTCTGCTCCACCTACCACGGTGTAGGCCTTATCATACAGTAGTTTACTGTAGACTATAATGTTTGTTATTCTGTCAGCTGTTTCTGCTGTGCTATGGCAGGAAAATATCTATATCAATATATATGGATATTGCTGTGAATAACCAGATATCAACAATGCATTTCATACCTAAAGGGAGTAGACTCAACGTAGCAAATCTTGTCACTGCTCGGTGACATTCCTCCACTTTCACGTGCTTGTCATCATCGTGGCTAAAGTGAAAGTTTCTGTCTCTGCAAGGCTCTTAACGATTCCACGGTTCTTGGAAATTCGGAACCGGTTCTCGATACCCATCCCTAGCTCTGACGCGGCACTGGCTGGCTGAGTCCTCCCAGTGTCATGCTCAGCCCCCCCGGCCGAAGCTTCGAATACTCGCAGTTGACTAGTACCGAAGCCCAAAAATTGTATTTGGGACAGCCCTCCTTTCAAGTAGACATTACATTAGAGAAATGTTAGCTGAGGGGTTGCTTGCAATTGTGATAAGTTTGCTAGAACTTAATCACACTGAAGTTTTTAAAAACCATCTTAGGGACAGGACAAGCAACAGGGAGGAAACATGGTTGCCGGTGGATACAAACAGTGGAAGCAGAAAGTTTCCAGTCCACATTTGCCAACATGAATGATCCAAAATCTGATCCAGAATGAGAAAGCAAGCTGGATTTTTTTTTTTCCTATGGGCTCTGTCCAGTATGATCCAATGCTCAGTGCGGTGAAATGAGTGGGTGTGAACCATGTAATAACAAGTCCTCTATCCCTGGGGAAGTTACCAAAACAATAGCTCTGCTGGGCATGCTGGGTATGCAGGGCCATCCTCAGAACACCAACCTTCCAGCTAAGCAGAAGAGCTGTAGGCAACATCATACAGTATCTCCCCAACAGTTTCTGTTAGAATGGAGAGCCGGGCGGATTTAGGTCTGGGAGCCTGGGAGTAGGAGTTTAGCTGGACTAGGGGGTACCTGTTGAGGTTTTAAATGCTGCGTACTCAGCTGAAACAATCAGCCTGTCTATTGATGAGTCCATCAAAATAATCTGCAACTATTCTGATTCACGTCCGTTAATAGTTCAGGTCATTCTTTGAGGAAAAATGCCAAATATTTTCTGTTTTTCAAAATTGTGATTTTTTTGTGTGCTTCTCTTTGTCGTATGCAATAAAAAAGTGAATATTTTTAGGTTTTAAAGTGTTAGTCAGCCAAAACAAGTCACTTGGTGACATTGCCTTGGGCTTCAGACTTAAATATTATATGTGTATTTCTTGCACTGAGTTTGAGCTGGGAAAACAAGGTTTCATTGTTCTACTTACAATTTCCTTCGAGTGTGTGAACCTCCTGTACTGTACGTTCTGGTGGGATATTAACTGGCTGTGTAGAAAATTAGCAATATAATTTAACCCCATGTTTTTATTTAGTCAGTGATGCCATAAGCAGTTAAAACATCAGTACCACTGCAAGTAATGATGGAGAGACAGAACGTATGTTACCTGCCGCTGCAATCAGAGAAAGATCTAAATTAAAAAGTCTATTTATATTAGCTTTACAGTATCCTGTACTAATTTGGTAATTTGAACTACTCAATACGGCATTTGTGTTTAGCTACCTCCTCCCCGAATACACACTCCAAAACACCACCACAGCCCCCGACTGTTGTGCAACCTCGAGAATATGCCATTCAAACATGAACCAACAATTACTGACTTTAAAGCTCAAGCAATTTCTTTGGCAATTTAAGTTACCAAATCCTCCCTATTGAGGCTTCCATGTGATGGATTTTTCCAGCATAGCTAAATTCTCTATGGGCAATAATATAATATGTTTAGGGAAATCCTCACAGCAGATGTCAGGATGGTAACCTGAGAGAAACGGTGTCAGGAAGTGACTCTGATTCAGTGCGATCCACAGTCGACATGATCACAACAGCAAGAGCTCTTCAGTGTGTCCATTTATAGTAAAAGCCTATCCTCCAATATTTCCTCATTGTGAATGAAACATGATGAGGAGTTGGAGGAAAAGTTGATTTTTTTTTTTAAAAAGTTTAATTTAGTAGGAGGCCTAAAGGAGAAAACTGCAGCAACTCCAACCTAAAGCTCAACTTTTTAAAAGCCGTGTTGGTAATCAAGCAAAGAAAAGCAGAGTGAGAGAAAGCTCCACATGACTGTTTGCAAGGTTTCATATGAACAGAAGCAGATGCCAAACAGGAGGAGTTTTCTTGTTTAACTTGTGTTCACGAGGGGCCTGGGAACACAGCCTCACACACATGGCTCAATTTAGGTGATGTACAAAAGCAACTCCTTCAGATTTAGGAGCACAACTGGTAATCAACTTTCGGTAATTTACAAAAAACAAGGGGAAGAAACTAGGCTGACTGCACAATTCATTTCCAAAGCTAAAGTGATAATCATGACCCCTTGCCCTAAGCATGCTGCAGTCCAACCCTTGAAAAAGCCTTACCAGTTTCAAACCTATGCTGACAATTTGTGTGCTGCGCAAGAAAATGCCACAGAACTCTGGTTTCTATACAAGAGGGGCTTTATCTGTGCACATGCTAAATTGCAGGGCGTTATCTTGTGGGGTGCCTCAGATCAAATTTTCCAAGAAACTAAGAATGTACTGTAGAAATTGGTTAAAGTTAAATCCAAGTTTTTTTTTTAAATATACAAAAAAGGTTAATTAAGGGCCTGCAGAATGGACCCTCTATAAACACCCAGATTCCCTGTAGAGGAAGCATGCACCACTTAGGTAAAGTAAACCAGAGGCACAAACTAGCTGATTTGAGAGGACAGTACTTTGCTTATATGTTACACACTCCTTCTTATTTCTCCTAAACAAAGTCAGCCAAAGGTCTGACAGGGTCAGGTATGTGGGGTGGTACTTATCAATACCTCAAAAGTAAAAGCTGTCATTCCTCAGGCCAGCCAACCTGTAATGTCAGGACTCACCCAGGCTTGAGACTGCACAGAAAAGGTGTCATATGCCTCCTGTCACACTGGGAGAAATGTGGCCATGCATACAAAGCAATTATTGTGTTATAAAAAGAAACTCTTCCAGACTAACATTAGCCTCACAACATGCTTGTAGGTTCAATGCAGACTGGTTTGAACAAAGTAGTATTGATGATCATTGTACCCAGCAAATTATCAAATGACTTTCCCCATTTTCTGTGGGGGACGTGGTTAGGAGCCCTTTAATACTGATTAATCCTCTCCAGGGAGCTCTCGCATAACTGGATTAATTCAGGCAGTAAATTGCCCAAAACAATACCCTACTCCGGGAAGGACCATCAAATATAATCTCCGGACTCTGCATTGGCAACACGAGTGTTTTGGAAAAAGTTCTGTGCTTGAATATCCAGTGCATTTTAATTGGGAATGGGCGTGAACACACACACACACACACACACACACACACACACACACACACACACACACACACACACACACACACACAGAGTCTACGTAATAAGAAAGACAAGAGACGGCAGTTGACCAATAAAGTGCTATATAAATAAAAAAGACAAGCAATGATAGAAGAAAGAAAGAAAGAAAAGCACATCCTGCACCTGATTAGTAGTGAAGCGGAGAGAGAGAGAGAGAGAGAGCTTAGCATTTTAATAAAACACAGAAGAAAGGAGAAGTGGCTAAAGCAGGAGGTGGTGGTATTGGGGAAAATTGTAAGGAGGGGAGGAGTGTCAGGTTTGGATTGCGTCTCAGACATTTTGTATGACCTCCTCTCCTGGCCATCCATCAGCGAGGCTGCCTCATTATTCTAAGTAGCTGGCTCTTTTCTTCTGTTGCAGGACGCCATCAGTAGCAATCTGCATGCCAATTATCGGCCAGACCCCCTGATACCCCACATGAAAATGATCTGTCAAAGAGAAAAAAAGCAGGGGAAAAAAGGAAAACGGGAAAAAAAGGCTTTCGCACCATAGCCCCAATATCTACCCACCCCTCCTTTTGTACTTTCTCTCTCTCTCTCTCTCTCTCTCTCTCTCTCTCTCTCTCTCCGTCTGGGTAGTGACAGGCCTTACTGGAAAATTAATCTATGGAGAGCGAGGGAAAAAAAATTATAAATGTAGCTATTCTCCATCTCCGACCAGCTTCATTCTGGAGGCTCCGTGGGGCACGGGGAAGTGGAGAGGGTGATCATTTCCACAGAGAGTGGAAAGATAACAAAGGGATATTCCTCTCGTCTGTTATACGAGGGGCAAGGGCAGCTGGGCCGATGACGGCCATCTTTAACAGCCTAGTGCCCTTGCAGGCATCCTCCTTTCTTTGCCTTTCATTCTACTTTCAAATTACAGATGGGAATCCGACATTATGTCAAGGTTCCGATTACGCTTGAATGAAACTCCTTCCTCATCAGTGTGTTGGGAAAACGCACATTTATATAATGAAAGAGAACAAATAATAATCTATGCTGGACCATATCAATGTGGGCAGTGGTTAAATGTAGATGTAGATGTTAACGTTTGTTTTAACACAACACTTTGCAAGCTGTTTTTGGAAATACATTACCTGAGCCTATTAAAACCTATAAAATGTAGTGATAAACACAATATACCCCAATCAGCCATGACATTAACATGTTAAAATTAATTATCGAATATATACCAGTAGACTGGTGACAGGATCATGGGCACCCAAGGTTCACCCATGTCCCTGGGGACCAAAGGCCAACCTGTCTGATCCAATCTCACAGAAAAGCCAGTGCAGCACAAATAAATATCAATGTTTGCCATGATAGAAAGGTATCAGTGCCCAGTACACACAGCCTACATCATATCGGGTCCAGCAGGTGAGGAATTCAAGTCTGCTGCCCCAGCTTTCAAATCCCAGATACCAATCCGATCAAGCACCCATGGGTTGCACTGTACAAACAAGCCCAATCCATAGAGGCCCCCTGTAACCCCTCAGCACCCAAAGAATCACCAATCTTGTGGAGCCATGCCCCATGGGGCCAGATCCACACAAGGGGAACGTTAATGTTTTTAATGTTATGGCTTATTGATGTATACCTATACAGGTTGTTAATGCATTAGTCACACTCTCTGTGATTCATAAAGTTGAACATTTTCTCCAAGCATATTTTTGTACAGTAAGTATGATTTTTGATGACACACTTTACGAAAAGAGCAAAATCAATTTTACAATTATCTCAGCAAATGGTTTAAGATCAGCATGATGTTTCAGGACGTCATCATTCTCAAAACATTTGGCTCAAAGAACATTCCAAAAATATTTTCTGTGTTTAATTAGTGTTTCATAAACTGTAAATGCTCTATTAAATATTTTATACAATTTCTACTACCACATTCAGGTCTTAACACTATCTGTTTGAATTAATTAATTCATTCATTCATCTTCAGTAATGCTTTATCCAGAACATATCCTGGGAACACTGGATGGCTGGAAAACTATCTGCATATGATGACAGTCCATTGGAGGTAAACATGTGGACACACACCTGGACAATTTCACATGTGCAATTTACTTTCTGGGAGGTGGAAAGAAACTGGAGAAGTGGAGTTACCTAGGCTCTGGATCAAACGAGGGACTTTGAAGCTGTGAGACTGCCATGCTACCTAGTGTACTGCCATGTCACCCTGTTCTAAAAGATGTTTTATTTGCCAGAATGTGTGTATCTATACCATCATAATGTTCCAGCTCTAGCTTTATTTAAAATATTTCATAAAAAGCTGCAAGGACATTGACATTTTCTTGATTGTTTTGTTGTTAAATAGCAATAGAGTGTGACCAAGGCTATAATCACATTGTAAAGCAAAGTTCTTGAATAAATCAAAACTATAATTGAAATGAGAAACTTTACATGCCTTTTATCTTATGTTGCTTCCAGTTCGAATGCAAAGTAAAAGTGAATCTTCTCAACAGATGGTCAGGAAACATTTATTTCATTTTGTTCTAGTTATATTATCCACTGTACTTGCAAGTTATTGCTGTTTGTCAATGTTCTTATTATTGTCAGGGTTTAATATGCCACATAATTCATCAATAAGCGAGGAGAAATAAGTATTTAGACACTTTTGGCTTTGCCAAATATATCATCATAAAATTTACATTTTACATACATGACATCTTTTTGGATATAGGATGGGTTTGTGGTGCATTGATAAGATTGTGGTGCAGCTCAGTGCTTACTGTTACTGTAGCATCTTTCTGTGAAATCTTTTGGATTGTACATGTTCAGTCCATTCTGGTTCAATTAACTTTGCATCCGCTTGTTATCAAACCAGTTTTGTGACCAATATGTTTAATGTCTTTGCTATGGCTCCGTAGCTTTGGCAATTAATAAAGTTGCCCCAGAGAACTTTATTAACTAGAATTACTTATTTGCAATTACCATGACTGTTGTGTGAAATTTTCCAAGGCGTTTTCTCTTATAATTATAATTGGTACAGCTGGTACAATTTTTGCAGCATTTATTGCAAACTTAATAGAGTTTGTGTTTTCTTATCAGTTTCATCTTTAAAACATATAGCATTTGGCTTAAAGTTTGTGGACACTTGATCATCACACCCATGTGTGGTTCATCCCCAAAACTCTAGCCACAAAGTTGGAAGCACAACTATACTGTATATGGTTGTATTTTGCCTTCACTGGAACTAATCTTCACTTCAGTAAATAATTAAGTACAGTAAGGTTCCCAAGCCTGTCCCATCATGCCACTGCCTCTGTGCACAAAATAAGCTTTTTGGAGTGTAAGAACTT
Source organism: Heterobranchus longifilis (assembly GCA_028570985.1). Taxonomy (NCBI): domain Eukaryota; kingdom Metazoa; phylum Chordata; class Actinopteri; order Siluriformes; family Clariidae; genus Heterobranchus; species Heterobranchus longifilis. Next base: position 16,928,924 of record JAOVVB010000016.1, on the reverse strand, counting down.
CAGTGGTCTGCAGAGAACCCTGACAACACCTACAGTATCTCTGAAATTATTTGAAATGCTAACTGATTCTCGAGCCTTCTCACGAAACAACAGTACCGGACCCCTTTAAGGCTCTTGTGGCTGAATGAGGCCCCACAGCTACAATCCAAGATTTAGTGGAATGTTTTCCTGAAAGAGTAATAAGGAGGTTATAACAACAGCTCACATTGGACCAAAAACTGGAATGAGAGGTTCAAGAAGGGTCAGGTGTCCATATACTTATGGCCACATCGTTTATTTTTGTTTATGCTTCAGTTTTAATGTTCAAAGTTATAAGCACAAATGCAAAAGACAATATGTGCTAAATTTATGTTTGTAAATATAATCAATATATATATTTTTATATACAAATACTTTTAAAAAAAAAAGTAAAGCCTTTTGGTTGGTCAGAAATGCTGCGATACATCAAAACAATCCCTGCAGACATTTTCATGCTATCATGGTGACAAAGCAGATCAAGGCTTTGTGCACTAGTGGGCTACATGAGCAGTGAACAGAGGCAGAATGATGGAGGGTGGGAGAGTTTTGAAAGTGCACTGGGCTGTCAAAATCCTGTTTGTCTGCTTATTTTCAGCTTGGGTTGCTTCGCATGAGAAGAGAGGCTGTGGAGTTATGACGGTGAATTGCATTTGCGGCGTCTCCCTTTGTGCTCCATGTGTGTGCCTTGATTAAAGAAAGAAGAGGCTCTAAGCTCGTTAGAGCCATTTTGTCCAATTGTTTCACGCCTCCATTCGTATCCTCCTGCGTAGGACGCTTGATATAGATGCCTGAGTAAAGCGAAAGCCCCGTTTCCCTATTCGTGCTGCATGACTGAATTTACAGCAGGATATGCACTAACTAAATGAGATAAGATTGTTTTATACCAAAGTTTTGCATGTTAAAATGTTTGTATGTATAGTTTTTATATGCTTGTATATTAAGGTTTTGTGAATAAGAAAATAACAGCTAGGAGCCAATATCTGTAATATAAGACAAGCTTGTATGACAAAATTTGTATTAATATTGTATAAATACAGGATATTTTTACAGTGAACATGTGGACTTTTTGGTATGTAAACCATATTTTTACTCAAGAATGTAGAATGTGTGTTCGGGCAAAAAGTGGGAATTAAAATTTGAACTCCATTTCTACCCTATCATGGATTCAGACCAGTGGCGGCTGCTAGCTTTTGAAACAGGGGAAGCTCATATTAGGCCTTCATCATAAAATTCATTATGTTAT
>JAOVVB010000016.1:16914540-16927563 GCA_028570985.1 Heterobranchus longifilis | reverse complement strand
TAATTTGACCATTAATTTTGTGACATTATAGGGGAAGCTGAGCTTCCCTTGCAGTCTTAAAGAAATCGCCACTGATTCAGACCTTGAAGTGTTCCTTACCCAGATTAGGGTTACTGGGACACACCTGTCGATGGCGATGTTAACTAGTAAGTATCAAGTGACTGGGATGGACTCACCAACTGCAAGATGAAGGGTGGGGGTCAGTTACTAGACAAGCCCAGTGCTAGGCATGTTATCTACATACGTACAGCTGTTTGTTGTAGAGAAATTCCTGAAATTCTGACAACTAATAGCTGATTTCAAAACTTGACCACCAGAACTATACTGAGCAATTCTGCCCACTTCATTTTGTTTATATTATTTATGCACTTTATTTACTTATTCCATCATCCAATTAAGAACCTCTGTAGTCCAACTAGGGACCAAGGATGCCATTGGTGATTTTTTTTTTACTATTTTATTTATTCCCAATTTACGACCGTGTTGGGACCTCCAGTCAACACACACATCCACCTTCGCTCACTATGGGCAATTTGGGAACACCAAGTAGCCTAATCTGCATGGCTTTGGACTGTGGGATGAAACCAGAGTACCCAGGGGAAAACAAGCACGGGGAGAACATGCAAATTTCCTGCACACAGACCCCAAGGGGGGAATTGAACCTCGCCTGAAGGTGCAAGGCGACAGTGCTAACTACTAAGCCACTGTGCAATCTGTTCATTTATTTTATTTATTTTATATTCATTGCATACAGTAGCTAAACAAGGGAAATGGCTATTACCGGCAAAATAAATCAGTCGCATTTCAAAGTAATTCGTGAAATGATCGCCAGGTGGTGCAAAGTGACATTTTCCGTCGTCTCGGTTTTTAAATATAATTAGAGCTTAAGTCATAATAAAGTCATAACAATATGTTGTATCGAAGAAATACTACGATTTTGGATTAAGTAGCAAAGCATTTACGGTAATTCCACATCCGAGTACTGTGTCCAACAAACATGAAAAATCATAACCACACAATAATGAGTTAGAAAACATCGGTTTAGTTTTGTTTAGACAGACCCTCTGTTCATATCTGTTTAGTGTTATTATTAAAGAAAACAGCACACGCAACAGCACAAGGGCTTATAAATTCCTTTTTTTATTATTATTATTATTTCGACAATAATTACATTTGTTACAGTTAAAGACATCAAACTTTAAATATAGAAATAATTAAAACAAATAGAGCAATTGTTCAGAATAAAAAATAGAATTAATCAAAATGTTTTAAATATTAAACCACAAATAAAAAATAAATCAATAAAAAAGAACCAAGATTGTAAAAATAAAGTTTTAGAACTGACAAAATAAAATAAAATAAAATAAATCTATATTAAATAGTGTAAACGTCGGTGTGCAACAGTGATCCTCTGTGAGCGTAGAAATTCGTTCACTCTGTCCTTGACCCGCTTGCTGTCACCGCTAGACAGGTAAGGAAACTTCTGGGCCACAGTCACCATCAAAAATCTGGCCGCCCTTGACTCTGAATCATCAGCGACTTAAGAAGCTCCGTAGTGGGAGGAGTAAACGGAAGTTCGGGATGGCAGCTTGTAATTGATGCTGTGGCTGAAGACATTATTTCCCTGCTCTCTTCATCCCCACTAACAGTACACCTGGTCAGTGTAAGAAAGTTTGGGGTTGGAGTATGCGCACAGTTTAATCGTGTACTAAGAGCCTTTCTTAGTTGTGCTACAACAGTAGAGTGGGTCCCAAGAGTCCTTTGTGGGTAGCTTGCAGATCTGCGTTTGCCTCTTTGCAGACTCACTCCGAAGGGCATCCATCTCTGCCTTGCAGACACGCAGCTGCTGTTTTAGCGCCTCGATCTCTGCGTCACGCTCTTCCAGCTCAGGCCTCAAGTCCACCACAGTCTGTCTTTGTTCAAACACTCCTCTATACAGGGTAGTTGCTTATAGGATAAAGTATATGTGTTAATACAAATTCGAGTGTGATTAAGTATCTTGAATCAACTTTGTTTTTTTCCCTTGAGAAAATAGCTGCAGGATAACATTTATTTCAAAAAGACAACAATATGATTCGAGATGATCTTACAAGTCAAGTTGCTTGACACATTGACTTATTACTTGACACACATTTATGTAACTCATATAGATTTGTCACAAAAGAAAAATGAATTGTACATTTCAAACACAAAAACACCCTTTATTTGCCACATATACTTTAATGCACACTCAAATTCTTTACTTCTCACCTGATACAGTAAAAATACTGGTGTTAATTCGATACAGCATTTATAGCTATTTACTGTAAGTACACTTATATGGAAGTACATTCCCCCATCAGTTACTATAGGCCAAGGTAATAATTAGCAACCATGTCGCCAATTTTTCGGCAGTCTATTAACCTCACCAATACTTCCATTGACATATGGAAACACAACATGCCAAGATAGGAGGGAACGCAGAATGAAATATGAAGAGAAGAGTGTTTTTTTCCCTTTAATTTGAAGAGCCTAGTGTCAGAAGGTGAGCAGTGAACACCACTGACCTGCTTACCCACAAAACACAGAGCTATTATTGCAGATTATGCACAAGTTGGGAATTTGGTGCAAGTATTAATTGGAGTGCAAGCTCATGTCAGTTTCCAATTACTTTTATGTTAGCCTACGGTTAATACAGTGAGTGGGCAAATGGGATGACATTCTAAGGAGTTGAGGGATGCACAGGCAAGAAGGGAGAAGGGAAAAGGAGAAGATGTGGAAAAGGTGTCTGCAATGGCACATTGACCATAAATGCTACTGGCTAATAATAAATTATAATGCTCCTGCACAACCAGCATATACAGATTAATATAATAATAATAATAATAATAATAATAATAATAATAATAATAATAATAATAATAATAATAATAAACTATATCTCTTTGCATAACAATACAAAGTTGGCTTCTCTATAAACATTTCACGTCACCGACTGATTAAGGTTCTAGCATTAGTGACAATCAGAGAGCCACTGCTGGGTTATTTCAAAGGACCGTATCTATCAGATTAGATTAGATTCTACCTCATTAAAGACAAAAAAGCTGCCAAATTAATACATTTTGTGGGTCAAAATACATTATGGGCTAATTAATATTTCGATTGTGTTTTCCAACTCCAGTTCCATCAGATACAGTTCTGCTAAGGTAAGACTATATATTTAGTAATAATCGCTAATTGGTATATTGCTTAGCCTGAAGTAATTTTTCCACACTTTTAGTGTCAAACATGGTGTACTGATCTTCCTTTTCAAGAATCACTACACTGAGGAAACCAAGATTATCTCAACATCTCCTCAAGATCTTAATGTCTCATCTCACTGCACGCGGATTAAGTAGCAAAGCATGTACGATTACACTGCTAATTAACTGTGTGTGTGTGTGTGTGTGTGTTTTTGTGTGGGAGAAAGAAAGAGATGGAGGACTGAGTCACACAGACCCATTAGTTCCTCCTTCTTTCTCCCACTGAGTCACCATCAGTCATTTCTCTCAGTCATCCCTCACCTCTTATTACCTGACTTTGTATGTATTAACAGCCTTGCTCACATCCTCTCTTCAGCTTAACTAGCCATTAGTCTTGAATTATGAGCTGCAATAATGCACTAAAGCACACGGCCCTATCTCACCAATTCATCCGGCTTCAGTGAATTACAGCAGTGTGCTGAAGATAAATAGCAAGGAGCTGATGCGAGTTAATAGCTACAGTGGGAGAGCATAGACAAGAGGATGCTCACAAAGAATACAGAGGATCCTGATCTCATGAGGGACTTTGAAATTTGAGCACATGAACACAAGCAGTGGAAGTTGAATAAAATGCCAAACACACCCTAACCCTAACCATTGCCATCATACTTTTCCATACATTTTGGAATAGCAGAGTTAAAGAACATTTAGTACAGCTGGTTAAGTAAGAAAAAAAAAATAGTGAAAAGATTTAAATAGTGAACACATTTAGTTGGCTGCCTGTAATGCTATAGATCTCGCTGTCTTTATAACTATTGTCTTCACTATTGCCTGCCTAAATGCTACATCTACACTAGCTAACATTAGCACACTAACTAGTTAGCTTAGTCAATGTTCACTTTAGCGCTCAATCAGAAGCTATCTGATAGGAGCAAACTGGCCTCATTTGCTTTATGGAGTAAACTATTATTCTATTATGCAATCAGAACCAGTAGCAACATTTGCTAGAAAGCCAAGAGTAGGTTAAACATTTTTATTTTAGTGTTTAGCTGAAACCTGCAGCCAAGTTCACTAGCAAGTTAGTCAAATGTTCAGGGCCTGGAGCCTATGCCAGGAGACACACATGCTATTTTCGAATGCCAATTAGCCTAATCTGTATGTGTTTCCATGTGTTTTGGGCTGTGGGAGAAAACTGGAGCACCCAGAGGAAACCCACCAAGCACGAGGAGAACATGCAAACTACATGCCCTCTGACCTGACCTGAGGCGATCGTGTTAACCACTAAGCCACCATGCAACCATTGATTGTGTAGCTTTTAGGCAAATAAGAGGAAAAAAAAGTTACAAGTTTTAAGTTTAGTCAAGGTTAGTGCTTATTCCTACAGTATAAAAAGGTAAAAGGTTCAGGTGCAATTCATTATATATTATCATTAGCTTATTACCAACATAAGCTAGCAATGCTTCAGGTGATCAACTAACAGGTTTACTCAGTGAACTAAAACAAGCAGGTTCAGAAACATTATATCATACACTCAATAGTAAAGGCTTGGAATTGCCAATTCTGAGCAGCATTAAGAGTGATTCTTTGCAGTCGTGCTGTTAAACCAGGATCAGGTGACTTTCATGTCAAGCTCCATATGAAAGTGTTATTTAAAGTAAGTATGCCATTAATAAAGACTTGAAGTTTTGTTAAGTTACTATGTTGAGAATTGGTGTAGCTTTTGTTGGCTGGGGCTTCTAGTCAATACCGTCACTATGTATAAGCATCTCGTTTGTCCATTCTATCAGTCTTCACTTAAAGAATACTATTCTTTTGTAGATTTTATTTTTATAAACAAGATTACATGAACAACATAGAAAAGCAAACAGCTTTGATGGGATAGTATTCAAACCTTTATCAAGTTACCGCTGCCCTTACATAAGATTTAATAACTATGTCTGTGATATTAAGATACAATACATTTAAGCATTACTTTATTACTTTCACATGCAGTGTTGTCACCAGAAACAGATGCCAATGAAATGAGTAACTGGAAAGAAAAGTCAAATTTTCAGCACTTTTTGCAACACGTCACAAAGCTTCTTCTAGCCATCACTAGTTTACAATGAGGGATTCTGTGAAATTAAGCTTTAAATGACACTATTATGTTTTATTGTTCGTCTATTTCCTGATTTTATAACATTTATTGTCAAATTTGAGTTTGATGAGTTAAATAGTACATATAGTATTTAATTCTAATTTGGTACATGTATTAACACTGCATAATCACTCTATATGCCTCCACTCATATGAGTAATATAATAAAGTGGTTTGCAGGCAGGGGATTGTGTTTCACTTGTCTCATGCTGACCTGCTTTTGAGGCGGCAGTGTGTGCTTATTGAGCACTATGGAGAGAGTAATTACTGCCTCCACTGAGTGTCTCATTTTAGCCTCTATAATCTTTTCCTCCATTAATGCATTATTAGTTGGATTTGGAGCAAACAGATTAAACAGGGGGCATGGAGAGCAAAAATCATTTGTTAATTGAGTAGAACCCTCTTCTCTGTTTAAGTGAGCGAGAAGTGAAAAGGTTTCATAGTTTGCATTGTAAATGAAAATGTGTGGTTTTTACAGAAAGAAAGAAAGAAAAGACCAGCATGATTAATGTGAGGAGAAAGTAAGGAGAAAAATGACACTATATTGCTTTTAGTGATTTTTATCAAGCATCACACCTACTCACTCAGCAAAGAGAGAATAAGGGATCTTTTTTTTTTTTGGCAAAATATTTTCTTGTAGGAGACTGCTATGTTAATTTACATGCATAGTCATGACCTTAGAATTTTCAAGCATAATGCTTGTATTTTTTATGATTTATTTCCTTTCTTTTCCATTAAAAGCTGCATTAAGACACTGCCTGTTCAGCTGTGGTCTCAGTGGATACCTGGCTATCGAGAAAGAGAGAGAGAGTAAAAAGGAGAGCAAGAGAGAATGAAAAAAAAAATCAAATTAAAATCCATCAGCTAATGTGACGTTGGGTAATGAAATAAGAGTCTGACAGTCCTGCGTATTGAAATGCAAAAGAGGTGTCCCACCGTTACCCTAGCAATTCATCATAAAAGCGAAGAATTTCTGCTTAATATACATGAGCTTCTGTGAATTATTACGAGCCTCCTCAGCCTAACAAACTTCTCAAAGTGCATGTACAAAAGGGTCAAGTGTGTTATTTTCTGCTTGCGTCACGTGCGCAGGATAATCGAAACGGCTTTCTGGGGAACTGAACACTGAGTCTCTCTTTGAACATGTTGCAGTCTTTTCTCCCTCTAGACTTTCTCTGCCCCACTGTCTTTTTTGTGAATGTTTGGAAGAAGGGTGAAAGAGATAGAGGAGTGAGGTGTGGGTGTGTGTGTGCGTGTCGACTGGCTGTATTAAAGGAAAGGTGGAAAAGGCTATTTCCAGTCCTCTAATTCATCTCTGCCAACAAAGTCTCAAGGCTTTTGCGTCTGTTAGCTGTGTACCCCTCAGAAGTGCGCCTTAGTACTTGTTGTACTCTGTTCACCTTGTTTTCCTGGCCCAGAGGGGATTGGGCCATTTCGCTGTGCACCCTGTACTTCACATTCTCTTTTTTTTTTCTTTTTTCCTTAAGAATATAGCTCATTGTAACCCTATTAGGGCTGAGGAAAAGTGCCTTCAACCAGCTCTCTCAATAGCATAAGTGGTGCAGGGTAACAAGAGAGTCAGCTTAAAGGTATGACATTAGTGCATGGGTGTACAATATCAGATGAAAGTTCATAGTGCCATTATGAGGAGGGCGTGAGTTAAAAACGCATCCAATTTACTTCATAGAGTACAAATATGACTATCATTGATACTCACAGAAAAAAAACATCATATGCAACAGTTCAGAAGAGCCTGATAGCTGTTACCATTTTAGTTGTGGAATTAATTTTCCTCTTTTTAAATGTTCATCTATACAATTTACAATTTTAACATACAATATTGAGTAGATCAGACTTATCCACCACACCCCAAGTGTTTTAAAGTGCAATTGAGGGGACTGGGCTCAATCTACTGTTGAGAGATGCATTAGAATGTAAAATAAACTTTTTTATTCTGAAATAAAAATTTCCTTACAAGAATTCAGCTTTGCCAGAGCTTTTATTTTTAAAAAAAAAAATTTTATGGATCACTGGGAGCAAATTAGGAAGATAGTTAGCTCATCATGGAGTGCTGCCTTAGGTGAGTTATGTAAATGTGCATGGCTAGCACCTCAACACTAGCACCTGCCCTTGTTGTTTTGGTATGCCTGGTATTTTAGACACATTTGATCAATGTGATCAAATGTGTCTAAAATAGACTAGATGCTGTCGCTGTAGTGTTTGATAACATCTGATAGCAGAATTTACTGATCACACACTGAGGAGGCTTATCTTCGAATTTATAAGTTTGGTGTTGGAAGCGGAATTTTGATCTTATAAGAAATGAAACTCTACATAAAGAAACCAAACAGTACATTGATTAATCTTATAACAAGTAATAAAATAATTTATCTTTATTTACTTTCAGATCAGCAGTTGGGTGTAATGCGTTACAAAGTAGAGTTAGAGCACTTGGATTACTTTTTTTTTAGAGTACTTGGATTAGACTGGGTTTGTCTATGCGAAGACCGACACGCAAAAAAATGGAAACCTAATCACAGCACCAAAACTCGCGGTGAATCATGATGAACCGTATTCACGGCTACTGCGCGAAACCGCATAGGTGAGATAGGGGTATTAGTAGTTAACAGATTATGGGCCCAACTTTGCTGAGTGATGATGGTAGAATAATTATAAAGGTCTTGACTAAAACAACATGCATGAGGAATCACAAAGGAGTTTTCATTTTCTGCAATGGAAAAGTACTATAACTAGTTACTTTTATCAGAAAGTAACGCTGAAATGTAACTGATTACTTTTGACAGTAATTTTGTAATGTAATTAGTTACTTTAAAAAGTAACGTCCCCCAACACTGCAGATCAGTGGAATGGAACACTAGTGTACTGTAAAAAAGGAAAGGGGTACTGTGAAAGAGTTAAAGTAAAAGCTAAAGTAATAGGGTAACAGGTCAAATGTACCATCATGAAAAGAAACAATATAATTTGTAATGTAATGTAAAAAATAAATCTAATTAAAAAAAAATCTCTGTGAGCATCATTAAAAGAAATCATAATCAGAAACCATTAGAATGTCCAAGGGTCAGCTGTCCTTTAGAACCCAAGTCATATTTAGGGTTAAGTGTCTAACACAGAATAAATGAACAAAGCTAATGTAACTTATTACATCCTAATCTGTGTTTAATTCCTTTCTATGCATGCCTCAGTAGGAGGGCTTTTACTCCTATGTGTGTGCACCGGCATTGTGTATCATCAAACAGCCTCAAATGAAATGGCCCACTTGAGTGTTAATGAAAGCTGCTGTGATGAGGCCGGGGCCTTAAGGGGCTAACAGGAGGCTGTTTTTTTTTTTTCCCCTCATAGTACACTAAGAATTTCACAGTGCAACTGAAAGCTGTCATATCACTGTGAGGTCTGACACTCTTTGCTAATGTATAATTTATGTGACATGTTTTTTAGCACGACCCACCGTAATGCCGTTATATTATTTCCGAATGTCTTCGGATTCCCAGTGGAGACTGCGCTATACAAATCAGTGCCGTCTCCCACCAAAACAGGGCCAAAGATTAATGACAAATGCAGCAAGGACAAATGAGAACGTCCTGCGATATCACGCAAAGTTTTGCATATGAAATGCCTCGGCACATATCCTAGAGGCTAAAAAACAAAAGGAGGCGTTCTCTTATGGCCCGCGCTGACCCCTATTCAAAGGAACACAAGAACCGAGTCTCTGCAACAGACGTTTGGCTCTCATGTTGTAATCACAGCCTTTTGTCTTACTTGCTGGTAACCAGAACTGTTTTGTTAAAATGTAGAATAGCAAGAATGTGCGGCTGTTTTTTTTTTTTTCTGCATACCTTTTTGAACCAGCGCACATATTCACATCGTGACCCAGTGATGTGTGTGATGCATCATTTATTGTACATGTTAAAAAGAAGGAACCACGTAGCACATCACATTGAGACTTCATCATTATTATGCTTAACACAACACACTGACTTGTGGTTAAAGCTTAAGGGCCTGTGGTATGTACCATATGCCTAGAGAAAGAAAGAGAGTGCAAGAGAGAGAGAGAGAGAGATAGAGAGAGAGAGAATGATTGTCATGTGCACTGAGTAGCTCCTGAGATGGATGGCAGTTCTGCTTTGCTGATGAAAGGCCCTTCAAAATCATTTCCATCCTGTTGAGGAGTGAGAGCTGATTAAAATATCCACACTGCTCATTCCTATTACCTGAGCAGTCAGTCGAGCTCGAGCCTTGCTCGCTCAATTAAAGAGCCACAGCGTGAATCGGCCAGCAGAATTACAAATGCTCGCAGTCACAATTCACTCTCTTGACAATTAGAGAGCAATTTGTTTCATGTTAACGGGTCCTCAAGGGCCTGAACCGAGCTCCACTGAATATTGACAACAGCTGCCCCCCCCACCACCACCCCGCAGTGCCAGAGCAAAGTGTAGTTCAGTTCTGTTTAGCATCCCTTTCTCTCTAACACATTAAAACTTATGCATTTAAGATGTTTTGTTTTATTGCAACAGAATACTCACGGTTTTCATTTTAAATTTGAGATATAAATCACTTTTCTCTCTCTAGTAGTTAATAAGACTAGAAAAATTAAGCTTGTCATTTCGCAGAGAAATGCTCCATTCAGAAGCTTTTCAACTGCTTTTTCTCAGACTGTTACAAAGCATTGACATTGGAGATTGCTTCAAACGAGGCTAAATAAGATCATCACTTAACAGAAACTGTTTCAAACATTTAGTCGAGCTTTTGAAAATTGGCTTATGAGGTGTGTATACCATAAAAGTCCTTGTGCAAGGCTATATAAGCAATAATATAACCCCTGCAGTTCACGCTACTATCAGATACAGAAAATTAATCTTGAGTCTTCATTAGGACTGTGATACTGTATAAGGCAAACACAAGCAGTAAAATTAAGCTGAAAACTCACACTGAACTAACATGCTGAACTACATCAAATTACTCCACATACAGTATGTATTCTTTGACTTTCCATGTAGACATACTGTAGCTGATGCCAAATAAGAACTACTGAAAAAGGACAATGTTCTCACATTTATCATCACATGCTGTATGTACAGGGGAAAGGGAGCATGTTTAGCCTATCTAAACATATTTCACACATCCACTGGGGTTTAGAGAATTACCTCAGCAGACAAAAAAAAATGCTTTGAAATGCATTTGCTAAACTCAAAAATGACCAAACGCAGGTGTAAGACACAGCAATGAGGCACAAAATTGGGAATTTTATATATACAGATATAACTAATTCTACCTTTATTGTCTAGGTGATGGCTAGATGTGACAGGCTTTTTTCAGCATTTTGTCTTTTCCACTCCAAAGCTGCAAATTTGTCTTTAGATTTGTGTTTAGGCTCCATAAAATAGCCTTTTCTTATTTCCAAACAGTGCTGTGTGTATGGTGGAAAATTGCTCACATAATGTATCTTTAAAAGCACATTACTCCGGGCGGTACACCGTTAAGACTTAAGGGGCGCAGTTGATATTTACCATCCTGAAGAAAAGGAGAAAAAGGGAGAGAGAGAAAGAGAAAACAGGGATGAGAAGAGCGGATTTCAGCGTGAAATAGAACTCCTCCACCCACGTATACAAATGCTGCTTCACTCTGGTGGTCGAACAATCACTGTGTTTACAATCCTATCCTTAATGCCTAAGACGTGCATAAAAGAGGAGAGTTTAAGAATATAGGGATAAGCTCTTTCAGCTTTTTGAAGTCTTAATGCTCTTTTGAATACCCGAGCATCAGCATCCACTGCTGTTGCCACAATAAATAGATATTACAATGATTTGGGAACAATGCATTCGACTGATTCCCTCAGACACAAAAATACATATATGTGTATATATAGTGAATAGGAGGCAAACATTAGCGCTCGCTGACAATACAAGCATTTTTGATGTAGAAGGGTAGAGCAAGATTAATGTCTGAGCGAGAGAAAAGGCGAGATACCACTTTGGGTGTTTGCTGGGAAAGCTGCAGCGGGAAGATGCTTTGAGAGTCTAAATCCCCCCCAGAGTACAATGCAGGGCTGCTGATACAACCAACAGACACGGGGTCACCTCCCCTCAGGGAGACAATGGAAGCACAACAACAAACTGGAGTGAGGAAGCACCGGGGACTGCGGCGGCACAAAGGCGTCGAGAGGAAAGGCGAAGGTGGGAAATAAAGTAGGGAAAAATGCAATTTGCCAGCGTTTTCCATCATTATTATTGCTAATAAGCATCAAGGGCTGCTGAATGTCAGCACAAAACGCAGAAGAAGAAAGTGACCGTTTTCCCAAATCTCATCCTTTGCTTCGCATTAGCAACATGAGCAAGCATGAAAATTCAAACCAGTCGCCAGAATAAATGTTGGCATTTCTGCAAACCACGGATATGTTACTTTTTATGACCCCGTGATGTCACTTTTACGAGCTTCACTGCGGTCGCAGTTTTTTTTAATTCAAACAAAACTTAAAAGGTGTTGTAAGTGATTTACACTTTGTTAGAATCAGTGTTAAACAGCTCTACATTCAGACAGACATCAGTGATACAGAGTGTTTGTCAGTAACGTGGGTCTCTCAGTCCCTCCACTCTGCAGGAAACAGAAAATACATTTCTGGAATCCTCTCTCCTGATTGGTCGGGAATGGGAGACCAGGAAATGTATTTTCTGTTTACTGCAGAGCAGAGGACCCATGTTACTGACAAAACACTCAGTATCACTGATGGCTGTCTGAATGTACACCTGTTTAACACTTATTTACTTACAGCACCTTTAAGTTTAGGCAACAAAACTTTAGGAAAAACATTGTGGTTTGGGTTAAAATAAGAACGTTTGTTATAAATCACGCAAGTTACGAAATCACACGCAATAACAAAAATCAATTGTTAAATTAACGTTTGTCCCGACTTCTTGTTAAAAAAATACCCGGTCTTGAACAGTGGCGTGCTGTTTGGCAGCCGTCTCGTGGATTAGGTTCAAATACACTAAAATAAGTTTAGGCAACAAAACTAGGTGGTAAGTTTAGGAAAAACATCAAGGTTTGGGTTCAAATAAGGACGCTTGTTACGTAAAGTACACAATCAATGTAAATAACAAAAATCAGTGGTTAAGTTAACACAGGGGTGTCCAAACCTTTTTGAATGGGGGCCAGATTAAATAATGTCAAAATACCTGAGGGTCAGCTGCTTCTCGCATCATATGGGTAATTAAAAAAAAACAAACATACAATACAATTGTACTCTCAGGATTATATTTTAAGTGTCATACTAATACATGTATGTGCACCCAAACAAGAAACACATTAGTTCCTGCGTAGCTATTTGGTGCACGTCTACAAACTGTACGACCGTCCTGCTATCGTAAGGTGAATGGAAGAAATGCAGAGTGAACTTTCTTGATTAACCAATATTGTGTGGCGGGCCACATATAGAATAATTTCAGAGACAAGCCGGGGGCCGTTTAAAATCTGTCCGAGGGCCGCATTTGGCCCCCGGGCCGGACTTTGGACACGCCTGAGTTAACTCGTTTGTCCCGACCTCTCGTTAAAAAACAGTTTTGTTGGTAGGGAACCTACCATCCTCCTCCTCCTCCTCCTCCTCCTCCTCCTCCCCCCCCCCCCCCCCCCCCCCCCCCCCCCCCCCCTCCCC
>JAOVVB010000016.1:16888497-16910057 GCA_028570985.1 Heterobranchus longifilis | reverse complement strand
TGAGAAGACTGTGTGTGTGTGTGTGTGTGTGTGTGTGTGTGTGTGTGTGTGTGTGTGTGTGCGCGCGTGTGTGCGTGTGTGTGTGTGTGTGTGTGTGTGTGTGTGTGTGTGTGTGTGTATGCACATACAGTACTACTGTAGTTAAAGATTTGGTAACACCTTATAATTCAAAGCTATGAAATAACATATGGAATTAGGTAACTGAGTAACAACAACAACAACACTCAGTTGTAATTTTAAGAATTGAAGGTCAGCTGTTCTGGAATAGTCCTTGCACCCCTTAAGCACCATGATGAAACTTATCAAGACCCTCCCAGGAAAGCAAGACCAAAACTTACCTCTGCTGCAGAGGAAAGGTTCATTTAGAGAGTTACCAGCCTCAAAAATCACTAATTAACAAACAGCATCTCAGAGATTAGACCCATTATAAAGAGTTTACAGAGCATAAGTAGCAAACACATCTCAATATCAACTGTTCAAAGGAGATTATTGCATATTTTGGACGCCTTGTTTTACAATGTAGAAAGAAATTAAAATCAGGAAAGCCCATGGAATTAGAAGGTGTGTCCAAACTTCTTTTATATACTGTACTGTATGTATTTTGTCAGAGCTTAGTTATTACTTTAGGCTGATGAATTGTAAGCCAAAAAGTCAAGTAAGTCAAACCAGTTAAAGTCACAAAGGCTTTAATTAAAACTTCTTTCTTATTAATTTGTGGTTAGAATTTCCATGAATATTGTATGAGGTAAGATTGTTGAATCAGTGATCACTGATGGGAACTAAAGAAGCAAAGCCAAGACTATTTCTAACTAATGTTGCACCACTGCCTTCTAACCACATGTCTCTCACAAGAGCTTTCTGAATGCCATGACTGTTAATTAATTAAAGTGCCTCGCAGTTGATTGCAGGCCTAGAGGTCTTGAATTCGACTTATGCGGCAATGCTTCACAGAGCCACAGTACAGAGCCTTAGAAAAAAACAAGAAAACAGAGAGCGTCCCCAAAAGCAACACAATACACACTGCTTAAGAAGACAAGAGATGTGCTTAAATGAATCATCCAGTTGGCTTAAACTGAGCTTGGCTGCCTCAGTCTCACAGTGTGTTTGAGATGTTCTCTTGCCTGTGGGGACTGCAATTCTTTCTCCATCCTTTCCTTTGTCGCTTCTTCCTTTAAAATGTTGCATATATTCTGTTTTATTTTTAAAGATTTATTTCAAAACCTTCAAACGGAAAAGAATCGATCAATACTCTTTTGTGCATATGATAGAAGAAACGCTCCATGGAGGAAAAGCACCCAACACGACAGATGTTACTATTCCGATTTGCCTTTCATTCTTTTTCAGATGCACACAATGGCATAGCAAAAGGAATTTCAAAGGCTGGTTTAAATTGATTTAAGTTAGAGCTCTTGTCATAAAGCTCTGTGTTTGCAAGTAACACAAAGATTACTGGCAAGAAAAGTGAGCTTGGGGATGGGGGTGGGGGGGGGGCTATTGTACATTTTTGCCCGAGCCTTAGGTTTCTTTCTGTCGTCTTCTTTTTTAAAGACCTAAACTTTTACAGATTCCCGCTGAAGTCTTTTTGGATGGTATAGAAATATATTCATTTAATGTAAAAGATAGAGATCAGGAATAAAATACATTTCAAAGGCAGGGAAAGAATATTGGCAAGAAAACTAAAAGAGAACAGAAGACCGTCTGTACCTTCAGATCAGCCATAGTGAAATGCATTCTTTCTGCGCAACAACAGAAAAACATTTGAAATGAAAACCATCAGCAAGTAAAGTGAGATCCTATCACTATCCCAACTATGCGAAATGAGAAAATAAATGAAAACATTTCTGATGATAGATGACTCTGGAATGTTGTGGAAAGAATTCACAGTATGATGTACAGTACAATCGTACCATTCAATATCAGATTTTTTTTTTATTTTTGTAAATCATGGTGTCAAATTCACATTTTCAAAGAGGAAGACATTACATGATTGCAGTGATAGTAAAAGGACATTACTTCATTAGTTTGTTATGACTAATGCAGGAATGTGATTCTTTTTAGATTTCTTTAAAAAGAAGCTTACCCGGTCACAAACGTCTTAGCCTGTCACATTTGGAATAAATAGCATAACTTTAACAATAGAATTATTTACAATTTCCCATGATCCTGTGGTTTATTGTCTGTGCAGGGTTTCACAGGTTCTTCTCTTGACCATGTGTGTTTCCTCTAAGTTCAAAAGTTTCCTTTCACCTCCTAAAAATGTGCCAGTAGGTCAATTGACTACAAAAAAAAGGCCCCTTTTAACAATGTATTTGGAAGTGTGCATGGACTTGTGTCCCATCCAAGGTATATTCCCTTATCACACCCAGTGTTTTAGAGATAAGCTGCAAATCCATGTTTACTCTTCTGACCAAAGTGAAATATTTACAGAATAAGGTTGCCTAATTATCCAGAGAATATGAGATTGAAACCTTATGATGCCAATTGCCAGAAGTGGCCAGAATTCAAGAGAGCAGAATAATCTCTCTCTCTCTCTCTCTCTCTCTCTCTCTCTCTCTCTGCTGTCCATCACAGTGAATCCATAGTGAGCTACTGTAGAGGGCATAGAGCACTTTCATCTAGGTGTTACACTGCCCTGTGTTCCAGCCTTAGCGGCAGTTCAAAAACATGAAGTTTGCTGGGTTTGTTTGTCCCAGAGGAAGCCGTCACACTCCTCAGTTGGTTACTGGCATATGATAAGAATGAGCTGGCTGGTGGGTGGGAATTTACAGGGTGATCAAACTGGTTTTTCTCCTTACAGGAAACCATTTATTCATAAATGGGGTGCACAATACAAAGCAAAACTCATGTCCATGTGTAAAACAAGTATAGGGTGATGCCATGACTGTCTGAAGTTAGTCAAATAGGAATGTGTATAAAGCAAAATAGTCAGAGTAGTCAAGTAGTCATTCCTATAGTGATTATAGCACTGCTGCCACTTTGCAGCCCGAGATCTTGTCACAGTAAAGGGGATTGTGTACTGTGATGAATGTAAGGGAAATATCAATGGCACCATGGTAGAGATATCCGGCAGGTGAAGTCCGAAAGAACCCATGGAAAATATAAAAAGACCAAGTGTACCCTGGGCTGAGTAGAGTTACTGGGACATACCCCTGGAGCAAAGCCTGGAGATGATGTCCTCAGATGAGTGTCAGGTAATTGGGCTACCTTGTTATCCAGTCAGGTTACCTGATATGGTGATATGGGGCCATATTATGGGATTACCATGCTGCAAGATGAAGGGTGGCAGTCAGGTGCAATTCCAGTTAAGCAGCAGCCATTCAGCTAGACAAACGTTATACAATTATACAACATATATACAACAATATATACTATTCATATAAAGTTGCCATCTTAAGGTTTAGCTAATGCTCACACAAACAGTGCTGCAGTATTTACATACTATCAGTTATCTTATATTTAAGAACATTGCAGAAAAGTTACTTTAGTAATATTACAGACTACCATTCATAAAACTAGTTGAATATGTTGCCAAACCTTTTGACAAGCTTCTCTGCAAGCTGAGTATGGATTTTGTCTGAGATTTGGGTTGCATGAGTGCTCAACATTCTTAACGTCAGGTTTAATGTTTGATTTCAGACGGTGAATGCTTGATCTGTGTAA
The DNA here is from genome assembly GCA_028570985.1 of Heterobranchus longifilis. Lineage (NCBI taxonomy): Eukaryota > Metazoa > Chordata > Actinopteri > Siluriformes > Clariidae > Heterobranchus > Heterobranchus longifilis. Next base: position 16,906,397 of record JAOVVB010000016.1, on the reverse strand, counting down.
AGCAGAAAGAGCTTTTCCCCAGCATTTGATGGATCTGTGGTGTCTTCCCAGCAACTGGGTTCAATTAAGACTGGCCAGCTTTATTGTGCTCAACACATAAATCAGTCTGTGAATCAAGTCACTCAGGGGAGAGTGCAAGAGAATACAGGGAAGAGACTGAAAGAGGGAAAAGATGGATGGATGGTGCAGTGGCAGAACTTACAGAGAAAAAGAGAAGACGGTAGGCTGCATGAAGTCTCTCCGAGAACAAAATGTGTGATTAGAGCAGCAGCAGTGGTCATTAGTGACACTAATGAGTGCACTATCTTTGCCGGCATTAAAGTGCCTGCTAACGAGGCCTTGTTCATCATGAGCGAACACAAGCCGTGGCATAATCCTGTCGCTTCTCCTCGGCAGGGGGAGCAGCCTCGCTCTGCACAGGACGGATAAGCTTGATGCTCACTTCTTACATATGCAGTAAGCGAATAATTATTTAATTTTTTTCTCTCACCTATTTTAGTCATCTTTTTTTCTTACCTTTATACTCTTTTATTTAGTGAATCAAACCTTGCAATGCTTTATTCCTGACACCTTAACTAAATAGCCCACAACAAAACATGCATACCTAGTATTAATAGTGCACCATCACTATTACCTCAATAGTTAGTTAGGTTCTTTCATTCATTTTATATATATATATATTATAATGCAATTTATATGTGTACTGTGTGTGGCACAAGGAACTTGAAACAATGAGCACATTTCAGTGGGATGACACACTGATGTTTAGTTCACACAAAAATTGGATTTTGTATATAGTTTTATTTAAAATGATTTAAAGCACACCAATACACAATAAAACATTATTAGTTTTAGAATGAAGCTTACAATGCATACAATAAGTCACAGGAGACAAACTAAATGTGCAAAACCTTGCAGGTTCCACCCCAGTGAAAAAGGAAGGTGCTTTTTTAATACCTTTTTTTCCAGTGCATGAAGAAATGATGAAATTGACTTTTGACTTCGTTTAATAATGTGATTCAGCCTGACCCACAACTGGCGATTCTTTCTTCCACCACAAGAGGGCACTGCAGTCCAGACATTACCCTCTCTCACAACATTGTGCAGAGAATTGACTGATAAAGACAAGGCAGGTGATGAAATGTGTGATAGTGAGGGATGTTGTGCACTCCATAGATTCCAAAACACGTATTATCTCCTTTGATTCATTCCCGATTGCTAAATATTTTCACTAGCAAATCCTCCCACCAGGCCACGAGCCGCTGCCTTGCCCTTGCTTTCTGTGTCCTTGTGTTTCGACTTCCAGTGGGAGAAAAAAGGATGTGGAATTCAAGGAAGTTTAGTCTGCTATAACTTGAAGATGAAAAAATTAATTGTGCGAGTTTGAGATCAACACCAGGGTTATTTGACACTGATAATAAAAAAAGGGGTGGAGGCGGAGAAGGAAAAAAAAAAACACAAAAGCAAAAATGAAGAGATGATTTTGGATTTTGTTCCCTCTGTGTCTCTCATCTTGTCAGCTCCACAACGGCCTGGCAGCTACAATCGGATCAACAAGTTTGTCTTTTACTTCGACACGCTCTCTCACACAAGCATGACTCTGTCATAGCCTGTAATTATATGCTTTGGGGGGAAAAGAAAATCTCATAAATCTGCCTTTAATGCACCTTAATTATGTGCGAGAGCATGAGTGTGAAATGGAGTTGGGTTGATGACATTTATGTGTTTTAATCCTGACAGGAGGAAATGATCAGATCATAAGCTTGTCATGCAAGCTCTCTCTTTCACACAGTTAACAGAACCGACCTGTTATATGATAAAAAAATATATACTCAAGCAGGAAAATGTCAGTCGAGTTGTAATAAAGACATTATAAGGTATTACTAAGATACTTACCCACTCAATTTACTTAAAAAAAAAAAAATTGGGATATCATAATCTACTGTATATACTGATTACCTGTATCGCTTACTCACATTTACTCACTGCTTAATTGCTCAGTTTACTCACAGACTGTAATAAAGAGGTTATAAAGCTTTACTAACCTACTTAATTACTTAACACACATACTATAACAAAGACACTATAGTACCTCATTAACCAGCCTACCTAATTTACTATAAATAAAGACAGTGTAAAACATTATTACACTGCTTACTTACTCACGTTACTTACAGACTGTAATGAAGAAACAAATACCTTTATAAATATTCTCAAAGTATTAAAATAGCATGCAAAAAAAATCTTTTTGTAAGTTGTTATACTGGGTTTTGGATTAAGTGGTATAACAAAGATTAGACTGAGTAGTTTTAGAAATACATATATATATTTTAACCACTCAATTCTGAAGTGCTCCATAAGACATGAGACAACATGTCAACATTACTTCCATACAAACGCAGTAAAACTTTACTGGTTTCATGTTTAAAAATTATACAACTGTACAAAACTGTAATTCCATGACAAAATATTTGTTTCATTTGCTTCTAGCAATTAGAAATAGAAAATAGAGATCGGGGAGATACAGTACATATATGTCGAAAGGTTTTTACTGATTAAACAGAACCTAATAAAGTTACTAAAACATACTTAGTGTTTAAAAGGCTCAGGATTATATGTTCCCAGGATATTGTGTTCAGCTCTACAGCGGTGCTATAAGGTGCAGCGAGGGTGCACGCCTAAGCGAGACCTGGCATGCGTCCCCATAGGGAGTGTGCAATGCGGCAGACAACAGATGAGGGTTTGAGATAAGAGTCCTAAACACTTACAGGTCTGAAACATGACACCCGAGTGTACATTTGAGTCTAGACATGTTTGATCAACAACTCAAGAAAGACTGAAAAAGTGCGGATGGAGTTGGAGGAAACAGAACGGCTGGCAGTGAAAGCCCACAAGTTTGCTAACAAACACACAGACACACACTTCATGATCTTAAGCATGTGTTGACAATCCCTAAATCAAACTTATCACAGACATAACTGGTTTTACACCCTGGGGAACCCTAGGCTTGTTGCTGGAATACATCCAGTCCATTACAGGGTGCCATGCACACACATTTGCACACTCATTCACACCTAAGGGCAATTTAATGCAGACAATCCACCTACATGCACTGGAGAACACAATAAAACCCACAATGACAACGCTACCTGCTACAGTACATGGCACTTTTGTATTTGTTTATGTAGACTTTTCATATTACATAGTCAACATCCTGGCTCATAGTAAATTACGATCTACATTATTTTGTGCATATGTTATTTACTGTGTTTTAGGACAGTTTTAAAAATTTCAGAACCACACACAAAACAAACTTTAATCAAGTTAGATAAAAAAAACAAAAACAAAAAAAAAACAAGCAAGTGTTCCCTCAGAATCACAGTATTTGTATTTAAGACATTTTCCGCTGATTGTTTTTTGGATCCAGTTGGGACTAAATTAGTGCCTCACTAAAGGCAATTAGATCAAAGATAAACCATAGATAAAAGACTCATCTGTAAGAACTTAAAAGCGAATATCAATTGCAAACTAAATATATATTTTTTGCTACAAGAATTAGAGCACCTAATTAGTCTAATCATAATCTCTGCCTTTTTCAATTAGACATTGATTGTTTCCCATACAGTTTTTCACGTAACTATGTCTTACTTAGATTTCCTCAGTCTAGACAACCATCACCCCTGTTTAACCATGAATGTGTGTTCAAAGCTTTTTGAATGGAAGCATACTTTGAGAAACAGTGCCGTGAAGAAGCGGATATAATCATTAATGCGAATGTTTCGGGTCAGTTGTGACCCTTTCACCATCTCATCGTTTGTCCCTGATGTACTTTCTTTTAGCAGTGAACGTACATCGTGGGACTCGTTCCAACTCATCATATCAGACGAATGCAGAATGCTCCCTGATCCTGAGCAACTATTAATTATACATAGAGTCCCTAGGTTTCTCCGAACCCTGTGTTTCTTGGGGTGACTGACGCAGGGGGACCTCCAGGAATGAGAGCACTGAAAGGCGTCCTCGTCCGTACCCGTTCTCCATTATTAATCAGAGCCTAAGCGAGGGCAGCCTGGGGGTCAGCTCCTATTAGTGCCAGCTGGGACAGGAAGCCCACGTCCACAGATTGGGCATTTCACGCTGCACTGCTTCCACCACTCAGACCCCTGATTTGATATTAATATCCATTTAGCAGCTCTTCTCTCATCTCATTGAGATGATCAGATCCAGCACTTGGCCTCCTGACACTCATTAAGCTGTTGTGTGATTTCCTCAAACTGTTATGAAGAGGTTTTACTGTTTCAGGTAGAGATTAATGGATAAAGATCTTTGTGAAGTTTGAGGGGTTTTGTTCTAGAGAGAGAGGGGGATACTGAGGTGCTCACTTGTGCTATGCTATGCTAGAAGTAACCGTGGCTAACATCTTTCCTTGCATGCACACACTCACACAAACAGGGTGGGAACAGGATCTGATATTGGAATTTTTATTTTTTTTCCACGAACAATAACCATTGGCCTTGGCAATAAGTGAAGACGGCAAACCACTTTAGCGTGACAGTAGCAACAAAGGCAGCGGAGAATGACTTTGCCACCCAGCGCCAAATATCCAGCCGTTATCTGATGCCATCAGATCTTGTTAGCGGACAAACTACAGACGGGAGATTGAGGTGTGGGAAGGAAAGGGGGAGAGGGAGACATGGCTGAGTGATTCAGATTCGCACAACAAACAGAATTATAGGTGTGGATGGGGGGGGTGCGGGGAGGTGGAAGTGGGATTTCACCCTAGGGCTTGAAACGGTGACTTCGTCCCTACCTTTTACCCATTATCCCCGCTAACAACTGCTGCCTCCCGAAACAAGGCAGGGTCAAAGATGTCAGGTCAAAGGTCATTTCACGGACGAGGCACCAGTCACTTGAGCTTGGTTTCCGCTTGTCATAAGTGCCTCAGGGGTTTTGCTGGGGTGTTACTTGTTACTGACACTAAGAATCAATTCAGTTAGACAAGACAATGAGTCTTAACACATTTCCTTCATTGTGAGACAGAATCAGTCAATCTACCTTCACTGCACAGTGAGTAAGGAAAAGATGAGATAATTAGTGGTGCTAAATGCAGTTCTGTGGCCTTTTGTAAACCCAGCCTTTTACTGGAACTTGGAAGTGGGTGTGCACTGTTTCTGTGTGTGTGTGTGTGTGTGTGTGAGTGTGTGTGTGTGTCTGTGTGTGTGTGTGTTTAGACTTGCTTCTGACTGTCAACTCATTATTAAAGAAAAAAATAACATGATAGAAGTGACGACTGAAGAAATGATTGCTGCATTTCATCTGAAAGAAAGCCGACAAGAAGGGAAGAGAAACGCGTATTATTGTGTACTGTATGTGTGTACTGTATTTGTGAGTGGATAATAATGGAGAGGTGAAGTTTCAAAACCCACAATATTTCAGACAGTTATTTGATTGAATTGTATAAAACAGAGCCTAAGGTTCCAAATTGGTCTGTACAAAGTCTTGTGTACTTTACTTAATGCTGTCAGTGGATGACTCTATTGTCCTAATCAGAATCTCTATTTTTTTTTTTACATATTTGCAGTGTGTGCAGTAGGTGAATATTTCAAAGACAACATGATATCATGCTTGCAAATTTATATACATTTGTCTGGAGGACGAGGTGCTCTACTGCCTTCATGGAAAGAGTGCCATTCTACATATACAGTCAAGAGTGCTGATGATGTATATAAGACACATATCTCTTGTTGGTCGAGGGACTTCATTGAAAAAATACACATAGCTGTTCACTCTTCATATTTTTTTAGGTTTTCAGTGTCAATTATTTATGTTTCTATCCATTTATAGAACTAAAGCTTTCCCATGCTGTCCATTTGATTAGAAGGTCTGGAATTTGAACCCCAGCACTGCCAAGTTGCCACTATTGCACCCTTGATCAAGGCCCTTAAACCTATCTCCTCCAGGGGCACTGTATCCTGGCTGACACTGTGCTCTGACCCCAGCTTATTAACTGGTATATTATTATTATTATTATTATTATTATTATTACAACTACTATTCACATTCATTAAATCTGATTTCAAAGTAATGTATGCCTCTAAAGATAATCTATCTTTCAAAATTTACTTTTTAGTCATTTTCAGAAATTCAAATAGGTCTCCAGAATGTGTGCATACTAAGAAACATGAGGAATAAAAAAATATATATTTCCTGCTTTTTTATTCTAAAACAAGACGATTATATTTCCCCCCTAATGTGACCTCATATGACGAAAACACTTCCCCGGATTTGTATAGTAGGTTTTCATATCAACATCATGTCATAGTCATCATGATTTGTTTTGTATGTGATTAGTTAAGTGCTGTGATTTCTTTATATACTTCCTACACTTTACAAAGAAATTATAGTAAAAGTATCATGATTCCTGGCACAAAATCTAAGGTGGGTGCGTCCAACTCTTTATCCTGTTTCTGTTTCTTTTATCATGTGTTTTTGTGCGTGAGAATGGATCTGATGTTTGCCCCAGGCCTGAAAGTGTGCTGTGTAGAGGAATGTGTGTACTGTATGTGTGTGTGTGTGTGTGTGAGGTCACCTTGAGCACCAGGTTTGGGTCCTCTGTGTCCCTCTTCTCTGTGCTTCACTGAGTGCTCTGCCAAGCGCAACACTCCCTCACCTGCAGCGCTTTCTAGCCCTCTGAGACTCTGGCCATTTACAGCGGATTAGAGAGAGAAGGGAAGAGGGAGGGAACGAGAGAAAGAATCTAAGATGACAATTCGGGTCGGTTTAAAAAGGACGTATAGAAGTCTACAGATATGTGGTGATCGTTTCAAAATCAAATGACATTTACACATCAGCCTACATCAGCCTTAACGCAAAGGTGATGGCAAGCTTCTCCTGCACCAGTAGCACCTGAGTTTATGGCACAGTTGGTCACTTGGTAAGAAAGACACTGTTAGCACCAACAGAAACCTGTCTGGAGAAATAGGAAGAAATAACAGCATGGCCTTTGTATGGGGTAAGATTAGTGTTTTTCAGAGGAAGACAACTGCTAGGTAAAACCCATAGTGAAAAAAGCATGTTTTACCAAGTACAAATGTATCTCATGGAGGTCCAGATTTTATTATTTCATTTATTCATTCATCGTCTGTACTACTTATCCTGTGTACAGGGTTGCAGCGACCTGGAGCCTATATCAAAAGCCTTAGTGTAAGAGGCAGGAGATACCCTAGACAATTAACCCAATGAGCATGTCTCTGGACTGTGGGAGGAAACCGAAGTTCCCTGGAGAAAACCCACGCACACAGACCCGAGGCGAGAATCAAACCCTCGACCCTCGAGGTGTGAAGCCACACACATCAGCGTCTATATCGCTTTATCTTGTATACTGGGTCTCAGGGGGGCTGGAACCTATTTCAGGAGACTTAGGGCACGAGGCGGGGTACACCCTGGACAGGTGCCAATCCATCGCAGGGCACACACACATGCATACACACACTCACACACTCATTCACACACTATGGACAATTTGGGAACGCCAATTAGCCTAATTTGCAGGTCTTTGGACTGTGGGAGGAAGCCAGAGTACCCGGAGGAAACCCAGTAAGCACGGGGGGAACATGCAAACTCCATGCACACAGAGACGGGAATCGAACCTGTCCAGGAATCGAACCCAGATCATGTGCTAACCACTACTAACCACTACACCACCGTTCCGCCGGGTGTGAAGCCAATGAGGATTTTTTTTCCGCTACTGCAATTTACAGTCATACAGTCATTTACTCGTCAGCTGTGGTGTGAAAGGTAAAGAAAAGTCTAAAAAGTATAGAAGTTATCTTTATCTGTTTTGTAAAGTAATTTTCTCAGTGTGATGGTACTTAGATAAGATAAATCACCAGGCCTGGAGCAAGCTGAGCTAGTGACACATTCATAGCATTTACAGTGCATAATGTTGACTATGAAATTAACTGGATACATGTCACACAAGTCTAAAGTTTAAACGACTGACATTTTTTAAACATTGTACCTATTTTTAGATGACAAGCAGTTGCTAATCACCCATGAAAAATATTTGGCTTGTTGAAAAAATGTGGCTTGTTGTTGGCAGTCTATTCATTTTTTATTTTTTTATGCGGGTGTCTGTGTGTGTGTGTTCTCATGTCTCTCATGTTAAAGCCAGGAGAACAAAACGACTTACAAATGTGTGTCACAGACTTTTTGCACATAATTCGCACTACTTACTGAATATTTAAAGTGAATATTGAATTCCTTAATTCTTAGTATGCTTGGCTATGTTTTTATCTTGGTAATGCAGATGACAAATTTTATTTATTTATTTATGTTTATATTTATACTATATTTATATACACTAACATTAAAACTGCCTGGCTAATTTTGTACAGGCTCCTTTTTTGGCCCTTAAATAGTCTGACTCATCAAGGCATGAACTCCACTAGACCTCTGTTGGTTTGCTTTGGTATCTTCATTAGCAGCAGATCCTTTAAGCCCTGTAAGTTGTGAGGTGAGGCCTCCATTGATCTGACTTGTTTGTGAGGCACATCTCACAGATGCTTGATTAGTTTGAGATCTGGGGAACTTGGACGCCAGGTCACCCTAACCTTTTGTCATTTGTCACTTGCTACAAAGGAGCGTACTTGGTCTGCAACAACAGCGTTTAAGTAGGTGGCATGTGTACCTGGTGCCATCTCATGCATGTCAAAGTAACACCCACATGAATGCTAGAGCCCATGGTTTCCCAGCCTTTCCCCATACTACATCCTGGTGCCACTCTTCTCCAAGTAAGCAATGCACAAATGCACAAATGTCTACATAATGTAAAAAACATTGTGATTTAACAGACCAGTTCCACTGCTGCCATTACTCTGTGGTCTAGTTCTGATGCCCCTGTAGACATTTTCGGCAATCAGAATCTGACCTGTCTGTAGCTACCCCATTTGCAGCAAGCTCTGATGCACTGATTGTTCTGATACCTTTCATAGCCAGCATTCATTTTCCAGCATTTTGTGCTACTGCTATTCCGTGGGACCAGACCAGGTAGGCTACATTTCACTAACTTTGGGCATCAGTGACTCTGTCTCTGATTATCGTACCTCAGACCATATATACACGAACAGGAAAGAATGGTCCAAAATATGCTTATGAACAGTTGATATTGAGATGTTGTCTTTCCTGGGATTGTCTTCAAAAGAGCCAGGAAAGCCATAACTTGATCATGGTGCTTGATGGGTTTTGCACATGCACTTAACATTGTCATTGATTGACACCTGTTATTGTCATTTTTGTTGTTGTTACTTAATTAGCTAATGCCATGTATTATTCCACAGTTTTGAGAAAAAAAATCAATATTGTTCTAGAATGAAGAAAATAAATCCAAACTTTTGACTGGTGTGTCCACACTTTTGACTTATATCACTAAAAGTGTTAACAGTTTTTTTTTAATTTTTTTTATGAATTAACAAAATAAGAAGAGAAATGTAAAATTTAACCAGTATGTGGTGTGACTACTTTTTCCCTGCAAAACCAGAATTGCCATCAATTCTTCTAGGTACACTTGGACACAATTTGTGAAGGAACTCAGCAGGTAGGTTTCTCTACGCATCATGTAGAACTAACCATAGATCATTAGTGGATGTAGGCAAATCCTTTTGTCTCTTTATGTAATCCGAGATAGACTTGAAGATGTTGAGATCAGGACTCTGTGGGAGATAAACCATCACTTCCAGAGTTTGACTGTTCCTCACCCAGTTTTAAGCCTCCTACACAACTGTTTTTGTTTCAGTTAATCACTGTATTTCAACATACATGTGAAAATGATGATCATTAGCAACTGGTTTACATAGCATTCATACTTTCCAGCATTTCTTCACACGTGCTTAAAAGTTTTGCACAATACTGTGTGTGTATATCTATATATTAATTATTGCTATTGTAAGCTATTGTAATAGATTCATTATCTGTGGTGCTGTAAAACATCATCTGCCCTCTAGAGCTTCTTCTGGGGTCCTTTTAACATTATGTGATTATTTCTACATTGGGCATAATTTAAAACACTCACAATTAAATTCCAAATTCCAATTAAAAACTCTAACTGCATTCATTCATTCATTCCTGTAGACCAAGCCAATTTAACCTGATACGAAGTTTATAGCCTATTGCCCACTAACTCATTTTACTACAATTTCCTAATACTGGTCAATGAAACATTTGGGCCCTGAAACAGAAGGGCATCCTGATCAACAAGGTGGAGGGAAAAAATCATTCCTGCATTCGTGCTCACCGCTCCCTCATGATGAGTCAAATAATGAGTGGATAATACCTTTGGCTCTCTCAACAAAACAGAACAATTAAAACACTTCAAAGAGCAAGCCGTCTGGCTTCGGTTCCTTTTCGGTTGAGTGAACGTCATGTCTTAACAAGCATAATTGTTTCATAATTTCCGCCCTGCAGTCAAACAAGAAAGGCCTCCTTTTGTTTTGTTTTGTTTTCCTTCTGAATTTCTCCAAAGCTTTGACATGCTAACAAGTCCTTTGTGAATTGTGAGGTGCGGCACCTGTTTTACGATCTCACCACTACCTGTGATAATAGCCAATATTCGATGTGGGTAGTGTTAAAAACCAAAATTTTTTGCACAGTTCCTGATCTGTGAATGCTTTTACCTGATTTTTTTCCCTATCAGCTACAAAACGCTTTTTGCAACAAAAAAAAAATCAGCACAAGTTTTTCCTACATTTTTTTTTTGTTTTTGTGTAAAGGAAGTGAATCCAAACCTCCGTCAGAGATCTCCACACCCTTCAGCAAGAGTCCATTCAGGTATGAGCAGGAGAATACACACGCACAAAGGCCTGATTTTAGCAGCTGGGTCACACTCGCATGGAGACGAAAAGAGCAGCTCCACCAGATAAATAAAAACTTATTGTGCTGGCACAAAGACACTGGGTTAACCTCTCAACCTCATCCGCTTCCTTTAAAGTCTGCTCTGTGGTGGGAATGGGGCATGGTGCAGAGAAATGGGGAATTCGTAGTAACGCAAACTATGAATACTTTTCACATGCCAATTAATATGGGAATTTATGGAGAGATGAAGTAATCTTTAACCAAAGTTTAGCAAAACATGAAATATATACAATTTACTATTTACCCCAATGTATTTAGTCAGCACATGTTTGGTGTCAGGTCAAGCTACAAGTCTAATGTAGCATGTAAAATAAATCTGTACCAGTAAATATTTATAAACCTGTGCAATTTCACTTTCGTACTTCTAAAATTCCTTTGTAAACAGGTTAGGTGTTTTGTATTCACAAAACTTTAAAATGGAAATATTATTGTTAGAACACTTTGAGCTTTCTAACTATGATATCTATAAAAGATATCTATATAGAAGTTTTAATATTAATAATAATAATAATAATAATAATAATAATAATAATAATAATAATGGTGGCACGGTGGCTTAATGTTTAGCACTGCTGTCTCTCACCTCCTTGCTTGGTAGGTTTCCTCTGGGTATTCCGGTTTCCTCTCACAGTTCAAAGTCGGAGGAAGCAAGTAAACAAAAACAATGTGTGTGTGTGTGTGTGTGTGTGTGTGTGTGTGTGTGTGTGACAGTGCAGTAATTAGACTAAGAAAGACTAATTATTTGTATTCTAGCTTATAGCTCTGGTGGAGTATCTTTGCTGATTCACTACAGTGGAAATATGCCTAAGTACAATTGTTCATTCAAATATTTCTTTGTGTTAAAGATAAGAACATGTTTTGAAGTTATAGTATTAATTGCAACTTCATCCTCATTTGCTAACATTTACATTTGCTGGACACATTTTTAAAGCTAACAATTTTTTCAATTTTTTTTGCCCAATTGGATGATCTATGAGTTGCGCTCACAGTTGAAGTTGTTGCAATACCAATAGAATGGTTATAAAACATCTTTGTGGTTTAGTCTTGATTTGAGACATTTAAAATGACCTGCATGCCTCAATACCTTGGACAAAACAATGATGTCCATTCTAAATTTACCTATTTGAGAGCTTTGGTGACCTCAGTGCTTTTTGGTACCAAATAGAAGTCAAGACCTTTGGATTAGAGGTCTGAAAACATGCTGAAGAAACAGATAAGGTTCCAGTTCATGCTTTGGCCTTGTTTCAATGCAATTACCATCATTTAACCTTCATAAACCACACAAGAGAATTCCTGTGGTGCGTATGGTAACAAAAACAGTTTATCAACAAATAGAATAGGGCTTTTTGTGTACTTCATGCCATCTGACCATATGGTAAGCGTTCACCTTGATCTTGTGTGCCTCCTAAGAAAGAATGCATTCATAAAGAATAGCCCAAAATGGAAATAAAGGAAATAATAATAATTCCTTATGAAAGGGAAAGTGAACACGTTTTGTACTATGCTCCAAATTTGTCTATTGAAATATGAACATGCTACCTTCTGTCCCCAGTTGTGTGTGCTAATCGCTCATAAGTCTCAGTATGGCAAGAAAGGGAATGCAAACACACACCGGAATGTGTCATGACTCATCTTCTGTTTTTTTTCTCTTTATTGTCTCACACTAATTGACATGCCTATATTATCTGGATTGTTCATATAATTGAACCCATGCTAACTGATTTTTTAAACGAAGCCAGCAGATTCTTCAATATTTCTATTCTAATACTATTGTTCAATATCGCATGTGATTGCATGGGAGGCAGTATCATGCTTACCACAGAACATTGAGTTTTTTCTTCTTCTTTTGAATAGTTTGTTTTAGTACCATGGATTAAAATTTGTGTTTTCCATTAAACTTTACCAACGCACTAAAAGGTTGGGCATATAAATATTTTCTGGAGATAAATCAGCTCATAATTCCAGTTTATTAATTTGCATTTGCTAGTAAAACCAGTTTTAGAATCTTGTGGTTAACACCTCATACCAAACTGCAGAGGTGTAAGCTCTTTCTGACTTGGGTAGGTGCTTTGTTGTGGCAAGCCATCAGAGAGCATCATTCTCACGTAATTTATAACCAGTGATATTTTCAATGCCAAGTTCACACAGGGTTATAGTGTTAAGGAAGTGCAAAATCATTGGTTTAGTACACATTCATGCCCCTTTTTAGTGATTTTGCTCACATTCCTCAGATTGCTGTGGACGTTGGTACACCATGTGCAACAGTACATTGCTTTAAAGTACTTTACCTATCCTAATTTTATGATCTACGGCTATACAGTATACATTATGTACAAATGGCCAGTATATTAACTCAACATACTACAGTAGAAGCTTTATGTGACACACATACTAATGTAGTGAAAAAATATAAAACCTAAGAGCAAAAATGAGCATGTGAATTGTACAGTTCCAAATTTTGTCCTACGTATGATCACACTTTTAATTTAAATATTACTTGTACCACTAGGAATTGTCTATTTTATGCATTTAACTATCCTGTTTATTATTCAATTATGCATCTTTAGTATGCAATATTTAGTATAAAGTATTCATAACCACAGGTAAAGTAGTAGGAATGTTATTTAGTTAGCCACTTGGTGATCAAAATGAAATACCTGGAACAAGTCTCAGATGTTCTGTTTTTTTTATTTCATAAATCACGAAATGCTAATCCCCCTCTTTTCAAAATGGTATTATAAGGTAGTGACTCACAGAATACCTTTCTGACAAAATTGGCTCATAAAAAAAGGTGTGGTTGCTCCTGAGAATGGCATCTGATCATGGTTTTATTGCTTTATTATTGTGCATGGTAAAACTAATTATTTTATTGTCATCATGACAACATACCAATAAACAAATACTAGTAGCAGTTCTTATTTTTCTTATTGCGTGGCCGTACGTACATAGAACCTTTTATGCTAAACACACCTTTCATTCCATCCTGCGTCAGTCATTAAGCAATTAAAAATGCCGTTAAGATTAATTGTAAATCTGAACTGACAGACCTTGACTTATTAATAAACCTCATGCATTTTGTATTCCAGAGAATAATTTCAGGTCAAGCAAAGTCACTCACTAAATTGAGGATAAATGCCTGGCATTTGTAAGTATGACCAATAAGGTTTTATTCCCAGGAACAAAACAATTAAACTTCACCAAAAGACACACCTTTCCCAAGAACAGTAGGGTTCCTGCGTAAATGAAAGAACATCTGTGGCCTTCCATTTTGACCAGTATTGTTCATACTGAGTGTAATTATGACAAAAAGAAGAAAGATTGGGAAATTCAAAAATAAAAGCTACAGTTGACTATTAAATGTAAATAGATTTGCTACTGACACTAGGATAGAATGGTATTGACAGATCTCTTGTTTACATGGCTGGTATATGTGATCCCTGTCCCTTTTTTTGGCCCATCGAGTTAAATTCATCTTTTTAAAGATTCGCTCTTCTTCTCGTTCAGCCTGCAGCAAAACAACAATTGTGTTCTGCCACAGCACATAGGCACACACAAAAGAATGGATTAGCATAGATGCAAATCAAATTACTGGCACTGTAAACTGCTCTTCCTCCTTGCTCTTATGCCTGTAATTACTCAAGCATATACAAGAATGATGAATACTAACGGCACTCAATAACCAAGTACCCAGACTAAATGACAACCATACAGCTGATATCCTCATTAAGTACTTTATATTCTCTTTAGGTGCTATTACTCCCCTATACTTCCTTCTAGTTCTTCTTCTTCTTCTTTATGTGAAATTTCATGTTTTTTTTAATCCTTTTCATGCATAATATGGAAGAATGCTGTTCCAGTGATCTGGAATCATACATTTATGATTCATTACTGATTCCGTTAAACATACCTTGATCCTAAAATCAGTTAGAAAAACAACACTGAGCTGATGCAGTGTAGAAGGTGAAAACAAAGTACATGCAAATTAGAGGTGGGATGGCATCAAAACATAACTGCAACTTCAGCATCAAACCCAATATGATGTTTTCCAGTATTTTACATTTATTAAGAGAATACTATAAAATGGCATTAAGGAGCCCTGTCACAAATGTGGGATTTGTTTATTCTTTTGATGTGGTGTAAACACATTAACTGAAACTGGACACAGACAAAAACACCTGAACACACCATGTTAGGAAGCAAACCAGTGAATGAAATAGTATGGCACATACGGTATATTGTTTTCTATCTTTGTTTTTATTTCCTTAAAAAGGAGATAAATACAAACATAAAATTATAGCGTAAAATGACTGCACTGTATTTTAATACCCTGCTGTATTTATTGTATTGCTAACTTCATGCTGGAGGCACAGCAATATTTTTTTCCTCCTGCAAGTTCCGTAATTTCTGTAGCAAAAGTGGTTTGCTAGCCCAACACCCAACCCTCCTCCTTTCTTATCTCTGCTTTGGGACATGCAACCGCTGAGTAATTTGCATGGGAGTAAGGTTAAGGACCTTGCCCAAGGACTCAACAGTGGCAACCTGGTTGTGGCAGGGCTCGAAACCTGTACCCTCTGATCAGCAACCCAGAGCATCAATTGCCTGAGCTAACCCATCCACAAAGCAATAATAATAATAATAATTTTTTTTGTTGTTTTTTTTCTTTAGGGCCTATTGATATATTTCTTTATTTATTGTGCCTGTTTCTTCAGAGACCCTGAGACAGCCTGAGAACTGTTACAGTATTGTTTGTGATTATCACTGGAATGTTTTAATTCAGTTAAGACATACTGACCTATCCACTTAATATAAAAAAAAATTGCTTTTACAGAAAAAAGCAGAACAATCATGGTCCGCGGGTCAACACAATGCCTTTTGTGATCTAATAATTTAAGCTTTTGTTACTTGACATATTTATTTATTTTATCCCATTGAAATAAAACTCCTTCTCCAGAAAAATCAATCCAAAGGCAAACGGCTACATGTTGAACTTCACAATATAGCTGCTTTGGCCTTGAGGGCCAGGGAAAGTGCTGCTCTTTAGTTGAATGGAGATGAGAAACTGTAGAGGACTGTTGAAATGTGTGCTGCCTAAAAGGAAAATGTGTGCGTTTAGACCTGAAACACACTAAATAAGACAGACAAATGGAAAGTGAAATGAGTGAGTCAGTTAAAACTGGCAGATGAGACTTTCAAGCTGCCTGATAAATATTCCTATAATTTATAGCCTATGGCATATAGGCCAAAGATCTGTAATATGTAGAGTCATTTATAATGGGGCGAGGTGGGCATTGAACTGGTGATTCAGTGGTTAACACCCCCTTCAAACTGTCCACATGAGATGAATACAAACTCCTTCTCACTTTACTTCACATGCAACAATCTGCTCATTGAGTAAAATGGATGCTGAATTGCAGTCAAATAACAGAGAACATGACAGAAAGATGTGAAGAGAAAGGCACAAAGACACTAAGATAAAGTGAAGTTAAGATTTACGCAAGGAGTTGAAGAAGAGCTTAGTGATAATGTGCTCAGTACGTTTCAGTGTGACATTTTCATGAAAGACAATGATGGACTCTGATAGACAGAAGTATATGTGGCTATTCACATCACCACTATGCCATGGGCTTCACATGATCCTTTCCTCATCAAACCATCCTCACTCCATATTGGCTTGCTTGTTGTTGTTATATTATTATTATTATTATTATTATTATTATTATTATTATTATTTCAATACTCCAAATTTCTTTTTGTTTGTACTTAAGCAATCAATACAGAGAAAACTGGATTGAATATAATCTTTTCATTTTTAAGGACAGGTATTAACTTAACTGCATTTAAGCCCACTTTAGTACCACACTGAAATATGAAAACAGTTATTTTATAATCTTACAGCATTTCAAACTAGGAGTTGTTTATGACTACAATGAATATTTATTCATTCATTCATTTATTTGAATTTGTTTCATTCGATACTCATCTCCAGGAGTAACTTTACCCTGTTCTGGGTCACTCTGGATCTGGACCTTATGCGAGGAACATTGGGCGTGAGGCAGAAATACACACAAAATGGGTCATCAGTCCATCAGGGGGCATCATGAACACCTTATTCACACCTAGGGGCAATTTAAATGAATCAGTCCACCTACCAGCAAATTATTTTCTAAATGTGACAAAACCAGAGAAAGTAGAAGGAACTCATTCAGACAAATGGTGAGCATACAACACGTGTTACACACAGACAGTAACCTGATTTGGGCTCAAACCTGAGAATTGGCTGTATTTAAAAACACAGGCATATCTCAAGCCAAGAAAGTATGCATTTCATGCAATATGCCATCATAGCATGCAAGACCATAACCCATAATTCAGCTGACCTAATTCTGTAGGTACAATTCCAGTCCTTAACCTTTTGCTGGTATGGTGTTGGTAAAAGTGTTGAGACAACAGTGAAATTCAATAATTTAATGACAGTCCGCATTTTTTGTAAATAATAACAATCAAGATAATAAGAATAATTTTATGCAATGAAATTCTATACAACAATCAATATTTAGTATGAAATCCTTTATTCTTTAAAACATGATGGATCTCACTTCCTCACACTTGCTAAATCCATGCCTGCTCGATCACTTCCTAAAAAATTTACAAAAGTTAATGTACAAAAATTTACGACAGAAGTTCCTAATTCAGTTGAGAATTTCCTGTTTTTAGCTATTTGGTGAACACCCCGACTTCAAAACGTAAAAGTCCTGCCCTGTGTTTGTACCATCTATTAAATAAACCAGCTGATTCTAATTAACACAACTATTTATATTACGCCAGATTGGCTTAAACTAATTTGTACCATCACCTGTTTTATGCACAAGGAGAACTCTAATACATGGCATATGGTGTCTTAAAGTGCCCCTATAATGCTTTTTCAAATATTATCTTTCATGCAGTGTGTCATGTAGCTGTATGTGAACATAAACTATCTGCACTATCTGTGACGC
>JAOVVB010000016.1:16874262-16888397 GCA_028570985.1 Heterobranchus longifilis | reverse complement strand
GGAGAAAACTAAAGTGTTTTTTGACCTTGCATACATGTAAACCTGTTTTAAGAGACTCATTAAGCAATATTAGCAACATTTAAAATGGCATAATAGAGGCACTTTAACACTTTTGGTTACAACTGTAAACTGTTACATTGGTTGAAGTTGGAATTCAATTTAATTAAATCAGTCTATTGTTACACATAAAACCACAAAAAACATGCATGACATAAAAATCTGAAATCACATAACACAGGTTATAATAGAGACCATATATAATAATAAATACATTCAAAAGGAAATAAAATGTATACTGTATTTTTTGGCTTTGTACTTTGCTAAATGACAATAATATTGGGTATAAAGTAGAGATACAATATGTGCAGCTCTATGTGCAATACAATGTGCGCAACATCAGGCTGAAATAATTGCAGTTACAAGACTATACAGAATATAATAAAAATTTACAAAAAGCGTTCAAGTCAACCCAGGACTCGAAATTTTTTGTTAATAATTATTTTTTGGTTTCAAAATTTCTTTGAATGATGGATTAAAACAGATTGACATTTACAAGTTTTCAAGCACAGAACAGTGATGAGATTAAATGTTGCAGTAAAACATTTGAACGACATAAACCTTTTTAAAGAAGGCCATATATCTATGAATGACTATCCTGATCGATGTGGCTCAGTGCCCACTGCGGTTATTTCTGTGAACATTTAGTGAGTGGAACCCCTGATCCTTAAAAATTAACGAATAAATTATTGATAACTTCCAGAAGAGATGCATTTGTCTGTGGGAACTGTACACATTGTTACTTGCTCCAAGAGAATTCCACATGTTTGGGCCATTAAATTAATTCCTGGGAGGCCAGAGTTTCAGATGTGAAGCAAACCGTTTGATCACTGCTACGGCATACTGAGAAAACTTTCTACCTTGATGGTATCCAAACACTAATGATGGAGTAGGATAAGTGTATTAGTGTAGCAGGGAATTAGATAGAGAAATAAAGGTAGTTTTTACTCTCATAACTGTGTTCTGTTATTCTGCAAAAGTCCCCGTTTGACTTGAATGCCATGGTTTAACTTGAACTTGTATAAATAAAAAATCCAATATCTAGTCTTAAATAATATAAAATATTGTATATCATATTAATAAATTGATTCATATAAATATTAATTATTTGTAAGTGAATTAATTTTACATTTAATTAATAAACTTACATTAATCTACTTCATATTAATGAAACTGATATTGAATATGAAATCTGCATTAAATCTAACAAGGCCATGATCTACAGTTCTGTCTAAATGTATTATTTGTAACTGCATTCTATAATGTCCTAAAAAATGAAAATGAAAAATGCTAGACTTAAAATGCTAATTGTTTAGCTCACAATGAACAGCCAAACTCTATTCAGATTAAAAACCTTCATAGGCATTCAGGGTATTCAATTAATATGGCTATAAATATAGAGCACTACAGCCATGGCAACATATCCTGTCAAGGCCAGTGTATCAGCAGCCTGATCAAGCTCACATTAGTCAGCCAAGCAACCTTCTTTATAGAGACTCAGACGCAGTTAAAACATTAGCAACCATTACCAGTAGATCTTACGTCAGGAGTCCCGGGATTGCTCAGAGACGAGCTATTATAACTATCTGTTAGGAATGATTCATCAGGTTTAATGAGGGTGGATCATTTAAATCTGGTTCTTGCTAGGCTCCACTGTATGGGCAATTAAGCCTGATGAGAAGAGCTCTTCACATTTGCATTCTCTCTTCAAGGCAATCATTAAGCACAACTCCAATACCGCCCCTTTTGACTCCAATTAACTGTTCCCAAATGACTCCCACAAGAATTGGATTATTTTTTTATTAATTATTATTATTATTATTATTAATATTATTATCATCGTTGTTGTTGTTGTTATATTGTTATATCTTATTTAGGGAACTAAACTTTTCCTGTATAATTACAGTTTTTTCTTCTTCTGAAAGCTAGATACATTTGTGTAAATTGTCCAGGATTCCAGGAATAAGTGCATATTAAATTGGCGCTAATTACCATTGCGGAAATGATTAGCTTTGTTGTGTTAGCATTCCCATGCTAACCCAATTAAAGGGCGCCTCTGTGTAAATGCAACTTTTTTTATTTGTGCCTTTGTTGCACTGACTACTTTAAATCTTTGTGATCTGTAGTAACTCTACAGACCTGAACACAGAGAGGGAAAGAAATAAATAATAACGACAATAAATGAGCAGGTTGGGGAATTTTAAGACATCAAAGCCCTTGCTATCTCTTGCGGCACGTAAACAGCAAAACGCTCCATGCGTCGAAGAGCTCTTTTCAGTGATTCCATGGAAGATTGCCACGTAGACAAGCATCCTGTAATAAATAAAATTAACAAACATTTCTGTAGGGTTTGTTCAAAGGCAAAGGGAGCCCAATGTTTTTGGTCCTGATAAGTGGTCTATACATCCCCACTGCTCTTTCCTGATTAGTCTAATCCAGTGAGAAGTGTGTGTCGGCGTTTTTGATGGAGCCAGACGCCGTGGACCCCGAGGGGAAAACCTTCTGATAAGTGCCTTTACCTTTCACCTCCACAGCCCCACACACACTCAACTCTAATCTCATTTAGCCCAGGAAGACATGCTCTGGCATGGGGAGCAGTGATTAGCATCCACACAGCTTACACACACACACGCACACACATATATTCGCACACTCTTTCTGGTTACCTTTATCACACACACACAAAACAGACATGGTCCTCCTCACACCAGACAACATTCAGACCAGTTCCCATCACCTGGGCAAGAATCCTACATAGACACTCAAGTACACACTAATTGTGTGTGTAGTACACTGGTGTTTCTTAGATTCATTAGTATATTTCTTGGATTTGGTGGATATTTGTCAGAGCTACCTAAATGTACTGTAGTTGATCATAGCTACATATGTCTTTTATAGCTACATAAAAATATGATTGTTTTTTAACTTGCAGTTTAACTACAAAGCTAATGTGGCTAACAAATCTGTTTCTTCTAAAATCTTTCTTGTATTCTTTTTTTATTATTATGATGGAGTGTTCATGGTATCCTTAAGACTTAAAACAAGTGTATGACTTACTCCAGTCTTCATTGGAAGGGGAAGGTAAGTTGATCTGGGCCAAAACATCTTGCCACCCACTGATGCACACTCACACTTCCACTTATACACTCATGGCAATCAGCCTAACATGCATGTCTCTGGACTGTTTAGGCAACTGGAGTGCCCAGAGGAAACCCACCTACAACAGGGAGAACAAGCAAACTCCAGGCACACAGACCAGAGGTGAGATTTAGATGCCAAACCAAAGTGACAGTTAGCAAAAGACTTATCTGTCCTTACTTCATAAACTTTAAACATGGCTAAGCAGCTGGCTATATAGCAATAAAAATTATTTGATTGATTGTTTTGGAGTTAATTATAATATAAATAAAGATGAGCATGTTTTTGGCCAAGTGCTTAAATTGACACATCCACCTGAAAGAATAAAGAAGCAAAATGAGTTCTACTTCCTTCAATTTGGACCTAGTGTGTTTGTCTCTTTCCTTGTCAAGTACTAATAGCTGGTTGTCAAGAGTGACCATAAACATATACAGTACATTTAGCTTATAACAGCGTCTTCTGCTTTTTCTTATTCTAGTATTACTGAGGAGTTGACGAATAGATTTATAATACTTGGTCTAATGCAACATTTGTTCATTGCAAATGACTGTATTTCTTATATCTGATATTTTAGCCATGATTTACTGTACCATTGCACAATAACATGTGGTCTCCATTTTGGGTCTGGGGTGTAGCAGCATAGGCAAAGTATCACTAATCTCATGATTTCAACATTTCTCTAAACTTCTAACGTGTGAATTCCCGAAACTTTGCCATATTTCATAAGCTTTGGTTCATTTCAGGGAATAACAACAGGCTGTTGGATAATGGACATGATCAATGTACAAATGGGTTGGGACCTTTATATTTGTGCAAGCACTAATAAAATACTACTCTAAATGCATCATAATGCAATTACCAATGTGCAAAACATGCCTTGTGGGTTATAAAAATACTGCTGGCTATACATTATCTATGGTGCTGTATGAACAAGAAAACAAAAAAAATGGTGAGTTAATTCAACAAATTGCAGATGCAAGACTCCACCAGTCAGTCCCGTGGAAAAGCAGAAATTGCCTATGGCACATTGAAAGCAGAGCTGTTAGCAACAATACAACTATGTACCGTAGTGTAGAACTTGTGCGAGTTCAGTAGCCTACATCTGCCTGACAAAGATACACACACTAAGATACTTTAAGTGGCTGTTCTAAGCTTGAAGTCCACTTTAGTGAAAATTGCTGATAGCACTTAACTGAAGCATCTGATAATCAAGAAGTAATGCAGGAGCGTGACTTACTGTAGCAGCAGTGGCAAAAATGCATGCGAATGATTTTACGGCTCATTAGCAAACCTGGTTGAAGCATCCACTCAACATAGTTGCTGAAATGCCTATCCCAGCTTGTCATCTAGTCACCCATATGTCAACATGTCGACAGAATTAAAGAGCTTCAAACAAGGCGGATGCTACGATTTAAGAAAAATAAATAAATAAAATAAAACATGTAGCCATGTTGCAGATTCAGAAGTACTAAAGTTGAAATGTATGCTTCTAGTATGGAGACCTAGTATAGAGGCTTTTTACTAAAGGCCCTGCTCACAAACGAGCACAGGATTGATGAAGTTAAACAAGACACAGAACTTCTCACAAATATGCTGCTGCAGAATCCAGAAAAATATATTTTTTTGTCATATTAGATCATGGCCATGACACCCGACACAATTCTTGAATGTGCAGAGAGATCTCAGTATTGTATTTGAGAATACATGGTCACAATAGATGTGGGAAAATGGATTCTTTTACATGTTGTTCTTCTTTTGTGTGGTTAATAAATGTATCGCCACACTGACTCCAAGTTAGATTTTTTTTTATACAGTTTTATTTTATATGTATAAAATATGTATATTTCAAGTGGTAAAATGTTGCTCTATAATCCTACAGTAGTGCACTCTAAACTGATCACAGCATCCAGTGCAAATCATTTGCTAAGTGTGTTTAGAACTATAACATAATCAGAAAAAAATATAATATAGAATCGATAGGGATATTTATAAAAGTGGGTTACTTACAGAATTACAATACAAATTGAATCGGCACCCAAGTATCATGATTATGTATCGGGTGGTCGATTCCCTGCGGTAGCAGTCACAACAAACTTTTTACTTCCACCAAACAGATGGATCTGCTCACAGAGGCACAAGATCCACAGCAACTGGCTAAACTGACAGCAAAAGTGCAGTCCATAGTGGAGCAAGAGCAATATATTATATAACATAAGCAGTGAACAAACACATTTGATGGTTACATTTAGTTGCTAGTGGTTGCAGAGGATCAGTGGTATGAGGTGCAACTCAAACTCTATGATCCTCCTTGATTGGCCACAGAGCTGTCGCACTTATGTACAGTATATTTTATAATATTGGGAGGGAGTAGACACTCATGTAGACTTTCTACATCTGGTAGACATGCTATTATTTGCAACTGAAATATTAAAACGGGGCTTGTCCACCAACCACATACTGTTTCTTTCTTCTTTTTTTTTCTTTTCTTTGTCCAGGGATGCCAAATACTGTTTCAATGTCAGCTGAATGCTCTGCACCTGTCATCCATATAACAATTGCAGGCGACAGTGGTAGGTGCATGTACCCTGAAGCATTGCACCAGGCCAAATTACTGTATAATGACAGACATAGGTTGGTGGAGCATGGTTAAAAAAAAAAAAAAGAAAAAGAAAAAAGTTGAGGTAAAAGAAAAGTGGGGGGAAAGTCTCAGGATCATATCACTGATGCCAAAGAAATAACAGCAACATCAAGTTCATGCATGTAAATTCTGGAAAAGGACAGATAAACTGAGGAGCTGCCTATTTATCTCCAAATTTAGAAGTAGGTAATTCAGGAAAAAAAATTATTCACAGGTGCCCATAAATGGTCAATAAATCACAAAATAATATTTTCAAGACCACAGCTAAAGGATTCGTGTTAATAAACAACAATAAAGAAAACTAAATAATCTAGATGGATTTGGCATCTGCCTTACTGTCCCAAATCATTCAAATTGAATCTAACCCATTTTCACAAACATATAGGTTATGGCAATCAAAGGGAAGTCTAAATGCTGACAGTGGATCTGATGTACAAACCCATTTCTGTTGCACCATCTGAACAAGGAGAACACGCACTTCTATACTTTTGTTAAATGTTTAGTTTTTTCAACTAAAGAGTGATAGGACATCAAGTGAACACAAGTAGGATGTGTGTGTTTCTTAAACTGTGAATGTTTGGAAAACTATATCATCACTGTTTTGGTTTTTAAAACCACAATTTTAGAGGATAATTTTAGTGTGGTTTTTGAGATTTAGTTGAGCTGGCAATTTTGTTCAAACCTGATAGCCCTATCTTTTGCTTATGGACACGAGTTTTATGAAATGTGCTTTAATTTTACTTTAATATTTAATTTAATACCTGCTAAAACAGTGTTGAGTTTGCCACAGAGGCATAAGAATTGCAGATTGAAGTGCAGTCCAAAAAATAAGCAGGTAATTTCATTTGGCTTATGAAGACAGTTTAGTCTCTTAGTTTTAAATATTAAATTGTTGTTTGTGCAACAACAATAATAACAATAGTTTGTATTTATTTATATTTCACAATTTATTATAATAATAATTATTATTACATATTTTTTCATTATTATTATTATTATTATTATTATTATTATTACTAGAAAATATTACACAATTCTTTACTTGAATTATTGAATGAGTTCATCATTAAAACAAGATAACCACAACCACAACAAACACATTTTTAATTCCATAATCCTGGACAAGTGGGTGTATGTGCTACAGACAAAAGTTAATTTTACAAAAGACCATCATGAACCAGTTACCATCCCAATATTGTGTAGCTCCGCCCATCAAAATGGCTCTGACCCCTCAAGGCATGAACTTTACAAGACCTCTGAAGGTGTGCTGTGGTTTCTGTAACCAAGACATTAGCAAGAGATTCTTTAAGTTGTGTAAGTTGTGAGGTGGGCCTTCCATGGATCAAAATTGTTTGTCAAACACATTCCACAGATGCTCAATCAGATTGAGAGCTATGAAATTTGAAGGCCAAGTCAACACCTTTAACTTTTTGTTGTATTTTTCAAACTTTTTCTAAACACTTTTGCAGTGTGCATTATTCTGCTGAAAGAGACCACTGTGATTATTGAATACTATTGACATGAAGGGGTGTACTTGGTCTGCATTAATGTTTAGGTACGTGGTATGTGTGCCATCTCTTCCCCAGGTAAGCAACACACCCATTCATCCACATAGTGTAAAAAATGTGATTCATCAGACCAGGCCTACTATATTGTGTGTATATCCTTGTAAGATCTTCACATGGACTGGGTATTACTCTTTTGACAAGCACCTTACTGTTAGAAGACATTGATCACGTCAAGTATACAACATGTGTTAATAAACCAGAAATAGTGAGGAGAAATTTAAAAGTACACAACATTAGAGGTTTCTTTTTTTGCGGATCATCAGGTACATTGGAGGGAGAGTTGCTATAGACTAAGTACACCCCTTGAGGGGCAAAAAATGGCAGTGGCCTTTTTCATAATGCATTCTGCCACACTACAAAACCTGCTCAGGAACAGTTTGAGAAACATCATGTTGATGAGATCTCAATCAGATGCGGGATGTGCTGGACAAACACGCCTGATCCATGGAGGCCCCACCCAGCTTATCAGACTTAAATGGTTTTAGCTACCACAGTACACTTTCAGAGTGCTTGTGGAGTCCATGGCTTTACCATTCAGAGCTGTTTTGGCACCACAAGGGGTACCAACCCAATACTAGGCAAGAGGTTACAATGTTATGGCTGATTGGTGTATATTTGAACTGTCATTTTGTTAACTCTCAAATATCACAATGTAAACATTATAGTTTAGAAATCCATATAACATTATGGTTTGCATATCGTTGCCGCTAATAAAAAAAAGAAAGAAAATGCAGTACAAGTAGCAAAGTAAACATGAAAGCAGTCCAACAAACTTTTTTTTAATTATCTGCTAACCATCTGGACTAGTATTAAGTATTAGGCCACAGAATATGAAATAAAACATAATTTACATCACTATAAAGAACCAGAAAGGAAGAAAGAATAAATGAGGGTATAATTAGTACAGAGTGTGGTTATAGTTTAATACCACGAAAAGCAGATTACTTATTCATCTATCTATCTATCTATCTATCTATCTATCTATCTATCTATCTATCTATCTATTATTATTACTAATAACAATAGTTAAAGGTCTAGGTTGTCCACATGTTTTGCTGATTTTTTTTTTTTTACTTAATTAGATTCCTTTTTAAATGTATTTGAATTAGTGGTCTACCAGTCCACAGTTTTATCTAACTAAATACTTTATAAAAGAAAACACTTGGAGAATGAAAGCTCATACATTTTAGTTCCTCTAGGAATTTAAGCAATCATAAGATGTCCTTGCAGATTCGATGACCATCAAATTCACTGAGTTCCAGACCAAACAACAAGCCAGCATATCATTTCTTGTGAGTTTGAAAGATTTTAAGTCATCAACAGAAACGCATCAGCCATTTATTTCAAACATCCCAGAAAATCTCAAACAAGTAACCAAGCAATGAATGTACATATTTGTCCTTGTCTGAATATAATATTTTATCATGTCATTGTCATCTCCATGTTCTGGTAAGCACTCATGAATTTACCTGCAAAGCATTATCAGACTCTCTTTACAAACAAACACAAAGCCATATTTGTTCTGGTCGTATTCACAGGAAGTCAATCATATAACCAAAGACCTTGCGTTGAAAAGGCTTTGTGCCGAGCAATTCACAAAGGGAAATACACAAATCTAATTTCATTCCAAATGGATGTTCAAGTTCATATTTAACAACATTCAGTCACCCCCACACAAAATGCCTACATGACCTCTGACCCTGTCCATATCTCCCATATAGTTTGGCTAGACAGTGATCTAACCTGGTCCTTGGTAGTTACGGCAGTTTACTGAGCGTTAGAAATGTATGCATCAGTGCTATACAGAACATGTCACTACCTTGTCAACTACACTGCTGTGCTTAAAATAGTCCACTACCTACAGTACATAATGTCTGCTTGGCAAGGGTCTTACTTACAACTGAATGACAGAGTAGATGGAGGCTGACAAATTGTGTTGCCGTCAGTAATTATACATCTACAACGGTGCACTTATATGGAGCTGGCTAAAAGATGTACATACACAGTGCAAATTATCATAAATACAGCATTGTATATACTTATTATAGTGTTCAGCTTACTGTACAATGGGTGGACATTTCATTAATTGACTATAGGAATCTAGAAGTCTATATGCATTATAAGTCTTGAGTCTTTAGCCACTGTACCAGCAGTTACAGTATTAAACAAGTGATAGGGTTATAAGTTATAAGACACTGTAAGGTCTGTGAGCAAAGCCCTTACCTCGAAACTACTTCAGGGTTAGGTGGTCAGTGTTGCAGTGATCCAAAGATTATCCTGAGAACATTAAGCATGAGGCAGGAAATTACCCTGGATGGGACATCACTCCATCACAGGTCACCATGAACACACATTAACACACAGGGCCAATTAAGAGTAGCCACTCCACCTACCTGCAATTTGTTTTGGTTGTTTTTTATTTTTGGAAAGTAAGAGGAAAACCTGACGGAAACCCATGCGTACACATGGAGAACATGAGAAACTTCAGACAGACAGTAACAGGCGCTTACAATCAAACCCAGGGCTTGTGAAGCAGCATTACACTATTATAATTAAATGAATAAAGATCATCATCATCATCATCATCATCATCATGAGTAACTGCTGAATAATAAAAGTGTGGCAACATCAGCAACAACAACAGTCATCATCATTATCATCATCATCTTTTAAATTATCAATAAAATGACTTTCATTTAGAGGACTTAAATTGCATGAATAAACTAATTATACTCTCACATTTCTAATACACACATGCTGCAATTTGCACAACAGTGATGATAAATATCTTAAAAAATTAATATAAAAAGGGCTAAACAAATTGCTGCCTGAGAAATAGCCAGTGTTTGTCTTCTTAATAGCAAAACTGGTTTGGGACTGGTTTTGAAAACCAACCATGAAAACTTTGCGAAAGCATGATTTTGGTAAGTTTTTTTCATGAATTTTGTTTTTCCTATCACATTTTAAATATACATTTCAAATTTGTAAGTTATCAGTGTTTCTACTAAAATAAGTGTTTCCAAAGAAAGGTGTAAAATGGTGACAAATTAAAACAAAATCTGGTGGTTTTGTTATACCGTGTGTTCAGGGGCATTTTTCCTTAAGCCTCACTGCAACTCCTTCTGACAGATCATCTTTATCCTGTAACAAAACCTTTCTACCTTTCTGGCTCACTGAATTTTTCGATGAGGATAAAAATGATGTTAATCATATGCTTTCGCAGTTACCAGATATCAACCCAATTAATGATCTATGGCAGATTTTGGGTCATTAGACACCATTTTCCGCCACCATCTTTATGAAGATTGAATTTATCCCTCTTTTTCAGAGACATGTAGAATCGGTGCCAAGGTATATTGAAGCTGTTCTTGGAAATCATGGTAGCACAACACTATATTAAGTCAGATCGAAAACTGGAAGATGGCACACAATATGTATGCATGTATCTGTGATTGGCGTTCTTTATTTCTGGTATGTTTCAGCATGGACTGATCATTGGGAAAGTAGGCATGATGTATAAAGCATCTGTTATATCTTGATGCTTGCATTTATGCTTGTCTGTGTCTTGCATGTACTCTATCTTTGCATGATAATATGTATGAACAGTGATAAAATGTTTATCATGAGCCCATGTACATATTATTGCTATTAGTGGATATTATTGGTACAATGATTAAATAATTTGTTCGAATAAGTTTATGAACAATTTTGTCATACACACGTCTATGTATGTGCCCATATGGTACATACATGTGGGTGTATATGTCTATTTGATTGTGTGTGAGTATGTGTGGATGTGTGGATGAGACAGACAGAGAGACTTTATCCATATTGTCCCTTTCACTGAGTCACAGGGGGTAAAGTCTCAGTGTAAATCACTTTCCCTTCTAGAAGGCGCACATTTAACCAGCCGTGCCGTGATTCCTTTTCTCTCAGCACAGGCCTCTCCGCATTTCCTTATCAGCTCCTTCACCAGTTCATTTCTTTCCAATGAGAATCCGGGGATCCCCAAATTCAAACGGCGGCGCCTCGCTGCTTTCCTTCAGTCTTCAGTTCGAATGGAACCCCAGATCCAATTTCAGATAGACTGCAGGCTTTAGCACTGATGCTTTTGAGACTCTCCCACACAGAGACAATAGTTAGGAGCTTAAAATTAGATCAGCCCAAACCTAAACCAACCAATAATATTCCTATTTAAATGTAATATATTACACATCGAACTCCATCAGGTCTGAGATAACCATATACCTGCCTGAGTCTAATAATAATAATAATAATATGAAATTGTTTTATTGTCTAAGTTACTTGATAATCTAAAAATGTTATTTTATTATTTTAATATTATTATTGTTGTTGTTGTGCATTTTAGTCTGCTGTTGACATTATTGTTTGTATTATTGCAGGAGAAAATGATTACAAAAAGAAAGATATTTTTCTAAGGCTCAATAGCATATTCAATTCATGCTCAATGGTTTCAGGATGACTTTACATGAGACAATAAAGTAAATGACCCATGAGATTCTATTAAAAGTGTCATGCCCCCTTTTTACTTTTGTTTCACATGTTTGATATTTTGGTCTCAATGTGTTTGAAGCAAGAAAAGGCTTTATATGACCTCCTCCTCATTGATTTTATCATTAAATTAAGCCTATAAATGACCTGAAAGCACTTGCTGTGGCATAAAATTAAATAAAAATAAAGAACAATTATGCTCTTTTTCCTCTGATCACCAGCTAAAAAGGACTCTGGCATAGATAAGGCGCTGCTCACAATAAAAACGTCCAGAAGAGTTTAAAATAAAAGACAGAAAAGATTTCAAGGGCCATCTGTATATTGTCAAATCATAATTTCCCCTCTATTATTTTTTTTCCTCTAAATGTGAATAATGAAGAAAACTGACTGTCAGAGCAACATAGCCCGAATGATTACAGCCATAAATTAACATCTAGTTTTGCACACTTGATCAACTGTAGTACTGTGCACTGTAATAAACATAAGCAGCATTTAATCATTAAAAAATTGCATAGTGTCTGAGAATTTTGAAATACTCTTAAGTCTAAAATTATTTTTAAAAATACAACAAAAAAGTACATTATATTTTATCTAATGATCTATCTCACTTTTTAAAACACATTTTATCATGATGTAGAGGTTTCCTGGCATCTATTTATTGAATTCTGAGCTTTGAATTTGTTTAGCTGAGACTGAAATGACTGAGTGCACCTGATTGAGCTACATATATATTTATGGAAGTGAGTCTTCATTTATGAAACTGATCCTAAAATTAGGTCTATCATTGGCACGTTTCAAAGTTGCTTTGGGGAGCTGATGTAAAACTTGGGTTCAGTGAAGTATCACCCTCATTTACAGGGGCAGATAAGAGGGAAAGCTGTCACAGAAAATCTCCCTCCCTCCTCCTTTCTCCCCTTATATTGAATTGCACCTTGGGCAATAGTGCAGAATGGTGAATCTTAACTTCGCCCAGCATGTGTTCTTGGCAGATAAGTAAACAATCTGGATGTGAAAATGATTTTTTCGTGTTTAATTAATGCAGTAATGCTATTACACCTCACTGTGCAAATCCCATTGCCTAAGACCTGAGACAATAGACCAAAAAGTGAATCGCAATCCTCCTCCTGTCTATTGCAGCCAAAAGCCCCAAACCGGTGTGCGCGTGTGTTTTGTCTTATACTATGGATACAGCTCACTAAATGTTAGTTTTACTAAATAAAATCTATAGAAATGATAGTTATGTGAATCGTTTGTCACTTACTGTAAGACTGACAGTGGCTGTCTTTTGCAACGTGATGCCGCAACAGCGAGATTTTGTCCGTGTGTTTAACAGCAAATCACAATGTAGAGAATTATGGATTATGAAAGGGCGCTCCAAATTCTAAATAAAAATACCTCGCGTATAGGCATGGACGGCGCTCACGTGCACGCGCACTAACATAGACTAAATTACACGTGATTTAATATAAATTAAAGAGCTGCATTTATGTGATTTTTAAGTATAACAAATGAGACTTATATTAAAAATCATTATTATTATTATTATTATTTATTTATTTATTATTATGTTTTTTTTTTTTTTAGAAATTAGAGAAATTACAGACAGCACTGTCAACACTGTTATTATTTACAATTATATCAAACAGGTGTTATTTTACTCTTTACAAGCTGAATTAATAATCTTACTCCGAGAAGACTGAGGTTATATAAAGATTAACTTAATGCTCTTAGCTGCTATAAATGGTTCTATTTGGAAAAGTTTCTAATAGGGAAACACTCAGTGAAAGGAAACGGTTCTTCATAGAACCCTTAAAGATTTCCCCAGATCCATTAGGGGTCAAAATCACTTCGTTTAACGCCATTTGATCTCATGTAATAGCACTATTGCTGTGTTGTTGTTGTTGTTGTTGGGTTTTTTTTTGTTTGTTTTAAGTTAGGAAGCACATGGTATGTATCTAAATTGAGAGGTGTTGTTAAAGACTCAGTTTGTTTCTGTTGATCTGAGATGTGTTCATGTGCTGCAGGTGTTGATGTAGAAGAGCCGAGCTGGCTGAGCAGGTCAGACTGGCATGAAACCCTTTGGGCGAGACACACACACACGCACACACTTTCAAACTTTGTAGCACATAACCAGAGCCCGCTTTAGTATCACACACACACACACACACACACACACACACACACACACACACACACACACACACACACACACACACACACAC